>CM055735.1:9911081-9946386 GCA_029465975.1 Dallia pectoralis | reverse complement strand
TTTATTCATATAGCACAATTCATACATAGAAGCAAATCAGGAAAATGATGATTAAATAATAAAATACATGCATATTATATTCTATGCATCAGAAAAAAAGTGAAAACATGAAATGGGAAATTCAATGAGGCAAAAGAAAATTAAAATTGAAAATACATGCATTTTATAAACTTTGCAATTTACAATTGTTGATGATATAAGAGCATCTATAACAATCTCCAGGTTTGAGCTTTACACAATCCGGACTTAAAAACAAGAAGGATTAATGTGCAAATAAGCACGAATGAGACGAATAAGGAAACACATGAACTTATAACTGGGTTGACCTGATGTAGGTGGCGATGTTCATGTAAGGTAAGTCCTCGCATTGACTAATACAAAGTCTAAAACCCCTCGAGGGAAAATGGCAGATGAAAAAAGGTGTAATCTTAAATAGTGCTTGTATCATCTAAAAATAAATCTAAAAGTAAATATAATAGTAATAATTATATATTTGCTTCCACATCAGATGCATATGCGTGTGTTGTGAGGTTCGTGTTTGTGTCTATGACTACAGAGGCCCAGGTTACTGACTGGAAAGTTGCTTCAATGGAAAAACGCCCTCTGTTCTGCGTTGGTGTGTTAAATGCTAGCATAAGATAAACAACGAGTGTCATTTCGTATTTCTTATCGTTTGGCAAAGGTATTTGGATCATGAGACTTCCGCCTTTAAAATACTTGCTATGATTTGATATATGTGAGAAAATGAAAAAAAAACACTATGTTGTTTATCTTGTATTATGAGAACATGCATACGTGGCCACGGCCATGATTCCCTGTGGGTCTCTGCACCCCCTGCTGGTCCTGCTGTGTTCCTGCCATGCCTGGATCCTGCACACCTGCCACTCATCAACCAACCCTATATCTACCGCGGTTTCCCAGCTGCTCCTCGTCAGGTCGTTGCCTCTGTGACAGTGGTAGCTATACAGGAACTCGACCAAGAATCGGTTTTATTATTCCCTGTGAAGTATTTTCTAGTGTCATTTTTTGACTGTTCTCTTTTTCCCTTGTTTCCAGAATTGCACCTACTGTTTGTCCCCGATCACCAGCAACCATACCATCACCAGTATTGCTGTTCGACCGCCCTCAACCAGTTTTGCTCATTCCTCACCTCCTGACCACCGTCTGTTCAATAAACCTCATTTATTTTTTTCACCACATTAGTTTGAGTAGGCTGTCTAGTTTGAGCAGGCTGTCTAGTTTGAGCAGGCTGTCTAGTTTGAGCAGGCTGTCTAGTTTGAGCAGGCTGTCTAGTTTGAGCAGGCTGTCTAGTTTGAGCAGGCTGTCTAGTTTGAGCAGGCTGTCTAGTTTGAGCAGGCTGTCTAGTTTGAGCAGGCTGTCTAGTTTGAGCAGGCTGTCTAGTTTGAGCAGGCTGTCTAGTTTGAGCAGGCTGTCTAGTTTGAGCAGGCTGTCTAGTTTGAGTAGGCTGTCTAGTTTGAGTAGGGTGTCTAGTTTGAGTAGGCTGTCTAGTTTGAGCAGGCTGTCTAGTTTGTGTAGGGTGTACGGTGGGGCAGGGCATAACATTTTTAAAATGCAAGTTCCTTGACATTGATTGACTCACGGACGAAGTGTGACGGTTTAAGATGTGCATGTTGTTTATCTTTCAACTGAATGTAATTTGTCTACGCTAAACAAAACAATTCACAACTGCGGGACACATCGTTGACTCTCCTAAGAATGTATTGTGCAATAGAGATTGCCTTAAAGCCACTTCAACTCTCCCTGGCATCACAACTATTCAAATTGCTATAACATTTGGTGACACAGTGTATTGCGTAACTCTCTATATGTTTAAGTCTGGTAAAAAGTGTTATCAATGCAGAGGCAGGGAATTATTAATTAGTTGTCATGCTACTACAGTATTTTTGACATGTGAATCATTCAAACAAGTATCAAGACTAATTGATTCATCAGTCTTATCTAGTTTTGCGTTGTGTTGGGTTAGGTTCCACTGATTATGAAGGCAACATAGTTGCTTTGCCATCTCAAGTAACATCAGAAACATCTTCCCATTGTAAAAGTCGTCTGATAATATTAAAGCACAAACATTTCTGTACATATACACACACTGGCTGGAAATTTGGATCACTTAAAATGTCATTGCTTTTGAAAGCAACGCTCCTTTTTGTCTATTAAAATAACATCTTATTGATGAATACAATATTGGTAATGTTGTAAATGACAATTGTATCAGTTTTTTAATGGAATATCTACATAGGCGTACAGAAGGCGCGTTTAACGAAACCATCACTTGTGAGATCCGAGAGTAAAGACAAAGCTTGTGAAGCAGCGTGCCGAGGTGGAACAACCTGACAGGAAATCTCAGACATGCTCCAATGTTGACCGCTTTATACATTTAGACTTAAAAAACTTCTGTTTTTAACTGCCTTTTATTCAGATTTTAGACCCCTTATAAATACAGTTTCATTTGTATGTTTTGTTTGTTTCAAAGTGCCTTTATTTTTTTCCTCCAAGTCTCCGCCATGTCTCCCATGCAAAATGTATTACTAGATATTTGTGTTTGTTCACTTCGAATTGCTCCTGGGTTTGAATTGTCCTCCTGCTTTACCTTAAACTTGCTGCCTTACCTTAAACTTGCTTCCGTCATTAGCAAGGTCTGTTGTAATACAATGTATTGGCTTATTTGTCCTGCTTGGCAGGATATCAATAAGAGGTGGAAAGGCTAGATTGGGCAGTCCTGTGGTTTTGGTTCCATTTTTGTGGCTGGGAAATATTAGGTTGAACCGAATATGTCAATATGTCAGTTTGTCAAACGTTCAAAATTTCATTGTATTGCTGACTCCCACTTCTGTGTGGACCACCACTATAGGCTATATACTGTAGCACACGACACAAGTCACCTGACCTGAATCCAGTTGAGCATGTGATTCACTTTCTCAAAACAATACCCAAAGCAATAACTTCCCAGAGACAAACAAACTAAATATGTCTGCTGGAAAGGACCGGCAGTACATCGACTGGGAAGATGATTCATGTCTGCTGGGGTCACAGATTTAAAGGAGTCATTGAATGCAACCAAATACTAAATATGACAAAAACTGTATTTAAGATTATGTTCATTTGTTCAACGACTTTTGACCCTGTATAACAGGGCCTTTGTTAATGAATCGGCACATGTCAAAGTCAGTGCCAGGGTGAATTCTTTAGGGTGATAAAGTTCCCCCACTACCCCTGTAGTCACTCCATTTACAATAATAAATAATAATAATAATAATACGTTTTATTTATATAGCGCCTTTCCAGGGCTCAAGGACGCTTTACAATTCATCGATCTAGCCCCCATGGAAGCTAGCCGGTGCTTAGGGACTACAAGAAGGCTAGAGTCAGAGGATCTTAGTGAACGTGTCGGTTTGTAGGGATGGATCAGGTTGCTAAGATAGGGGGGAGCTAAACTGTGTAGAGATTTAAAAGTGAGCAGGAGGATTTTGAATTGAATACGATAGGCCACTGGCAGCCAGTGAAGATCAGACAGAATTGGGGTGATATGAGCAGAACGCTTGGTGTGAGTAAGTAATCTAGCAGCAGAGTTTTGAATATATTGCAACCTGGAGATGGAGCTGGCAGGAAGACCAATAAAAAGGGCATTGCAGTAATCAAGACGTGATGTTATGAATGAATGAATTACAGTTTCAGCGTCTTTAGTGTTGAGGAAAGGACGGAGTTTGGCGATCCGACGTAAGTGAAAGAAGGCCGATTTAGTGACAGATTTGATATGAGACTGGAGTGAAAGGGAGGAGTCAAAAAGTACACCCAGATTTTTAACAGTGTTAGATGGTTTGATGAAAGTGCCCGCAATCTCGCACTTGAAATCAGTGGGAATTTTCCTGATAAGAGATGGAGTTCCAATAAAAATGATCTCAGTTTTGTCCATGTTGAGTTTTAGGAAATTACATTGAAGCCAATCTTTTATTTCATGCACACAGGCTGAGATTTTGTCAGTCGTGACAGACAAAACAGGTGTACAAACAGTGTATAATTGGATGTCATCAGCATAGAAATGATAATTAAAACCATGACGTTGCAAGATGAGACCAAGAGGTATTATATAAATTATGAATATTTAGAACAGATCCCTGGGGGGACACCTTGCGTAAGGGGGACAGCAGGTGACCGAGAATCCTGTACCAAAATGTAGAATTGTCTGTCAGAGAGGTAGGAGTAAAACCAAGATAGAGCATCACCAGAAATACCTACATCCGCAAGGCGCAGCATAAGTAGTTCATGGGAGACTGTGTCGAAGGCAGAGCTAAGGTCAAGAAGCAAGAGTAACGACAGCACGCCAGAGTCGCCAGAAAGAAGCAAGTCATTCAGCACCTTGACAAGGGCTGTTTCAGTACTATGTAGAGGACGAAAACCAGATTGAAAGGGATTAAAGAGGTTATTTACAATACTGACCCACCATCAGCCTCTAGTGAAAATACCCTGATTAAATAAAAATGTTTTATATTAGAATGTGCTCAAGAATACCAAGTGCAATTTACAAAAGACATGCTGTGTTTCATTGAAACAGAAATAAACTAAGCACAAAAATACATTCTGTATTTGTTTGGAATTATTTCAGCATTTTTTCTGATGCATGAGGGTCGGAGCCTGTGAACACAGTTTCCAATTGTCAGCGATGTTGAGTGGTGTCCGCGGTGGTCAACAGCTACTCCACTTTCTTAGCACTCAATATTTCGTTCACCTCTTCCTAACTATGGTGGGATGTTGGTTAGAAGTCACGTGTTGCGTCATCTGAGGAACGAGAGAACAACTGGGGAAAAGTAAAACACTAAGAAAACAAGACATTGCAAAACAGGGTAGCCAGGTGTGTCAGTTAAAAACATATGCCAATGGACTAATACGGAATGTACAAAACACTTTATACAGAGACAAGTTGCCGCCGATCAATACAGTAGAGTCTGGTTACAGTAACACGGCTCATGAAAGTTCTGGAAGAACTCCAGAATAGTTGTTTTTGTCAAATCATTGATGAAATCTAAACTAAAAGTTCAGATTATTACATGGTCAACATTTGTGGAACCCGGCTTTTCTTCATATAGGCAGGGTGAGCGGTTAGCTGTCAGTTATTCACCTGTCAGTGGTCATAATGTTATGGCTGATCTGTGTGTATAGATTATCAGTGTTATTCACCTGTCAGTGGTCATAATGTTATGGCTGATCTGTGTATATATATTATCAGTGTTATTCACTTGTCGGTGGTCATAATGTTATGGCTGATCTGTGTATATAGATTATCAGTGTTATTCACCTGTCAGTGGTCATAATGTTATGGCTGATCTGTGTGTATAGATTATCAGTGTTATTTACCTGTCAGTGGTCATAATGTTATGGCTGATCTGTGTGTATAGATTATCAGTGTTATTCACCTGTCAGTGGTCATAATGTTATGGCTGATCTGTGTATATATATTATCAGTGTTATTCACTTGTCGGTGGTCATAATGTTATGGCTGATCTGTGTATATAGATTATCAGTGTTATTCACCTGTCAGTGGTCATAATGTTATGGCTGATCTGTGTGTATAGATTATCAGTGTTATTCACCTGTCAGTGGTCATAATGTTATGGCTGATCTGTGTGTATAGATTATCAGTGTTATTCACCTGTCGGTGGTCATAATGTTATGGCTGATCTGTGTATATAGATTATCAGTGTTATTCACCTGTCAGTGGTCATAATGTTATGGCTGATCTGTGTGTATAGATTATCAGTGTTATTCACCTGTCAGTGGTCATAATGATATGGCTGATCTGTGTATATAGATTATCAGTGTTATTCACCTGTCAGTGGTCATAATGTTATGGCTGATCTGTGTATATAGATTATCAGTATCATATTTGCGCTACGTATGTATGAGCATTTTTTTATGTTATGTACATAGCTTATTTCAAAATATTTTTTTCTCTTTAATTTTTATGAAATTATTGATGTTTTTGTCCAAGTGCAGGAAACCAACCGGCCGAACTACCCACACACATATTTACATGACACCGCAGTCTTTTTGAATGCGTCAGAACAGAAACACACCTACTTGTATTGAAGTTGTTTGTATTAGAATGATATGGCTTTCCAAACAAAACAATGTTTGTTTGTTTCTGTTTCTGTTTTTACTAAGCCAAGTATTTTGTAGTGGTATCTACAATCTGGCTATTGAAAATTTTACATAAGTGCAAGTTAACAGGAGAGAGGGAAAAAAGGAAGACAGGCGTTCAATACTTGACAAAAATAATTATTGACTGAAGCACCAGTTAATAATAAAAAATTTCAACCTAGACTGATTTTATTAAGTAGAACATCTCAAATAATCTCAAATACTTTATCTTCAAACATCAAGGGCATTCAAACCACAATGTCAATAAAACATTTTTAAATGTTATGAAAAAATGTATATTGTAAAAATTACAGCTGCAAACTTAAAAGGCTGGATGCCTGTGTATCTTCATGTAATGTTTAAATGTAGTTCTATTTAGTAAATGTGCAGTAGAAGTTATATTTATACATTTCAACGCACAATGCTGATATATTGTTGTTCTACAGTACAACAACCATCTGGCAGTTTAATATCGCTTTCGTTTTTTTGGAGAAAGTATTTGGATACTATTTTTGATTATGATTTTTGATTTGGACAGCTATATAAAATTTGAATATTATGACAATCTGGAAGATATATCCGTTCCATTAAGTCAGTTTATAAAGGCTAAGTCATGAATACATGTATACACTATCATACATTCCTGATAACAACTGGCAGGTTTGAGCAATTTACTGTAATCTCGTTATCTAACAATGACCTTTAGAGATTCTTATTATCAAAGGTAAGAATGTGGCTGACAGATCAGATAAAGCATCTAACCTTTAAAAATAGGTAGACTGAAAACTAGGTATTTCTTTGGCATCATCAATACTAAGAGACAAACCAAATAATCCACGCTCACAGTTAACAGCAGACTGATATATTAGGACACAACAATCATAACAATGTTATCAACTGTTTTGGTGTCTGGATATTCTGTCGTAAAGCTTGGAAAATATATGCATCCTCAAAACCTGAGACTTCTATGGCATTGTGTTACATGACAAATTGGCAGATTTTACATTACAGTAGAACATACGTAGTGATTGTCCTCAACGCTTATGTCTTGGTTATAGTCAGTTATAGTGATGCATATCAGTTGTAGTGATGCAGTTTAATGAACTTATGGTTGTGCAAAACCTATCAGGTAAAGTCATGAAGTTTAATAAACCTTTGAATGTGCCAAACCTATCAGTTATAGTCATGAAGTTTAATACATTTTTGGATGTGCCAAACCTGTCAGTTATAGCCATGGAGTAGGATGGATTATATTGGCAAAGAAAAAATACCCATCATATATTTATGCACAAAAAAGACTTGTGAAACATGTGATCTGTGCCGGTTAGTGTACATGGAGTTTAGACAACTGTTTGAAAGCTGTGCAGTCCACAGTTTTTTTCAATGCTGTTCCACACAGGCCCTCATTCTGAAAATGAACCCTGGACAACGGCATTGCAAGCATCATGCTTATACCAACTGACCTAAAAAGAACCTGAATGACTTCGGTAAAGACAAAGTTAGAGATCAGGTTCTGGCAGCTGAAAGGAATGCAGAAACAATACATCTGGCATCAGGCCAAAGATTTCAGGCTATCTGAAAAGATGTAGAAAAACACCTGGAACTGACTAATCACACCCACATCACATTTACTTATAAAGGTGGTTACAGGTGACCCTTAAGGAGTTATTAAGACTCTAAACACAGCAGCACCCAAGAGGTTCTGAATTTTACAATACTGGAACAGCATACATATAACGTATTTATTATTATTTAGACATCGGAAAATCAAGAGAATTTTCTAATAATGGGTAAGTAATATAACATTTATTGTACATTTCTGTATACTCCAGAGTTAGGAACAATTGCTTTTAAAATAATAACTTGTATAAATGTTGAAAAAACTTTAGCAATACAATTTCAGTATAGAGACTTGATAGATAGATTTGATGTTCGGTCATTTGTGTAGAAATGGTTTCTTAAGGCAAGCACATGGTTGGGTAGGTAGGTTACTTTTCAATGTTAACCATTACATTTACACGTTTCCTGTGTAAAATTCTAAGCAGTGACAATACTTTCAGATTACCCAAACTCAGTAACATATCTGATTACTTTAGATTAATTTTATATTAAGAGATGTTATACAATTTATCATATTGAATTGCTCTTAAGAAGGCATGGTTTCAATGTTTCCTTTAACAGCAAAACA
Source organism: Dallia pectoralis (assembly GCA_029465975.1). Taxonomy (NCBI): domain Eukaryota; kingdom Metazoa; phylum Chordata; class Actinopteri; order Esociformes; family Umbridae; genus Dallia; species Dallia pectoralis. Next base: position 9,938,045 of record CM055735.1, on the reverse strand, counting down.
GTTTTCAGTAGTGCTAACAAAATCCCAAAGATATTTTATTGAAAATCAGCCTTTTCCAGCTATAATAATCATTTATAACATTATCAATGTCTATATGGCATTCATGGGAAATGCATTGTTGTTTTAATGGACTTGTGCTTTCCTTGACTGCAAACATCTAAACTGTGAATATGGATATTTCAGTTTCCCTTATTGGCTTTGTACTGTGTTGGTTAAAAGTATTTAACCCACTTGAATTGAATAGTGAATTCATTAGAAATACAGTATCCTACTTAAAACAATAACTTCTAAGTACATTTAATACCCCAAAATAAGAAAAAGCAAAGAATAATGTGCCAGTTCATCAAAATCAAATGTGGACAGTTGGTAGATAACCATATTCAGTGAATTGTTTGTGTCTTTCTTTAGATCATCATAGTGTCTTTAGATCACGATTTAAGAAAGTAAACCGGCTGACCGTTGTCCTCCTAACAGGTGAGCTTCATTTATTATGGTGTTCCATAGAAAATAAAAATGAGTAGGACATATTTAAATTATACTACGTTGTAAAAAAAACGTGATCTTTTTTACTCTTCAACAAAAGTGGCCGTAGCAATGGTGACACCATTACAAGATGGAAACACAACAACTACAGAGGCTCCAACCACAACAACAAAGGCTCCAACCACAGCAACAGAGGCCCCAACCACAAATACAGATGCTTCAACCACAACTACAGAGGCTCCAACAACAACTACAGATGCACAGACCACAACTACAGTGGGTCCAACCACAACAATAGTTCCTCCAATCACAACTACAGAAGCTTCACCCACTACTACATAGGCCCCAACCTCAACCACAGAGGCCCCAACCTCAACCACAGAGGGCCCAACCTCAACCACAGAGGCCTCAACCACAGGGGCCCCAACCTCAACCACAGAGGCCCCATCCTCAACCACAGAGGCCGCAACCGCAACAACAGAGGCTCCAACCGCAACTACAGAGGCTCCAACCACAACCACTGAGGCTCCAACCACAACCACAGAGGCTCCAACCACAGCTAGAGAGGCTCCAACCACCACCACAGAGGCTCCAACCAAAACTACAGTGGCTCCAACCACAATTACAGAGACTGCAACAACAACCTCAACTACAGATGCTCCAACACCAACAACAGAGGCTCCAACTACAACAGCAAAGGCTCCAACCACAACTACAGAGGCTCAAACCACAACTACAGAGGGTTCAACCACAACTACAGAGGGTTCAACCACAACTACAGAGGCTCCAACCACAACAACAGAGGCCCCAACCACAACTACAGATGCTTCAACCACAACTACAGAGGGTTCAACCACAACTACAGTCGCCCCAACCACATCTATAGGGGCTCCAATCACAATTACAGAGGCTCCAACCACAACTACAGAGGCTCCAACAACAACTACAGATGCAAAGACAACAACTACAGAGGCTCCAACAACAACTACAGATGCACAGACCACAACTACAGAGGCTCCAACCACAACTCCAGAGGCTTCAACTACAACTATAGAAGGTCCAACCACAACTACAAAGGCTCCAACCACAATTACAGAAGCTTCACCAACTACTACAGAGGTCCCAACAACAACTACAGAGGCCCCAACCTCAACCACAGAGGCCCCAACCACAACCACTGAGGCCCCAACCACAACCACAGAGGCCCCAACTACAACCATAGATGCACAGACAACAACTACAGAGGCTCCAACCACAACTACAGTGACTCCAACCACAATTACAGAGACTGCAACAACAACCTCAACTACAGGTGCTCCAACACCAACAACAGAGGCTCCAACTACAACAGCAAAGGCTCCAACCACAACTTCAGAGGCTCAAACCACAACTTCAGAGGCTCAAACCACAACAACAGAGGCTCAAACCACAACTATAGAGGCTCCAACCACAACAACAGAGGCTCCAACCACAACAACAGAGGGTCCAACCACAATAACAGAGGCTCCAACTACAACTACGAAGGCTTCAACCACAACTACAGGGGCTACAACCACAACTACAGAGGTTCAAACCACAACTACAGAAGCTCCAACAACAACCAATGCAACTACACCCACTGCAACAACAACCAGTACAACTACAACCACTACAACTACACCCACTGCAACTACAACCAATGCAACTACGCACACTGCAACAACAACCAGTAAAACTACACCGACTGCAACTACAACCAATGCAACTACACCCACTGCAAAAACAACCAGTACAACTACAACCACTGCAACCACAACCAATACAACTACACCCACTGCAACTACAACCAATGCAACTGCAGCAACAACCAGTACAACTACAACCACTGCAACTACACCCACTGCAACAACAACCAGTGTAACTAAACCCACTGCAACTAGAAACAATGCAACTACACCCACTGCAACAACAACCACTACAACTACACCCACTGCAACAACAACCAATGCAACTACACCCACTGCAACTACAACCAGTACACCTACAACCACTACACCCACTGCAACTACATCCGATGCAACTACAACCACTGAAACAACAACCAACGCAACTACACCCCTGGCAACAACGACCAGTACAACAACAACCACTACAACTACACCCACTGCAACTACAATCAATGCAACTACGCCCACTGCAACAACAACCAGTACAACTACAACCACTGCAACTACAACCAATACAACTACACCCACTGCAACAACAACCAATGCAACTACACCCACAACAACAACAACCAGTACAACAACAACAACAACTGCAACTACACCCACTGCAACAACAACCAATGCAACTACACCCACTGCAACAACAACCAGTGCAACTACAACCACGGCAACTACACCCACTGCAACTACAACCAATGCAACTACACCCACTGCAACAACAACCAGTACAACTACACCACTACACCCACTGCAACTACATCCTATGCAACTACATCCACTGCAACAACAACCAGTACAACTACAACCACTGCAACAACAACAACGAGTACAACTACAACAACTGCAACTACACCCACTGCAACAACAACCAGTGTAACCAGTGGTTGCTTACAAACGTTATTAACGTGGCTATAATTATGGATGCTTGGACATGTTGAAATTCCAGCTTTTTTTTCGAAAAACGTAATCGTGCAGCATAGTTGTGTATCACGACTACTTGTGTATGTCATCAAGATGTTATGACAACTAATCTTTTGTCTAAATTACAATCTTTGTGGATGTGGTTGTTGTTATAAGCCCAGCTGGCTAATAATCAGAAGCTGTGTGTGGTTGTTGTTATTAGCCCAGCTGGCTAATAACAAGAAGCTGTGTGTGGTTGTTGTTATAAGCCCAGCTGGCTAATAACAAGAAGCTGTGTGTGGTTGTTGTTATAAGCCCAGCTGGCTAATAATCAGAAGCTGTGTGTGGTTGTTGTTATAAGCCCAGCTGGCTAATAATCAGAAGCTGTGTGTGGTTGTTATTAGCCCAGCTGGCTAATAATCAGAAGCTGTGTGTGGTTGTTGTTATTAGCCCAGCTGGCTAATAATCAGAAGCTGTGTGTGGTTGTTGTTATTAGCCCAGCTGGCTAATAATCAGAAGCTGTGTGTGGTTGTTGTTATTAGTCCAGCTGGCTAATAATCAGAAGCTGTGTGTGGTTGTTGTTATAAGCCCAGCTGGCTAATAATCAGAAGCTGTGTGTGGTTGTTGTTATTAGTCCAGCTGGCTAATAATCAGAATCTGTGTGTGGTTGTTGTTATAAGCCCAGCTGGCTAATAATCAGAAGCTGTGTGTGGTTGTTGTTATAAGCCCAGCTGGCTAATAATCAGAAGCTGTGTGTGGTTGTTGTTATAAGCCCAGCTGGCTAATAATCAGAAGCTGTGTGTGGTTGTTATTAGCCCAGCTGGCTAATAATCAGAAGCTGTGTGTGGTTGTTGTTATAAGCCCAGCTGGCTAATAATCAGAAGCTGTGTGTGGTTGTTGTTATTAGCCCAGCTGGCTAATAATCAGAAGCTGTGTGTGGTTGTTGTTATAAGCCCAGCTGGCTAATAATCAGAAGCTGTGTGTGGTTGTTGTTATTAGCCTAGCTGGCTAATAATCAGAAGCTGTGTGTGGTTGTTGTTATTAGCCTAGCTGGCTAATAATCAGAAGCTGTGTGTGGTTGTTGTTATTAGCCCAGCTGGCTAATAATCAGAAGCTGTGTGTGGTTGTTGTTATTAGCCCAGCTGGCTAATAATCAGAAGCTGTGTGTGGTTGTTGTTATTAGCCCAGCTGGCTAATAATCAGAAGCTGTGTGTGGTTGTTGTTATAAGCCCAGCTGGCTAATAATCAGAAGCTGTGTGTGGTTGTTGTTATTAGCCCAGCTGGCTAATAATCAGAAGCTGTGTGTGGTTGTTGTTATAAGCCCAGCTGGCTAATAATCAGAATCTGTGTGTGGTTGTTGTTATAAGCCCAGCTGGCTAATAATCAGAAGCTGTGTGTGGTTGTTATTAGCCCAGCTGGCTAATAATCAGAAGCTGTGTGTGGTTGTTGTTATAAGCCCAGCTGGCTAATAATCAGAAGCTGTGTGTGGTTGTTGTTATAAGCCCAGCTGGCTAATAATCAGAAGCTTTGAGTGACAGCTAGTAGCAGCTAACGTTACAGTACAAGGTCAAAGTGTTTTTATTTGTCAAATTAACTGTATGACATGCATCATTCTGTACCATGAAAATCTTATTACAAGGCAAGCATTATCTACGTAGTTGGTAATAAAAAGTCAAATATAAAGAGCACAACATAACAAAATATACATAACCAGAAATGTTACCTGGGAGGGGTATAATTGCTGTTTCTTTTCAATATAACTTAATTTGCACATGATTTTCAATCGGTTTGGTTTGTCAAAACATCTTGCATTATGATACAGGAAATGCTGTGTCTATAAGAGAAGATGCCAGACTTTTGTGCAGCTTATGGATGCTCCAAATCGCCTGAGTCTCAAAACGAGAGCCCATGGGATTACCTTTCACCGGTAAGATTTGACAATATTATGATGATATTTGGGATGATCGTTAGTTACTTAGTGGATTTATGTACAAGACAGTTCCTGTTACACAGGAACAACGGGGCAATGGCAATTGTATTACAAGGTTGTTGTTGACCCAAGGCTTTTTAGAAGTTTGTTTACACAATCGCTAAATGTTTTATTTTTGACACCTTTTTATAACTAGTTTTAAGTGGTTGTCTCAAGTACATACATGCATACATACAACTACCCCAAACATGAGAATTTAGGTGTGTATTTTTGTCCTCACTGTTAATGTTGGAAGAAGAAAAAAAAGATGTTGACAATTTATATATCTGGGTACATTTCCCACGTTTTTAAGGTTCCCAAAACCGGCGAGATGAGGAGGCAGTGGGAACTTGCAGACGGTTTTGTTGCCACTGACAGGACACTGCTCTGTAGTGAGCACTTCAGTAGTGAGGACTTTGACAGAACGGGGCAAATTCATCCTTAAAGATGGTGTTGTGCCAAACATTTTCCACTTTCCAGCTCATCTTCAAAGGGTATGTGTATCGGTATCGTTGACCAACAATAAATCAAGGTGTATAAGATTGATATACCAATATGTGATTAAATGTCACTTAAGTTCTTGTAACTGCGAGTTATATAATGTGTTGTTTAATCCACCACATTTTAGACACTCAAAATGTCTTTACTTATGTTTATTTTGGCTGGTAGCAACAAGAAGCACCACCACCTCTAGAGGAGCGGAAGACAACCTGCCTGTGGACTTGTCTCAGGATGGACCCCAACCTCATGTTGTCAATATTTGCATGTCTATTGTAAAACAAATGAGAGCATCAGTTGAGGTGGTTCGGGCATCTAGTAAGAATGCCACCTGGGCGCCTCCCTAGAGAGGTGTTCCAGGCACGTCCAGCTGGGAGGAGACCACAGGGAAGACCCAGGACTCGGTGGTAAGATTATTTCTCCACACTGGCCTGGGAACGCCTGGGATTCCCCAGTCGGAGCTGGCTAATGTTGCCCGGGAAAGGGAAGTTTGGGGTCCCCTGCTAGAGCTGCTACCCGTGCGACCCGACCCCGGATAAGCGGTTGAAGATGAGAGCATCATATGACACAGAAAGGGTCCTATGACCCTGGATTCTGCCTGCCGTTCCCTGGATTCTGCCTGCCGTTTTGTACCTTTTTTGGATTATCCTGTAAATTTATAAAAACGTGTTTTTGGGATATTCGTTACAGAAGCTATGTTTATTGGGTCTATTTTGTACTTATTTTTTATTGTAAATAAATGTTGTCTTTCTTTACAATAGTTTAACTTGTTTAAAACAAGTATGTGATCATTTAAATAATTGTATTATATTAGTCATATTTTTATTATTTATATATGTGTGTGTGTATATATGTATATACACATACAAATATACATACATACATACATACATACATACATATAAATATTACTAATGTGTATATATATCTCATGTTGCCATTCTATATACTGAGTTTTAGTATATACTTATTTTACATAAATACATTGTGTGTATTCATGGTTATAATTATTCATAAGTATCAGGGTCATAACTACATCTCTGACGTTAATAACAAACCAAACCGTTTGAAAATCGATAGAAAATTGAGCAAGTTATGGTTATTTAAAAGTATATGTACCCTTAAAACACAATGTTGCGAGTAAGCGAGCGGACTGTACCAAGATGGCCTCCAGTTGCGGACGTCGACCTGGCCAGCAGCGGTGACGAAGCATCTAGCCTTTCTTATGTATTTCTATGGTCTGTTCCTCTACAGGGTGTCCGGTAAGAACAAGGCGAATGGTTCAAGGTTGAATGTTTATTACTCCTCCATCACACATTAAGCACACACACAGTTGGGGTAGATGCTCACTTATCACACATTAAGCACACACACAGTTGGGGTAGATGCTCACTTATCACACATTAAACACACACACAGGGGTAGATGCTCACTTATCACACATTAAGCACACACACAGTTGGGGTAGATGCTCACTTATCACACATTAAGCACACACACAGTTGGGGTAGATGCTCACTTATCACACATTAAGCACACACACAGTTGGGGTAGATGCTCACTTATCACACATTAAGCACACACACAGTTGGGGTAGATGCTCACTTATCACACATTAAACACACACACAGGGGGTAGATGCTCACTTATCACACATTAAACACACACACAGGGGGTAGATGCTCTGTACTTGTCCCTGTAGCAAACCGTGCCGAATCCCCTTCATAGTTGCAAGGGTGGCGGTTTTCCCGCACAATTGGGCTATTTAAAAAAAGGAGTTGCGGGAAAAATTATGGAGTTGCGGGTTGCGTTTTTCTGGGCTACATTTATAATGTACCGCGGCCGCAAACAAAAAAAAAGTAAAAAGAAAATTGTAGACAAAGATATAATGAAAAGGGAACCTTTTATTACTGGGTGTGTGGATCTCAGGAATGAATATTTGGCAACAACCGCTGCTGCTCGTGAGCATAGACCATATGCCCGCGAGACGCAATCCGCATATTGTCTACATAAAGTGTGTGTGCCATTCTCTTCAGCTCTGTGCATCAAAAGCAGTCAGTGTCCTCCCCAGAAATGTTGAGTACATGGTTTCTCAGACCTACAGTTGGTTTTCAAATGCCACCCAGCATCAATGCAAGACCGATGCAACTGCATCACTATGGTTTGCATCTCAACTGCATCTGAACTGCATCATGTTTGTATTAAGTCGCGATATGCGCATTTTTGGTTTCAGTTCAACAAGTTAGTCTTTTCCGTTCTCGGTTGTTTTGTGTTGTCTTTTCCACAATAAACCTGCTAAACGGATATTTAGGCACTTTTTAGGGATGTTTATAAAATACCGGGCGGAACAAGTATTTAATTGCGCTAGAACGTGACGTAAATCTCCCCTAAAAGATAGCAGGAGTCAGGATCAGAGAAGAGAAAGAAGAAAGAACTGCAAAAACAAAGTTTTTTTCCTCAGGTTGGTTGGGGGGGGCATCATACAGGAATCATGCTTGGGGCAGCAAAATGGCTAGCAGCGGCACTGTATAGGACTATACTATAGGCTACCTACATACGACCTCTCTGTGACTGCTCATACGCTTGGATAAAAATGGATATGTTTGGTGCACGTCAAAGACCTTCCTGTAGTTTATTCCAATTGCATGCATCGTAACTCCTGAATGCAGCATAAGAGCCCTGCTCGGTTTATAATTTTCAAACATATCAGAAATGTATTCAGGGCCCAGACCGTTCAGTGATTCATAGACTAACAGAATCACTTTAAAATGAGGGCAGCTTATAAAAAATGTCAGTTTGTTACCAACGTTTACAGAGCAACGTGTTATTTATTTCATATGTAAACCTGGGGATTTTTTTGGTGTGAACTTGTGATGCCAATTAGATCTCAGTGACAATGATGAGTGACATCAATTACAGAATACAAAGCAAGCAAGTTAATTTATATAGCACAATTCATGCATAGAAGCAATTCAATGTGCTTTACAGAGGAAAATTATGATAAAATAATAAAATACATGCATATTATATTCTATGCATCAGAAAAAAAGTGAAAACATGAAATGGGAAATTCAATGAGGCAAAAGAAAATTAAAATTTAAAATACATGCATTTTATAAACTTTGCAATTTACAATTTTTTATGATATAAGAGCATCTATAACAATCTCCAGGTTTGAGCTTTACACAATCCGGACTTAAAAACAAGAAGGATTAATGGTGTGCAAATAAGCACGGATGAGACGAATAAGGAAACACATGAACTTATAACTGGGTTGACCTGAGGTAGGTGGCGATGTTCATGTAAGGTAAGTCCTCGCATTGACTAATACAAAGTCTCAAACCCCTCGATGGAAAATGCTTGTCAGATGAAAAAAGGTGACACTAAAAAATCTTAAATAGTGCTTGTATCATGTTAAAAATAAATCTAAAAGTAAATGTAATAGTAATAATTATATATTTGGTTCCACATCAGATGCATATGCGTGTGCTGTGAGATTCGTGTTTGTGTCTATGACTACAGAGGCCCAGGTTACTGACTGGAAAGTTGCTTCAATGGAAAAACGCCCTCTGTTCTGCGTTGGTGTGTTAAATGCTAGCGTAAGATAAACAACGAGTGTCATTTCGTATTTCTTATCGGTTGGCAAAGGTATTTGGATCATGAGACTTCCGCCTTTAAAATATTTGCTATGATTTGATATATGTGAGAAACAGAAAAAAACCATTATGCTGTTTATCTTGTATTATGAGAACATGCATACGTGTTGTGGCTACCATAGAAATATATAAAGGCTAGATGCATCGTCACCGCTGCTGGCCAATGGAGGTCGACGTCCGCAACTGGCGGCCATCTTGGTACAGGTAGCTCGCTTACTCGCAACATTGTGTTTTAAGAGTACATATACTTTTAAATAACCATAACTTGCTCAATTTTATTTCGATTTTCAAACGGTTTGGTTTGTTATAAACGTCAGAGATGTAGTTATGACTAGGGTTGCCACCCGTCCCTTAAAATACGGAATTGTCCCGTATTTGAGAATAAAATAGCGCGTTCCGTTTTGAATCAATACGGGACGGGGTTTGTCCCGTATTTTCGGAGTTGTCTCAATGAATGCACCATCTCTCAATGCAAATCATCCCACCGTCATTCTGTGAAGACTCGTCCTATTCTGCCCCTAATTGGGTAATACTCGCGGCTGCCATTGTTGGATTGATTGGTTTGTTTCAGGGTCACGGCCAATCAGAGTCAGAGGAGGGCGGGTCTCTTGGCAGAGAGTCTATTTGAAAGAATGGCGGAGGCTGCTCCAGACACCCCCCCGCGGCCAGTGCTGAAACGAAAGCGAATGAGTTGGAGGAAACAAATACGTGGCTGGAAAGTGTCACCGTAAATGAATATCAAGCCAATATCAAGCAAAATTTGTCGGCGAGTGTTCTCTGTTGCCCACGGTGGGTTGTCAGATGTGCGACAGCATGCAGCGGGGGAGCAACATTCCCGCAATGCCAGAAGTCAAAAAAAGCAAAACACTCCCAGTTCTTCATACCTCAATCATCTCCCGAGGCAGATAGTGTAATGACAGTTTTTTTAATCACCTCAACAATGTTCTGATTGATTACATTAGATTTCATAGGCTGCCTATTTGTTAAGAAATAATGTTAAAAATGTAAATGAATCATGTTATGGTATGATTGGTTGATAACACTTTACAATAAGGTTACTTTATTTAACGTTAGTTAATGTATTATTAACTAACATGGACTAACAATGAGTAATACATTTGTTACAGTATTTATTAATCTTTGTTAATGTTAGTTAATAGAAATAAAGCTGTTCATTGTTTGTTCATGTTAGTTCACATTGCATTAACTAATATTAACAAGATTTGAATAAAGTATTAGTGAATGTAGAAATTACATTAACAAAGATGAACAGATGCTGCGTATAAGTGCAGTTCATTATTAGTTAGTTATGGATCTGTTCATTTAATAAGTTAATAAAATATGGTTCACATCTCACAAGTTCCTCCAAATGCCTATTTTTTTGTGGTCTTACTGTCAAACCCATGTTCAATCTTAATATTTGTATTAAAACATGTATTAAGTTGTGATTTACCACTACTGGCACGTCATCGGACACCCCCACATACACCAGCACATGACCTTTCTGGGTCATATGATGCTCTCATCTCATCTTCAACCGCTTATCCGGGGTCGGGTCGCAGGGGTAGCAGCTCTAGCAGGGGACCCCAAACTTCTCTTTCCCTGGCAACATTAGCCAGCTCCGACTGGGGAATCCCGAGACGTTCCCAGGCCAGTGTGGAGAAATAATCTCACCACCGAGTCCTGGGTCTTCCCTGTGGTCTCCTCCCAGCTGGACGTGCCTGGAACACCTCTCTAGGGAGGCGCCCAGGTGGCATTCTTACTAGATGCCCGAACCACCTCAACTGATGCTCTCATTTGTTTTACAATAGACATGCAAATATTGACAACATGAGGTTGGGGTCCATCCTGAGACAAGTCCACAGGCAGGTTGTCTTCCGCTCCTCTAAAGGTGGTGGGGCTTCTTGTTGCTACCAGCCAAAATAAACATAAGTAAAGACATTTTGAGTGTCTAAAATGTGGTGGATTAAACAACACATTATATAACTCGCAGTTACAAGAACTTAAGTGACATTTAATCACATATTGGTATATCAATCTTATACACCTTGATTTATTGTTGGTCAACGATACCGATACACATACCCTTTGAAGATGAGCTGGAAAGTGGAAAATGTTTGGCACAACACCATCTTTAAGGATGAATTTGCCCCGTTCTGTCAAAGTCCTCACTACTGAAGTGCTCACTACAGAGCAGTGTCCTGTCAGTGGCAACAAAACCGTCTCTTCTTAGTGCAAGTTCCCACTGCCTCCTCATCTCTCCGGTTTTGGGAAACCTTAAAAACGTGTGAAATGTACCCAGATATATAAATTGTCAACATCTTTTTTTCCTTCTTCCAACATTAACAGTGAGGACAAAAATACACACCTAAATTCTCATGTTTGGGGTAGTTGTATGTATGCATGTATGTACTTGAGACAACCACTTAAAACTAGTTATAAAAAGGTGTCAAAAACAAAACATTTAGCGATTGTGTAAACAAACTTCTAAAAAGCCTTGGGTCAACAACAACCTTGTAATACAATTGCCATTGCCCCGTTGTTCCTGTGTAACAGGAACTGTCTTGTACATAAATCCACTAAGTAACTAACGATCATCCCAAATATCATCATAATATTGTCAAATCTTACCGGTGAAAGGTAATCCCATGGGCTATCGTTTTGAGACTCAGGCGATTTGGAGCATCCATAGGCTGCACAAAAGTCTGGCATCTTCTCTTATAGACACAGCATCTCTGTATCATAATGCAAGATGTTTTAACAAACCAAACTGATTGAAAATCATGTGCAACTTAAGTTATATTGAAAAGAAACAGCAATTATACCCCTCCCAGGTAACATTTCTGGTTATGTATATTTTGTTATGTTGTGCTCTTTATATTTGACTTTTTATTACCAACTACGTAGATAATGCTTGCCTTGTGATAAGATTTTCATGGTACAGAATGATGCATGTCATACAGTTAATTTGACAAATAAAAATACTTTGACCTTGTACTGTAACGTTAGCTGCTACTAGCTGTCACTCAAAGCTTCTGATTATTAGCCAGCTGGGCTAATAAAACCACACACAGCTTCTGATTATTAGCCAGCTGGGCTAATAACAACAACCACACACAGCTTCTGATTATTAGCCAGCTGGGCTAATAACAACAACCACACACAGCTTCTGATTATTAGCCAGCTGGGCTAATAACAACAACCACACACAGCTTCTGATTATTAGCCAGCTGGGCTAATAACAACCACACACAGCTTCTGATTATTAGCCAGCTGGGCTTATAACAACAACCACACACAGGTTCTGATTATTAGCCAGCTGGGCTAATAACAACAACCACACACAGCTTCTGATTATTAGCCAGCTGGGCTTATAACAACAACCACACACAGCTTCTGATTATTAGCCAGCTGGGCTAATAACAACCACACACAGCTTCTGATTATTAGCCAGCTGGGCTTATAACAACAACCACACACAGGTTCTGATTATTAGCCAGCTGGGCTAATAACAACAACCACACACAGCTTCTGATTATTAGCCAGCTGGGCTAATAACAACAACCACACACAGCTTCTGATTATTAGCCAGCTGGGCTAATAACAACAACCACACACAGCTTCTGATTATTAGCCAGCTGGGCTAATAACAACCACACACAGCTTCTGATTATTAGCCAGCTGGGCTAATAACAACAACCACACACAGCTTCTGATTATTAGCCAGCTGGGCTAATAACAACAACCACACACAGCTTCTGATTATTAGCCAGCTGGGCTAATAACAACAACCACACACAGCTTCTGATTATTAGCCAGCTGGACTAATAACAACCACACACAGCTTCTGATTATTAGCCAGCTGGGCTAATAACAACCACACACAGCTTCTGATTATTAGCCAGCTGGGCTAATAACAACCACACACAGCTTCTGATTATTAGCCAGCTGGGCTTATAACAACAACCACACACAGCTTCTGATTATTAGCCAGCTGGGCTAATAACAACAACCACACACAGCTTCTGATTATTAGCCAGCTGGGCTAATAACAACAACCACACACAGCTTCTGATTATTAGCCAGCTGGGCTAATAAAAACAACCACACACAGCTTCTGATTATTAGCCAGCTGGGCTAATAACAACAACCACACACAGCTTCTGATTATTAGCCAGCTGGGCTTATAACAACAACCACACACAGCTTCTGATTATTAGCCAGCTGGGCTATAATAACAACCACACACAGCTTCTGATTATTAGCCAGCTGGGCTTATAACAACAACCACACACAGCTTCTGATTATTAGCCAGCTGGGCTAATAACAACAACCACACACAGCTTCTGATTATTAGCCAGCTGGGCTTATAACAACAACCACACACAGCTTCTGATTATTAGCCAGCTGGGCTTATAACAACAACCACACACAGCTTCTGATTATTAGCCAGCTGGGCTAATAACAACAACCACACACAGCTTCTGATTATTAGCCAGCTGGGCTAATAACAACAACCACACACAGCTTCTGATTATTAGCCAGCTGGGCTAATAACAACAACCACACACAGCTTCTGATTATTAGCCAGCTGGGCTAATAACAACAACCACACACAGCTTCTGATTATTAGCCAGCTGGGCTGATTATTAGCCAGCTGGGCTTATAACAACAACCACACACAGCTTCTGATTATTAGCCAGCTGGGCTAATAACAACAACCACACACAGCTTCTGATTATTAGCCAGCTGGGCTTATAACAACAACCACACACAGCTTCTGATTATTAGCCAGCTGGGCTAATAACAACAACCACACACAGCTTCTGATTATTAGCCAGCTGGGCTTATAACAACAACCACACACAGCTTCTGATTATTAGCCAGCTGGGCTAATAACAACAACCACACACAGCTTCTGATTATTAGCCAGCTGGGCTTATAACAACAACCACACACAGCTTCTGATTATTAGCCAGCTGGGCTTATAACAACAACCACACACAGCTTCTGATTATTAGCCAGCTGGGCTTATAACAACAACCACACACAGCTTCTGATTATTAGCCAGCTGGGCTAATAACAACAACCACACACAGCTTCTGATTATTAGCCAGCTGGGCTTATAACAACAACCACACACAGCTTCTGATTATTAGCCAGCTGGGCTAATAACAACAACCACACACAGCTTCTGATTATTAGCCAGCTGGGCTAATAACAACAACCACACACAGCTTCTGATTATTAGCCAGCTGGGCTTATAACAACAACCACACACAGCTTCTGATTATTAGCCAGCTGGGCTTATAACAACAACCACACACAGCTTCTGATTATTAGCCAGCTGGGCTTATAACAACAACCACACACAGCTTCTGATTATTAGCCAGCTGGGCTTATAACAACAACCACACACAGCTTCTGATTATTAGCCAGCTGGGCTTATAACAACAACCACACACAGCTTCTGATTATTAGCCAGCTGGGCTTATAACAACAACCACACACAGCTTCTGATTATTAGCCAGCTGGGCTAATAACAACAACCACACACAGCTTCTGATTATTAGCCAGCTGGGCTAATAACAACAACCACACACAGCTTCTGATTATTAGCCAGCTGGGCTAATAACAACAACCACACACAGCTTCTGATTATTAGCCAGCTGGGCTTATAACAACAACCACACACAGCTTCTGATTATTAGCCAGCTGGGCTAATAACAACCACACAAAGCTTCTGATTATTAGCCAGCTGGGCTAATAACAACAACCACACACAGCTTCTGATTATTAGCCAGCTGGGCTAATAACAACAACCACACACAGCTTCTGATTATTAGCCAGCTGGGCTTATAACAACAACCACACACAGCTTCTGATTATTAGCCAGCTGGGCTAATAACAACAACCACACACAGCTTCTGATTATTAGCCAGCTGGGCTTATAACAACAACCACACACAGCTTCTGATTATTAGCCAGCTAGGCTAATAACAACAACCACACACAGCTTCTGATTATTAGCCAGCTGGGCTAATAACAACAACCACACACAGCTTCTGATTATTAGCCAGCTGGGCTAATAACAACAACCACACACAGCTTCTGATTATTAGCCAGCTGGGCTAATAACAACAACCACACACAGCTTCTGATTATTAACCAGCTGGGCTTATAACAACAACCACACACAGCTTCTGATTATTAGCCAGCTGGGCTTATAACAACAACCACACACAGCTTCTGATTATTAGCCAGCTGGGCTAATAACAACAACCACACACAGCTTCTGATTATTAGCCAGCTGGGCTTATAACAACAACCACACACAGCTTCTGATTATTAGCCAGCTGGGCTAATAACAACAACCACACACAGCTTCTGATTATTAGCCAGCTGGGCTAATAACAACAACCACACACAGCTTCTGATTATTAGCCAGCTGGGCTTATAACAACAACCACACACAGCTTCTGATTATTAGCCAGCTGGGCTTATAACAACAACCACACACAGCTTCTGATTATTAGCCAGCTGGGCTTATAACAACAACCACACACAGCTTCTTGTTATTAGCCAGCTAATAACTACAACCACATCCACAATGATTGTAATTTAGACAAAAGATTAGTTGTCATAACATCGTTATTTGTGTCAGTAGAACCTATATAATTGACCAGCTTGATTGTGGTCTCACAGCCTGATAACATGCACAAGTAGTCGTGATACACAACTATGCTGCACGATTAAGTTTTTCGAAAAGAAAAGCTGGAATTTCAACATGTCCAAGCATCCATAATTATAGCCACGTTAATAACGTTTGTAAGCAACCAAACCGCTTGTAAATCCGTCAAGATTTCAACGAGATAAGAGTATTTGTGTTCGTGCTGATCACTCACCTTACATAAGGTACCACAGTGACGGCCAGAAAGCATGCCTGTTCAAAGACGGCCGCCGGTGATGACGTTAGACACTCGACCGTAAAGTATCTAGCCTAAATATATTTCTATGGTGGCCACGGCCATGTTTCCCCGGGGGTCTCTTTGCACCCCCTGCTGGTCCTGCTGTGTTCAACTCATCAACCAACCCTATATCTACCGCGGTTTCCCAGCTCTGTGACAGTGGTAGCTATACTGGAACTAGACCAAGAATACGTTTTAATTATTCCCTGTGAAGTATTTTCTAGTGTTATTTTTTGACTGTTCTCTTTTTCCCTTGTTTCCAGAATTGCACCTACTGTTTGTCCCCCGACCACCAGCGATC
Organism: Dallia pectoralis; assembly: GCA_029465975.1. NCBI lineage: Eukaryota > Metazoa > Chordata > Actinopteri > Esociformes > Umbridae > Dallia > Dallia pectoralis. The sequence goes on along the minus strand of CM055735.1, from coordinate 9,921,564 downwards.
ACCAGTATTGCTGTTCGACCGCCCTCAACCAGTTTTGCTCATTCCTCACCTCCTGACCACCGTCTGTTCTATAAACCTCATTTATTTTTTCACCACCTTAGTTTGAGTAGGGTGTCTAGTTTGAGCAGGCTGTCTAGTTTGAGCAGGCTGTCTAGTTTGAGCAGGCTGTCTAGTTTGAGCAGGCTGTCTAGTTTGAGCAGGCTGTCTAGTTTGAGCAGGCTGTCTAGTTTGAGCAGGCTGTCTAGTTTGAGCAGGCTGTCTAGTTTGAGCAGGCTGTCTAGTTTGAGCAGGCTGTCTAGTTTGAGCAGGCTGTCTAGTTTGAGTAGGGTATACGGTGGGGCAGGGCATAACATTCTTAAAATGCAAGTTCATTGACATTGATTGACTCACGCACGAAGTGTGACGGTTTAAGATGTGCATGTTGTTTATCTTTCAACTGAATGTAATTTGTCTATGCTAAACAAAACAATTCACAACTGCGGGACACATCGTTTACTCTCCTAAGAATGTATTGCGCAATAGAGATTGCCTTCCCAATGGGCACCGTGACGTCAATTTGACGTCAAGCATTGACGTCAAATTAACGTCACGAGGTAGGTCAAAAATTAAAGTTGGATTGACGTCAAAGTCGGGACGTCAATTTAATATCAAAATCTTGCTCTCTCGATGTCATTTTGTCTCAATATTGATGCCATTTTGACCTTATTTTGACTTCATTTTGACTTCATTTTGATGTCATTTTGACTTCATTTTGATGTAAAAGTTACATCAAAATGTATTGACATATTTTTATATAATTTCAATGTTAAGCATCACTCAATTTCAACCTAAATGTACAATGACTGACAACACTCACATACTTTGATCTTAGATCTGATATGTATTTTTTATTTTATAAAGGCATCTTCAAACATATATAACATATATGGAACATAATAAACCCTGTTTGAGTCATGAATTTACAAATAGGGCAGTGTATCCTTAGTCGTAGTTCAACGTAATACTTCAGGTTCTAGCAATATGGCCCTTTGTCCCTTGATCTACTTTCACAGTGAATTTGTTGCTAAAGTTATTCTCTATGAAAAACAGTGGGGGAAATGTTGGGTGCAAACAACAAACAAGTGGTAGTACATCATCTGAAAGTACTTGTTCCTAAAGACTGGCAGTCATTTTACAAGCAAACATACTATGTGTAATACAGTGTTGATGATGGTATGTGGGATGGAGGCCAGAGTAGGGTACCCAATCTCCAGACACACACTGGCGATGTTCCTTACACCCTCCAAGAATCTGGCGTGTAGAGCAGCCTCGGTAATGTCGAGCACCTCAGGGCTGTAGACACTACCGTTGTCATACACCTGCTGGATGAGCAGGCCGAAGGAGAAGGGCGAGATGTTTAACATGTTGAGCAGTGTGGCCTCGCTATGGATTTACACTTCCAGAGCTCTCAGGTGCCTGTAATAAGGGAAAAAAGAAGAAAGCAAACGTTAAAATGGGCCTGTCCATTAACATAACGTACACTAGGGATAGGCCGATACCACTTTTTATGGAATTTTTAATTCGTTTGTCATGCTACTACAGTATTTTTTACATGTGAATCATTCAAACATGTATCAAGACTAATTGACTCATCAGTCTTATCTAGTTTTGTGTTGGGTTAGGTTCCACTGATTATGAAGGAAACATAGTTGCTTTGCCATCTCAAGAAACATCTGCCCATTGTAAAAGTCGTCTGATAATATTAAAACATTTCCATACATATACACACACTGGCTGGAAATTTGGATCACTTACAATGTCCTTGCTTTTGAAAGCAAAGCTCCTTTTTTGTCTATAAAAATAACATCTAATTGATCATGAATACATAATTGGTAATGTTCTAAATGACAATTGTATCAGTTTTTTTAATGGAATATCTACATAGGCGTACAGAAGGCGCGTTTAACGAAACCATCACTCGTGAGATCCGAGAGTAAAGACAAAGCTTGTGAAGCAGCGTGCCGAGGTGGAACAACCTGACAGGAAATATCAGACATGCTCCAATGTTGACCGCTTTATACATTTAGACTTAAAAACCTTCTGTTTTTAACTGCCTTTTATTCATATTTTAGAACCCTTATAAATACAGTTTCATTTGTATGTTTTGTTTGTTTCAAAGTGCCTTTATTTTTTTCCTCCAAGTCTCCGCCATGTCTCCCATGCAAAATGTATTACTAGATATTTGTGTTTGTTCACTTCGAATTGCTCCTGGCTTTGAATTGTTCTCCTGCTTTACCTTAAACTTGCTGCCTTACCTTGAACTTGCTTCAGTCATTAGCAAGGTCTGTTGTAATACAAAAATGGCTTATTTGTCCTGCTTGGCAGGATATCAATAAGAGGTGGAAAGGCTACATTGGGCAGTCCTGTGGTTTTGGTTCTATTTTTGTGGCTGGGAAATGTTAGGTTGAACCGAATATGTCAATATGTCAGTTTGTCAAACGGTCAAAATGTCATTGTATTGCTGACTCCCACTTCTGTGTGGACCACCACTATAGGCTATATACTGTAGCACACGACTACAAAAATGAAGTGAATTTGATGCGATTATCAACCTTTGACCAGGTGCGAGTCGTTGCAACTGTAAGTTAAGGTGCAAGAAAGCCTAAAGGAAACATGCTAAAGCAACCAAGACCATTTTTCACAGCAAAAAAGCATAAAGGTTCTCACTGGCAGAGTAAGTCACCTGACCTAAATCCAGTTGAGCATTTGATTCACTTTCTCAAAACAATACCCAAAGCAATAACTTCCCAGAAACAAACAAACTAAATATGTCTGCTGGAAAGGACCGGCAGTACATCGACTGGGAAGATGATTAATGTCTGCTGGGGTGACAGATTTCAGGGAGTCATTGAATGCAATCAAATTCTAAATATGACAAACTGTATTTAAGATTATGTTCATTTGTTCAACGACTTTTGACCCTGTACAGAGGGCCTTTGTTAATGAATCGGCACATGTCAAAGTCTGCACGTAAATCTCTTAGTTATCCCTTAATTTCCAACACAAAAACTTGGTTTGACTGTCCAAATACTTGAGTACTAATCTATATCTATATGTACTTATTACAGTAAGTCCATGAAGCATCTTTCTATACTTACCTAAGACAGAGCACCTATAGAAATTCAACGCTTGGGTGTGGTGAGGACAATTGCAGCTGGCATTTAAAGCAAGATAGACGTATTTCTCTTCCCACATGGGCCTGTAATCTTTGCTTGTGATGCCTCACTCAAACAGATGTGCCCTGACACAATCTCAACAGGACAGAGAAGATTTGTGCAGAACTAAAGGCAGTGCAAGGGTGAATTCTTTAGGGTGATAAAGTTCCCCCACTACCCCTGTAGTCACTTCATTCAATTTCCAATACTGACCCACCATCAGCCTCTAGTGAAAATACCCTGATTAAATAAAAATGTTTTATATTAGAATGTGCTCTAGAATACCCAGTGCAATTTGCAAAAGACATGCTGTGTTTCATTGAAACAGAAATAAACTAAGAACAAAAATACAGTATGTTTTGCAAGTATTTGTTTGGAATTATTTCAGCATTTTTTCTGATTCATGAAGGTCAGAGCCTGTAAACACAGTTTCCAATTGTGAATGTTGAGTGGTGTCCGCGGAGGTCAACAGCTACTCCACTTTCTTAGCACTCACTATTTCGTTCACCTCTACCTAACTATGGTGGGCTGTTGGTTAGAAGTAACGTGTTGCGTCATCTGAGGACCGAGAGAACAACTGGGGAAAGCTAAAACGTTAAGAAAACAAGACATTTCAAAACAAAGTAGCCAGGTGTGTCAGTAAAAAACATGCCATGGGACTAATACAGAATGTACAAAACACTTTTTAAAGAGACAAGTTGCCGCCGATCAATACAGTAGAGTCTGGTTACAGTAACACGGCTCATGAAACTTCTGGAAGAAATCCATAATAGTTGTTTTTGTCAAATCATTGATGAAATCTAAACTAAAAGTTCAGATTATTACAAGGTTATCATTTGTAGAACCCGGCTATTCTTCAGATAGGCAGGGTGAGCGGTCAGCTGTCAGTTATTCACCTGTCAGTGGTCATAATGTTATGGCTGATCTGTGTATATAGATTATCAGTGTTATTCACCTGTCAGTGGTCATAATGTTATGGCTGATCTGTGTATATAGATTATCAGTGTTATTCACCTGTCAGTGGTCATAATGTTATGGCTAATCTGTGTCTATAGATTATCAGTGTTATTCACCTGTCAGTGGTCATAATGTTATGGCTGATCTGTGTATATAGATTACAGAGGTGGGACAAAGTCATTGTTATGCAAGTCACAAGTCTTTGCCCTCGAGTCCCGAGTCAAGTCGAGTCAAAGATGAGGCAAGTCCCGAGTCGAGTCACAAGTCAAAGCCAACAAGTCTCAAGTCGAGTCCAAAGTCCTACCATTTTAGTTTCGAGTCATTTCAAGTCATCTTACCACAGAATTTATACAAATCATGTATGTCTGTAAGATTTGTATTTATTTAAACCTCTTTTTATACAATGACATTAATACAGTAAAAAACAGAAAATTGAATTTCACAAAAAATGCTTTTATTTCAACAGCATATTGCACTAGAACAATGCACAGCAACTTCAGCCCTGTATTGTATTGACCTTAGGGCTGGATGGAAAAAATTTATATCACGATATATTTCTTAATTTCGGTCGATACGACATAATTCCAATATCGATATGAACAATATAAAAGCCTCAGGAAAAAATGCCATGAACACCCACAATGGATGTCTGTATACAATCTTCTGAAAAATACATTTGCCAAGTCTTTTGAGCCTCCTCCTATAAAACTAAATAATATTTTAGAAATAAAACGGTACAAATAAATTAAAGTTCACCTTTTATTTGATTTTAACCGTTATACAAACAAGAAAAGTCAAATAAGCAATTTGACTCTGAGACTGACCTTATTAATATATTTAACTTTAAACAATAACATAGGCTGATTATATTATTCTTTACACAAAACTTCCTGCAACAAAACTTGATCTTATAAACATATCGTTTAAAGTTAGTGAACATGTTAGACAATGAAGAGGTGAGTTCATGAGTTCGCTACGTGACCGTGGATTTAAGAGACACGACAGAGAAGCTCATGAACGCGCATGTCGCAACATGCTCGGAGAATGAGAGTGCTCAAAAGTGCATGTCCATCATGACGTCATGGGCCAGTCAACGCGGAAGATCCAAGCTCCCATGTCGGCTTTATGCGCTTTTGAGCCTCTCATTCTCCGGCACATTTAGCATCACGCTGAAACCTGAAGTTTATCAGATCTCAGAAAGCTGAACCACTTCCCTACCACTGAATTAGTCTTTCCTCTCATATCAACTGTCTGCTTTCTCCTCACTTATAGAAGCTCGTTCAGTCACGTTTGAATTGCGTATTTTGTAAACTTAAACTTGCCGTGTTGGAGATCAGCAAAAATATAGAAATATCGAAAATGTGTTTAGAAATCATATCACCGTTATTGATTTTTTTTACCGCGATATATATATTGATATTGAATTATTGTCCAGCCCTAACCTCATATTGCAAAACAGTTTAACTTTCAAATAGACATGGGTCCTTTTAGCCTGAACTTTTTTAAACATGTCATTAATAAAATCCTCACTCCTCAAAATGATCACTTCTAAAAAAATGGACCAACCTGATAATATAATTGGAATGACTCCATAGAGACGTGTGTGTGTGTGTGTGTGCGTGTGAGCGTGCCCGTGCGCAGCTCCGTCTGTAATCTTCGATCCGCATGTTTTGCAAACTCTTTTTTTGTCGACTACCTCGTAATTTTTATAGCCAAACGAAACTATATTCGGTATCATTTTGCCAACTGGCGCGTTGTTGCTTGTGCTTCATTGGTTGTCTTACAATGTGCCTGCTTGGATGCTGTCTAATCAAAACAACGTGGGACTACAGTGATTGGATGTCCAATCAAAACAACGTGGGACTACAGTGATTGGATTTCCAATCAAAACAACGTGGGTCTACAGTGATTGGATGTCGTGCAGGCAGCGCGCGTGCTCTCTGCATGCATTTCTTTTCACAGATGCAGATAAACTGAGAGCGGCGCGGCCGTGTGAACATTTTCCTCCCCAGTTTTCATGGGAAGTAGCGAGTCTTCTCGAGTCAAAAGGCGCAAGTCCAAGTGAAGTCACGAGTCATTGATGTTCAAGTCCAAGTCGAGTTGCAAGTCTTTGTACATTTTGTCGAGTCGAGTCTGAAGTCATCAAATTCATGACTCGAGTCTGACTCGAGTCCAAGTCACATGACTCGAGTCCACACCTCTGATAGATTATCAGTGTTATTCACCTGTCAGTGGTCATAATGTTATGGCTGATCTGTGTGTATAGATTATCAGTGTTATTCACCTGTCAGCGGTCATAATGTTATGGCTGATCTGTGTATATAGATTATCAGTGTTATTCACCTGTCAGTGGTCATAATGTTATGGCTGATCTGTGTATATAGATTATCAGTATCATATTTGCGCTACGTATGTATGAGCACTTTTTTATGTTATGTACATAGCTTATTTCAAAATATTTTTTTCTCTTTAATTTTTATGAAATTATTGATGTTTTTGTCCAAGTGCAGGAAACCAACCGGCCGAACTACCCACACACATATTTACATGACACCGCAGTCTTTTTGAATGCGTCAGAACAGAAACACACCTACTTGTATTGAAGTTGTTTGTATTAGAATGTTATGGCTTTCCAAACAAAACAATGTTTGTTTGTTTCTGTTTCTGTTTTTACTAAGCCAAGTATTTTGTAGTGGTATCTACAATCTGGCTATTGAAAATTTTACATAAGTGCAAGTTAACAGGAGAGAGGGAAAAAAGGAAGACAGGCGTTCAGTACTTGACAAAAATAATTATTGACTGAAGCACCAGTTAATAATAAAAATGTCAACCTAGACTGATTTTATTAAGTACATTAGCAGTTATAGACTCCAGGGTTACATAATGAGGTACAAATAGAACATCTCAAATAATCTCAAATACTTTATCTTCAAACATCAAGGGCATTCAAACCACAATGTCAATAAAACATTTTTAAATGTTATGAAAAAATGTATATTGTAAAAATTACAGCTGCAAACTTAAAAGGCTGGATGCCTGTGTATCTTCATGTAATGTTTAAATGTAGTTCTATTTAGTAAATGTGCAGTAGAAGTTATATTTATACATTTCAACGCACAATGCTGATATATTGTTGTTCTACAGTACAACAACCATCTGGCAGTTTAATATCGCTTTCGTTTTTTTGGAGAAAGTATTTGGATACTATTTTTGATTATGATTTTTGATTTGGACAGCTATATTTAAATTAGAATATTATGACAATCTGGAAGATATATCCGTTCCATTAAGTCAGTTTATAAAGGCTAAGTCATGAATACATGTATACACTATCATACATTCCTGATAACAACTGGCAGGTTTGAGCAATTTACTGTAATCTCGTTATCTAACAATGACCTTTAGAGATTCTTATTATCAAAGGTAAGAATGTGGCTGACAGATCAGATAAAGCATCTAACCTTTAAAAATAGGTAGACTGAAAACTAGGTATTTCTTTGGCATCATCAATACTAAGAGACAAACCAAATAATCCACGCTCACAGTTAACAGCAGACTGATATATTAGGACACAACAATCATAACAATGTTATCAACTGTTTTGGTGTCTGGATATTCTGTCGTAAAGCTTGGAAAATATATGCATCCTCAAAACCTGAGACTTCTATGGCATTGTGTTACATGACAAATTGGCAGATTTTACATTACAGTAGAACATACGTAGTGATTGTCCTCAACGCTTATGTCTTGGTTATAGTCAGTTATAGTGATGCATATCAGTTGTAGTGATGCAGTTTAATGAACTTATGGTTGTGCAAAACCTATCAGGTAAAGTCATGAAGTTTAATAAACCTTTGAATGTGCCAAACCTATCAGTTATAGTCATGAAGTTTAATACATTTTTGGATGTGCCAAACCTGTCAGTTATAGTCATGGAGTTGAATGGATTATCTTGGCAAAGAGAAAATACCCATCAAAGATTTATGCACAAAAAAGACTTGTGAAACATGGGATCTGTGCCGGTTCACGAGTTCGCACTTACATGCCAATTAAGGGATATAGGTTTAATGCGTATTTGGCGTGCTGTCCGGAGGGAGGGTTCCGGGCTCGGAATCCGGCCCGGGGCTCCGGGCTCGGAATTTGGCCCGAACCCAGAGTACCCCCCCGCATGTAAGTGGTTAGGACTAGAATTTGAGCGGAGAAGGGGTGGTGGGGGGATGCTGCGAGCTGTCAGCGGAGCGAGGTAAGGCTGCTGAGTCTATATGTACCCTCTAGCTGTTAATTGCTGAGGGCTTCCACCTGTAATTAATTAGCTGGAAGTCCTCCTCCCGAACCTTGTTAGTAAACCTCATTTCACGAGTTCGCACTTACATGCCAATTAAGGGATATAGGTTTAATGCGGGCGGGTTTAGGAGGAGCTTGGAGGGAGACGTACAAGTCGTACAGCTCCGCCTTGTGGAGACCTGTGTGTCCGAGTAGCCTAGCGCCTGTCTCAGCCCGGCTACGGTCCACTTCCCGATGGGAGGGATCGTCGGGACGGTCGAGCGGTAGGAGGAGGCCGGGGAAATCGGAGGTGGTCTTGCTGGGGGCGGCGAAGCCTGGTACCGGCGTCTGAGGGAACGCCCGGCTGGTCGGGCCGGCGTGCGGCCGCGGGAAGAGGTCCTGGGTTCGGGAGTGGCGTCCGGCAAGGACGGACTGATCCGAGGACCCGCGACTTGCGGGGGGGCATTCGTGGGAATGCTGACGCCTTCATCGGAGGAAGAGCTTGACTGAGACATAATATCCGCGAGAGAGACTATTATGCTGCGAGCTGTCAGCGGAGCGAGGTAAGGCTGCTGAGTCTATATGTACCCTCTAGCTGTTAATTGCTGAGGGCTTCCACCTGTAATTAATTAGCTGGAAGTCCTCCTCCCGAACCTTGTTAGTAAACCTCATTTAGTGTACATGGAGTTTAAACAACTGTTTGAAAGCTGTGCAGTCCACAGTTTTTCAATGCTGTTCCACACAGGCCCTCATTCTGAAAATGAACCCTGGACAACGGCATTGCAAGCATCATGCTTATACCAACTGACCTAAAAAGAACCTGAATGACTTCGGTAAGGACATAGTTAGAGATCAGGTTCTGGCAGCTGAAAGGAATGCAGAAACAATACATCTGGCATCAGGCCAAAGATTTCAGGCTACCTGAAAAGATGTAGAAAAACACCTGGAACTGACTAATCACACCCACATCACATTTACTTATAAAGGTGCTTACAGGTGACCCTTAAGGATTTATTAAGACTCTAAACACAGCAGCACCCAAGAGGTTCTGAATTTTACAATACTGGAACAGCATACATATAACGTATTTATTATTATTTAGACATCGGAAAATCAAGAGAATTTTCTAATAATGGGTAAGTAATTTAACATTTATTTTACATTTCTGTATACTCCAGAGTTAGGAACAATTGCTTTTAAAATAATAACTTGTATAAATGTTGAAAAAACTTTAGCAATACAATTTCAGTATAGAGACTTGATAGATAGATTTGATGTTCGGTCATTTGTGTAGAAATGGTTTCTTAAGGCAAGCACAGGGTTGGGTGGGTCGGTTACTTTTCAATGTTAACCATTACAGTTACGTTTCCTGTGTAAAATTCTAAGCAGTGACAATACTTTCAGATTACCAAAACTCAGTAACATATCTGATTACTTTAGATTAATTTTATATTAAGAGATGTTATACAATTTATCATATTGAATTGCTCTTAAGAAGGCATGGTTTCACTGTTTCCTTTAACAGCAAAACAGTTTTCAGTAGTGCTAACAAAATCCCAAAGATATTTTATTGAAAATCAGCCTTTTCCAGCTATAATAATCATTTATAACATTATCAATGTCTATATGGCATTCATGGGAAATGCATTGTTGTTTTAATGGACTTGTGCTTTCCTTGACTGCAAACATCTAAACTGTGAATATGGATATTTCAGTTTCCCTTATTGGTTATGTACTGTGTTGGTTAAAAGTATTCAACCCACTTGACTTGAATAGTGAATTTAATAGGCAATAAATACAGTATCCTACTTAAAACAATAACTTCAAACTACACCTAATACCCCAAAATAAGAAAAAGCAAAGAATAATGTGCCAGTTCATATTAAAAGGAAAACCCGACCCTATTTGCGGTGACAAATCAAGTTGAGCTCAGATTAATCCAGAATAAACCCAAATGTCCTCTCTGTACGGAGTTAATGACATTGAATTGAAATCATTACTGGTTATCTATGAGCTTAGTGCTTCAAAGCACACTTCTTCCTCAAATATCGCGATAAATACAGTAATGT
>CM055735.1:9854068-9910581 GCA_029465975.1 Dallia pectoralis | reverse complement strand
CCTCACTCCTCAAAATGATCACTTCTAAAAAAATGGACCAACCTGATAATATAATTGGAATGACTCCATAGAGACGTGTGTGTGTGTGTGTGTGTGTGTGTGTGCGTGTGAGCGTGCCCGTGCGCAGCTCCGTCTGTAATCTTCGATCCGCATGTTTTGCAAACTCTTTTTGTCGACTACCTCGTAATTTTTATAGCCAAACGAAACTATATTCGGTATCATTTTGCCAACTGGCGCGTTGTTGCTTGTGCTTCATTGGTTGTCTTACAATGTGCCTGCTTGGATGCTGTCTAATCAAAACAACGTGGGACTACAGTGATTGGATGTCCAATCAAAACAACGTGGGACTACAGTGATTGGATTTCCAATCAAAACAACGTGGGTCTACAGTGATTGGATGTCGTGCAGGCAGCGCGTGCTCTCTGCATGCATTTCTTTTCACAGATGCAGATAAACTGAGAGCGGCGCGGCCGTGTGAACATTTTCCTCCCCAGTTTTCATGGGAAGTAGCGAGTCTTCTCGAGTCAAAAGGCGCAAGTCCAAGTGAAGTCACGAGTCATTGATGTTCAAGTCCAAGTCGAGTTGCAAGTCTTTGTACATTTTGTCGAGTCGAGTCTGAAGTCATCAAATTCATGACTCGAGTCTGACTCGAGTCCAAGTCACATGACTCGAGTCCACACCTCTGATAGATTATCAGTGTTATTCACCTGTCAGTGGTCATAATGTTATGGCTGATCTGTGTGTATAGATTATCAGTGTTATTCACCTGTCAGCGGTCATAATGTTATGGCTGATCTGTGTATATAGATTATCAGTGTTATTCACCTGTCAGTGGTCATAATGTTATGGCTGATCTGTGTATATAGATTATCAGTATCATATTTGCGCTACGTATGTATGAGCACTTTTTTATGTTATGTACATAGCTTATTTCAAAATATTTTTTTCTCTTTAATTTTTATGAAATTATTGATGTTTTTGTCCAAGTGCAGGAAACCAACCGGCCGAACTACCCACACACATATTTACATGACACCGCAGTCTTTTTGAATGCGTCAGAACAGAAACACACCTACTTGTATTGAAGTTGTTTGTATTAGAATGTTATGGCTTTCCAAACAAAACAATGTTTGTTTGTTTCTGTTTCTGTTTTACTAAGCCAAGTATTTTGTAGTGGTATCTACAATCTGGCTATTGAAAATTTTACATAAGTGCAAGTTAACAGGAGAGAGGGAAAAAAGGAAGACAGGCGTTCAGTACTTGACAAAAATAATTATTGACTGAAGCACCAGTTAATAATAAAATGTCAACCTAGACTGATTTTATTAAGTACATTAGCAGTTATAGACTCCAGGGTTACATAATGAGGTACAAATAGAACATCTCAAATAATCTCAAATACTTTATCTTCAAACATCAAGGGCATTCAAACCACAATGTCAATAAAACATTTTTAAATGTTATGAAAAAATGTATATTGTAAAAATTACAGCTGCAAACTTAAAAGGCTGGATGCCTGTGTATCTTCATGTAATGTTTAAATGTAGTTCTATTTAGTAAATGTGCAGTAGAAGTTATATTTATACATTTCAACGCACAATGCTGATATATTGTTGTTCTACAGTACAACAACCATCTGGCAGTTTAATATCGCTTTCGTTTTTTGGAGAAAGTATTTGGATACTATTTTTGATTATGATTTTTGATTTGGACAGCTATATTTAAATTAGAATATTATGACAATCTGGAAGATATATCCGTTCCATTAAGTCAGTTTATAAAGGCTAAGTCATGAATACATGTATACACTATCATACATTCCTGATAACAACTGGCAGGTTTGAGCAATTTACTGTAATCTCGTTATCTAACAATGACCTGTCACGACTTGTCCAAGGTGTAGTGTGGTAAGCCATGTGCAAAGCCGTAAATCCGTTAAATAAGGTTTATTAGTGATAAAAACACAAAACAAACCGACAACGGCGAAAAACACGAACTTGGTTGATGAAAGTAAAATGCGCATATAGCGACTTAAACGAACACCTCAAACAACAACTAATCGTGAAACAAACACTCACCTCTAAACTAACAATGTGACATGGAAACAATGAACAGCAAACAGTGACATCTAGGCAATCCCTTTATAACCCAGTGATTACAAATCCCCAACAGCTGTAACCAACATAAACCAGGAAGTGGGCACCCGAAACCAGACAGTGCAGTACCCTAACTCACCACTCGTGACAGTACCCCCACTTAAGGCTAGCTCCCAGATAGCCAACAAGAACCAACATTAACCACAACACACCAAAAAAACAAGGAGCAACAGGCAAGGACCCACTGTCACACCCAAAGGGTTAGTCCCAGACAGCAGGTCCAGCCCTTAAAGGGCCTTGGTGGCCCGATCGCCGTCTTGTGCGGCAAGTCTTCCGCCATCTTGGTGGACGTGGCGGCGGCCATCGTGGTCGCGTGGCGGCGGCCATCGACGTGGGCGTGGCGGCGGCCATCGACGTGGCGTGGCGGCGGCCATCGACGTGGGCGTGGCGGCGGCCATTTCAGGCGGCGTGGCGGCGGCCATTTCAGGCGGCGTAGTCTCCGCCATTTCAGGCGGCGTAGTCTCCGCCATTTCAGGCGCGTAGTCTCCGCCATTTCAGGCGGCGTAGTCTCCGCCATATCATGCGGTGACGCTCTGGGAGCTCTGGCAGGCGGTGACGCTCTGGGAGCTCTGGCAGGCGGTGACGCTCTGGGAGCTCTGGCAGGCGGTGACGCTCTGGGAGCTCTGGCAGGCGGTGACGCTCTGGGAGCTCTGGCAGGCGGTGACGCTCTGGGAGCTCTGGCAGGCGAGGACGCTCTGGGGAGCTCTGGCAGGCGGGGACGCTCTGGGAGCTCTGGCAGGCGAGACGCTCTGGGAGCTCTGGCAGGCGAGGACGCTCTGGGAGCTCTGGCAGGCGAGGACGCTCTGGGAGCTCTGGCAGGCGAGACGCTCTGGGAGCTCTGGCAGGCGAGGACGCTCTGGGAGCTCTGGCAGGCGAGGACGCTCTGGGAGCTCTGGCAGGCGAGGACGCTCTGGGAGCTCTGGCAGGCGAGGACGCTCTGGGAGCTCTGGCAGGCGAGGACGCTCTGGGAGCTCTGGCAGGCGAGACGCTCTGGGAGCTCTGGCAGGCGAGGCCGCTCTGGGAGCTCTGGCAGGCGAGGACGCTCTGGGAGCTCTGGCAGGCAAGGGCGCTCTGGGAGCTCTGGCAGGCAAGGACGCTCTGGGAGCTCTGGCAGGCAAGGACGCTCTGGGAGCTCTGGCAGGCAAGGACGCTCTGGGAGCTCTGGCAGGCAAGGACGCTCTGGGAGCTCTGGCAGGCAAGGACGCTCTGGGAGCTCTGGCAGGCAAGGACGCTCTGGGAGCTCTGGCAGGCAGGACGCTCTGGGAGCTCTGGCAGGCGAGGAGATGACACTTCGGGAGCTCAGGCGGAGGTGGGAGCGGCCAATCCTGAAACTCTGGCGGAGGAAGGAGGAGCCGCTCTAGACACTCAGGTGGAGGGGGGGGGCCACTCGTCGACACACTCATGCTGAGGGGGAGGGAGGACTCCAAGGCCTCATGCTGAGGGGGAGGGGCCACTCGTCGACACGCTCATGCTGAGGGGGAGGGGCCACTCGTCGACACGCTCATGCTGAGGGGGAGGGGCCACTCGTCGACACGCTCATGCTGAGGGGGGAGGGGCCACTCGTCGACACGCTCATGCTGAGGGGGGAGGGGCCACTCGTCGACACGCTCATGCTGAGGGGGGAGGGACGACTCCAAGGCCTCATGCTGAGGGGGGAGGGGCCACTCGTCCGGGCACTCAAGCAATGGTGGGAGGGGCTCATCTAGGCACTCACCCTGGAGTGGAAGAGGCTGGTCCTGCAGGGTGAACCACACCCCCCACCATCTCCTAATCACCTCGGGCGGCTGGCCCTCCAGGCCCTTAGGTGGTCTCTGGGTCCTGGAGGTTGGTGGCCGGAAAGGGTAATCACCCGGCTGGAGCTTGGGTTGTTGCTGCAGCTCCATGGCTTTTGCTGGCCCTGGCTGCAACACCGGAGCAGTGGGGGGCTGCTGTTGCAGCACCAGGGTCGTGGGTGTTCTCTCCGCGGACCTCCGTGAACACCCCGTTAGCTCCCCCCCAAAAATTACTTTGGGGCGCCTCCGGGATGTCCTCTTGCCTTCATAGAAGGCCCGCGGACCCATTGTCACTGACCCTGAATGCTGCAAAGATGGTTCATATACAGCATACGGCCGGAGACGTAGCCACCGCTCCTGTGGTGTCTCCGGCCGATTCCACTCCCACCGCTCCGTGGGGTGACGGTGAGCTTCATCCGACGGGGCGCTATAGCTTGCCCCCCCGCAGAATCCACTCACCGTCCGACTCTGCTGGCTTCGGTGGCTGTTCATTCTGTCACGACTTGTCCAAGGTGTAGTGTGGTAAGCCATGTGCAAAGCCGTAAATCCGTTAAATAAGGTTTATTAGTGATAAAAACACAAAACAAACCGACAACGGCGAAAAACACGAACTTGGTTGATGAAAGTAAAATGCGCATATAGCGACTTAAACGAACACCTCCAAACAACAACTAATCGTGAAACAAACACTCACCTCTAAACTAACAATGTGACATGGAAACAATGAACAGCAAACAGTGACATCTAGGCAATCCCTTTATAACCCAGTGATTACAAATCCCCAACAGCTGTAACCAACATAAACCAGGAAGTGGGCACCCGAAACCAGACAGTGCAGTACCCTAACTCACCACTCGTGACATGACCTTTAGAGATTCTTATTATCAAAGGTAAGAATGTGGCTGACAGATCAGATAAAGCATCTAACCTTTAAAAATAGGTAGACTGAAAACTAGGTATTTCTTTGGCATCATCAATACTAAGAGACAAACCAAATAATCCACGCTCACAGTTAACAGCAGACTGATATATTAGGACACAACAATCATAACAATGTTATCAACTGTTTTGGTGTCTGGATATTCTGTCGTAAAGCTTGGAAAATATATGCATCCTCAAAACCTGAGACTTCTATGGCATTGTGTTACATGACAAATTGGCAGATTTTACATTACAGTAGAACATACGTAGTGATTGTCCTCAACGCTTATGTCTTGGTTATAGTCAGTTATAGTGATGCATATCAGTTGTAGTGATGCAGTTTAATGAACTTATGGTTGTGCAAAACCTATCAGGTAAAGTCATGAAGTTTAATAAACCTTTGAATGTGCCAAACCTATCAGTTATAGTCATGAAGTTTAATACATTTGTTGGATGTGCCAAACCTGTCAGTTATAGTCATGGAGTTGAATGGATTATCTTGGCAAAGAGAAAATACCCATCAAAGATTTATGCACAAAAAAGACTTGTGAAACATGGGATCTGTGCCGGTTCACGAGTTCGCACTTACATGCCAATTAAGGGATATAGGTTTAATGCGTATTTGGCGTGCTGTCCGGAGGGAGGGTTCCGGGCTCGGAATCCGGCCCGGGGCTCCGGGCTCGGAATTTGGCCCGAACCCAGAGTACCCCCCCGCATGTAAGTGGTTAGGACTAGAATTTGAGCGGAGAAGGGGTGGTGGGGGGATGCTGCGAGCTGTCAGCGGAGCGAGGTAAGGCTGCTGAGTCTATATGTACCCTCTAGCTGTTAATTGCTGAGGGCTTCCACCTGTAATTAATTAGCTGGAAGTCCTCCTCCCGAACCTTGTTAGTAAACCTCATTTCACGAGTTCGCACTTACATGCCAATTAAGGGATATAGGTTTAATGCGTATTTGGCGTGCTGTCCGGAGGGAGGGTTCCGGGCTCGGAATCCGCCCGGGCCCGGGCTCGGAATTTGGCCCGAACCCAGAGTACCCCCTAACGCTAAGGAGCAGAGGACAGCCGCTGGATTATAAACCCCCCAGAGAGCCGAGCTTGGCGGACTGGCATCGCGAGGAAGGGTCTGACTTTTTTTTTTTTTTTTATGCGCAGGGGCCTGTGAAGCCGTTCACGGCCTGGACTAGATGGGCCCTGCTGGCCTGTGGACGTGGGGGCGTTTGAACGTTTCTTGTGGGACCGAGGCCCGCTTGGTATTCCTATTCCGACCGCTGTGAGACCAATGCTCGCTGGACGGAAAGGAGAAACGTGGGAGCTTTGCTGAGGACCAATGCCCGTTTGGTATAGATTTATTCCGACCGCTGTGAAACCAATGCTCGCTGGACGGAAAGGAGAAACGTGGGAGCTTTGCTGTGGGACCAAAACCCGTTTGGTATAGATTTATTCCGACCGCTGTGACCAATGCTCGCTGGACGGAAAGGAGAAACGTGGGAGCTTTGCTGTGGGACCAAATGCCCGTTTGGTATAGATTTATTCCGACCGCTGTGAGACCAATGCTCGCTGGACGGAAAGGAGAAACGTGGGAGCTTTGCTGTGGGACCAATGCCCGTTTGGTATAGATTTATTCCAACCGCTGTGAGACCAATGCTCGCTGGACGGAAAGGAGAAACGTGGGAGCTTTGCTGTGGGACCAATGCCCGTTTGGTATAGATTTATTCCGACCGCTGTGAGACCAATGCTCGCTGGACGGAAAGGAGGAACGTACAGGAAAGTGAGTGCTTGCCCGGGAGGTTCTCACGCGGCATCTGCTGGAGACCAAATGCTCACTGGATGAGAGAGAGAACGATGGAGCTCGACCGGGAAGTTCTCACTCCGTCCGCTGTGAGACTAGTGCTCGCTGGACGGAAAGGGGAAACGCGAAGGGGAAAATGAGTGCTTGCCCGGGAGATTTTCTCACGCGGCATCTGCTGGAGACCAAATGCTCACTGGATGAAAAGAGAAAACGTTGGAGCTCGACCGGGAAGTTCTCACTCCGTCCGCTGTGAGACTAGTGCTCGCTGGACGGAAAGGGGAAACGCGAAGGGGAAAATGAGTGCTTGCCCGGGAGATTTTCTCACGCGGCATCTGCTGGAGACCAAAGCTCACTGGATGAAAGAGAAAACGTACGAACTCAACCGGGAGGTTCTCATTCCGTCCGCTGTGAGACTAGTGCCCGCTGGACGGAAGGAAACGGGAAATAGCGAAAGTGAGTGCCTGCCCGGGAGATTTTCTCACGCGGCATCTGCTGGAGACCGAATGCTCACTGGATGAAAGAGAAAACAGGAGCGCTCTACCGGGGGCTCTCACTCCGTCCGCTGTGAGGCCAATGCTCGCTGGACGGAAAGAGAGGACAGAAAAGGAAAAAGGGGGTTCTATTAATTAGAACAGAGTTCTATTACTTAGTTAATTTATTTGTCCATTTATCTATTGGTTCATTTGTTTACGAGGGTTTGGTGAGCTATTTTGATATGGGACCGATTTGTCCTGATATAGCTTTGGAAAGCGTCGGAGGACCATCTCCCGAGGGCTTGGATCTGCTGTTGGGACAGGCCTTTTGGGCTGCTGAAGTTGCTGCCCCGATGCGGAATGAGTGGCCTGAAAAGTGTTCTGCTGGAATGCCTGACTGCTGGAGAACGGATTTGAGGTGCTTCTGGAACCAGAAACGTGACACAGGTTTTCGGGATTCGTCCACGAACAGGGGTTCCAGAGGAGATCTAGCCTGGGATCTTCTCCGTTGCAGGTAAACCCGAATTGACTGGTACGGTTGGATTTGCGAGGCTAGGTTAAAAATGTAGATAAAATGGCCTTTATTGGTCTGGTCGGTCTTGCTTCGTTTAATCAGAAATGAAATTGCCTCGTCGTCTATCACTGATCTGGTCTGAGATGGTGGGGTGGATTTCGGGGTCGAATTTGGAAGTGGTGGTGAGTTCCGAGCACCTGAGGAAGCCGAAAAAAACTAGGATAAACATAGCGTCAAGTGTGCGGGCGGCACCTAGGGGCTGGTAGCCTGTGCGGAGGGTGTAAATGCATTTGGTTAAGATATCAAGGGTTAAGGGTTGCCTGGCGTCGGTACGGGTGGACTGGGATCTTTGAATCCCTTTAATCAGGAGGGAGGTTTGTGCGTTGCTTATTCCAGGGGAGGGAGCGCCGTGCATCAATTTATGGAAAAACTGGATGCCGCTCAGATAACCTCTAATGGACCCGGCTTGTAAGCCCTTTATGGTATATAGATAGGAGGTGAAAGACGTTATGGAAAGAAGGGAAAAATCGGGGAAGGGTAGGTTGTAAGAAGCGTGGAATGATTTAAAACTTTTCCAGGCGGTAAGGTAGGATTGGAGGGTCCTGGGGGCGACTGCGTGAAGGATGGTGATGAGTGATGAGTCGAGCAGGGTTTTTAGCGGGTGGTTTACGGGAATATCAACTCTGAATAGCGAGGTACCGGAGTAGGGATATGGTCCGCCTCCGGAGCCAGCGTCCTGAATTTCTGAGAGTATCTGGGCGCGGATGTGCTGGGAAAACGGCACGGGCATCGGGGTGGCTGTGAAGAGGGAGTATGGGGATTTGGATTGGGCGGAGGCGCAGGGGAGGGTGTACCCCGGAGCTTGGAACGTAGGCGGTGGGAACGAGCCTAGGGGACCTGCTGCGGCAGGGGGGGGAAAGTTGGGCGGGGGGAAAGGAGGCTGGAAGGGAAAAGGGCGAGTTTGCGCTGCGAGCGGGGGCGGGCCCGCGCTTGTTTGAAGCTGCGGGGCTGCGGGCCACTGCTGGTGGGCGGGGTTAGCTGTGGGCCACTGCTGGTGGGCGGGGTTGGCACCTGGGTAGAAGGACTGGAGTCGAGGGATAGCCTGTACAGCTGCTGGCTGCGGAAGCTGCGCGCTAGTGCCTGGGGCCAGAGCTCGGGCTGCTGGAAAGGGAGAGGGTTATTGGGGGTGTAAAGTTGCGCTACCGAAGGGAAGCCGCTGGGCTCGTCCGGACGCGCCGCTGCGGCGGCGGAGGCATTTACGGAACGCAGCGAGCGGTGTCCTGAGCGGGAGGACGACGGAGTTGCCTGGGCCGAAATGCTTAGGGCCCCGCGGGTTTTGCCCTGCCTGCGGGCGGGTTTAGGAGGAGCTTGGAGGGAGACGTACAAGTCGTACAGCTCCGCCTTGTGGAGACCTGTGTGTCCGAGTAGCCTAGCGCCTGTCTCAGCCCGGCTACGGTCCACTTCCCGATGGGAGGGATCGTCGGGACGGTCGAGCGGTAGGAGGAGGCCGGGGAAATCGGAGGTGGTCTTGCTGGGGGCGGCGAAGCCTGGTACCGGCGTCTGAGGGAACGCCCGGCTGGTCGGGCCGGCGTGCGGCCGCGGGAAGAGGTCCTGGGTTCGGGAGTGGCGTCCGGCAAGGACGGACTGATCCGAGGACCCGCGACTTGCGGGGGGGCATTCGTGGGAATGCTGACGCCTTCATCGGAGGAAGAGCTTGACTGAGACATAATATCCGCGAGAGAGACTATTATGCTGCGAGCTGTCAGCGGAGCGAGGTAAGGCTGCTGAGTCTATATGTACCCTCTAGCTGTTAATTGCTGAGGGCTTCCACCTGTAATTAATTAGCTGGAAGTCCTCCTCCCGAACCTTGTTAGTAAACCTCATTTAGTGTACATGGAGTTTAAACAACTGTTTGAAAGCTGTGCAGTCCACAGTTTTTTTCAATGCTGTTCCACACAGGCCCTCATTCTGAAAATGAACCCTGGACAACGGCATTGCAAGCATCATGCTTATACCAACTGACCTAAAAAGAACCTGAATGACTTCGGTAAGGACATAGTTAGAGATCAGGTTCTGGCAGCTGAAAGGAATGCAGAAACAATACATCTGGCATCAGGCCAAAGATTTCAGGCTACCTGAAAAGATGTAGAAAAACACCTGGAACTGACTAATCACACCCACATCACATTTACTTATAAAGGTGCTTACAGGTGACCCTTAAGGATTTATTAAGACTCTAAACACAGCAGCACCCAAGAGGTTCTGAATTTTACAATACTGGAACAGCATACATATAACGTATTTATTATTATTTAGACATCGGAAAATCAAGAGAATTTTCTAATAATGGGTAAGTAATTTAACATTTATTTTACATTTCTGTATACTCCAGAGTTAGGAACAATTGCTTTTAAAATAATAACTTGTATAAATGTTGAAAAAACTTTAGCAATACAATTTCAGTATAGAGACTTGATAGATAGATTTGATGTTCGGTCATTTGTGTAGAAATGGTTTCTTAAGGCAAGCACAGGGTTGGGTGGGTCGGTTACTTTTCAATGTTAACCATTACAGTTACACGTTTCCTGTGTAAAATTCTAAGCAGTGACAATACTTTCAGATTACCAAAACTCAGTAACATATCTGATTACTTTAGATTAATTTTATATTAAGAGATGTTATACAATTTATCATATTGAATTGCTCTTAAGAAGGCATGGTTTCACTGTTTCCTTTAACAGCAAAACAGTTTTCAGTAGTGCTAACAAAATCCCAAAGATATTTTATTGAAAATCAGCCTTTTCCAGCTATAATAATCATTTATAACATTATCAATGTCTATATGGCATTCATGGGAAATGCATTGTTGTTTTAATGGACTTGTGCTTTCCTTGACTGCAAACATCTAAACTGTGAATATGGATATTTCAGTTTCCCTTATTGGTTATGTACTGTGTTGGTTAAAAGTATTCAACCCACTTGACTTGAATAGTGAATTTAATAGGCAATAAATACAGTATCCTACTTAAAACAATAACTTCAAACTACACCTAATACCCCAAAATAAGAAAAAGCAAAGAATAATGTGCCAGTTCATATTAAAAGGAAAACCCGACCCTATTTGCGGTGACAAATCAAGTTGAGCTCAGATTAATCCAGAATAAACCCAAATGTCCTCTCTGTACGGAGTTAATGACATTGAATTGAAATCATTACTGGTTATCTATGAGCTTAGTGCTTCAAAGCACACTTCTTCCTCAAATATCGCGATAAATACAGTAATGTGTTTTATTTTCAAACTCTGTGGCTCTAAAATGACAAAATGTGTGGAGATGAAGAATACATTCATGTGTTCATTTAAGTATTCACTGACAGAACTGAACCACGGAGAAACTGCTGCTTCTATCATGATTGCTGCATGACATAAAACAATATTAATGAAAATAAGTATTTTGTAGCAAAATCTAGATGTATTATAATTAGAATTGATCATCCGGACAAGGGTCATCAAAATCAAATGTGGACAGTTGGTAGATAACCATATTCAGTGAATTGTTTGTGTCTTTCTTTAGATCATCATAGTGTCTTTAGATCACGATTTAAGAAAGTAAACCGGCTGACCGTTGTCCTCCTAATAGGTGAGCTTCATTTATTATGGTGTTCCATAGTAAATAAAAATGAGTAGGACACATTTAAATTATACTATGTTGTAAAAAAAACTTGATATTTTTTACTCTTCAACAAAAGTGGCCGTAGCAATGGTGACACCATTACCATCAAATAACAAAACAAATCCAACCAAAACTCCAGAGAATCCAACCACAACAACAGAGGCTCCAACCACAACAACAGAGGCTCCAACCACAACAACAGAGGCTCCAACCACAACTACAGAGTCCCCAACCACAACTACAGAGGCTCTAACCACAACTACAGAGGACCCAACCACACCAACAGAGGCCCCAACCACAACTACAGAGGCCCCAACCACAACTACAGAGGCCCCAACCTCAACCACAGAGGCCACAAACTCAACCACAGAGGCCCCAACCACAACAACAGAGGCTCCAACCACAACTACAGATGCACAGACAACAACTACAGAGGCTGCAGCTACAACTAGAGAGGCTCCAACCACAACCACAGAGGCTCCAACCACAACTACAGAGGCTCCAACCACAACTACAGAGGCTCCAACCACAACAACAGAGGCTCCAACCACAACTACAGATGCACAGACAACAACTACAGAGGCTCCAACTACAACTACAGAGGCTCTAACCACAATTACAGAAGCTTCACCCACTACTACAGAAGCTCCTACAACAACCTCAACTACAGTCGCTCCAACAACAACAACAGAGGCTCCAACCACAACTACAGAAGCTCCAACCACAACAACAGAGGCTCCAATAACAACAACCGTGGCTCCAACCACAACTACAGAGTCCCCAACCACAACTACAGAAGCTCTAACCACAACTACAGACGCTCCAACCACAACTCCAGAGGCTCCAACCACAACTACAGAGTCCCCAACAACAACTACAGAGGCTCTAACCACAACTACAGAGGCCCCAACCAAAACTACAGAGGCCCCAACCACAACTACAGACGCTCCAACCACAATAACAGAGGCTCCAACCACAACTACAGAGGCTCCAACTACAACTACAGAGGCTCTAACCACAATTACAGAAGCTTCACCCACTACTACAGAAGCTCCTACAACAACCTCAACTACAGTCGCTCCAACAACAACAACAGAGGCTCCAATCACAACTACAGAAGCTCCAACCACAACAACAGAGGCTCCAATAACAACAACCGTGGCTCAAACCACAACTACAGAGTCCCCAACCACAACTACAGAAGCTCTAACCACAACTACAGATGCTCCAACCACAACTCCAGAGGCTCCAACCACAACTACAGAGTCCCCAACAACAACTACAGAGGCTCTAACCACAACTACAGAGGCCCGAACCACAACTACAGAGGCCCCAACCAAAACTACAGAGGCCCCAACCACAACTACAGACGCTCCAACCACAATAACAGAGGCTCTAACCACATCTACAGATGCTCCGACCACAACTCCAGAGGCTCCAACCACAACTACAGAGTCCCCAACAACAACTACAGAGGCTCTAACCACAACTACAGAGGCCCCAACCACAACTACAGAGGCCCCAACCACAACTACAGATGTTTCAACCACAAGTACAGTGGCCCCAACCACATATATAGAGGCTCCAACCACAGCTACAGAGGCTCTAACCACAACTACAAAGGCCCCAACCACAACAACAGAGGCCCCAACCTCAACCACAGAGGCCCCAAACTCAACCACAGAGGCCCCAAACTCAACCACAGAGGCCCCAACGTCAAACACAGAGGCCCCAACCACAACAACAGAGGCTCCAACCACAACTACAGATGCACAGACAACAACTACAGAGGCTGCAGCTACAACTAGAGAGTCTCCAACCACAACCACTGAGGCTCCAACCACAACCACAGAGGCTCCAACCACAACTACAGAGGCTCCAACCACAACTACAGAGGCTCCAACCACAACAACAGAAGCTCCAACCACAACTACAGAAGCTCCTACAACAACCTCAACTACAGTCGCTCCAACAACAACAACTGAGGCTCCAACCACAACTACAGAAGCTCCAACCACAACAACAGAGGCTCCAAACACAACTCCAGAGGCTCCAACCACAACTACAGAGTCCCCATCAACAACTACAGAGGCTCTAACCACAACTACAGACGCTCCAACCACAACTACAGAGGCCCCAACCACAACTACAGAGGCCCCAACCACAACTACAGAGGCCCCAACCTCAACCACAGAGGCCCGAAACTCAACCACAGAGGCCCCAACCTCAACCACAGAGGCCCCAACCACGACAACAGAGGCTCCAACCACAACTACAGATGCACAGACAACCAATACAGAGGCTGCAGCTACAACTAGAGAGGCTCCAACCACAACCACTGAGGCTCCAACCACAACCACAGAGGCTCCAACCACAACTACAGAGGCTCCAGCTACAACTACAGAGGCTCCAACCGCAACCACTGAGGCTCCAACCACAATAACAGAGGCTCCAACCACAACTACAGAGGCTCCCACTTCAACTACAGATGCACAGACAACAACTACAGAGGCTCCAACTACAACTACAGAGGCTCTAACCACAACTACAGAAGCTCCTACAACAACCTCAACTACAGTCGCTCCAACAACAACAGAGGCTCCAACCACAACTACAGAAGCTCCAACCACAACAACAGAGGCTCCAACCACAACTACAGAAGCTCTTACCACAACTACAGATGCTCCAACCACAACAACAGAGGCTCCAACCACAACTACAGATGAACAGACAACAACTACAGAGGCTCCAGCCACAACTACAGAGGCTCCATATATAACTACAGAGGCTCCAACTACAATTACAGATGCACAGACAACAACTACAGAGGCTCCAACCACAATTACAGAGGCCCCTACAACAAAGACAACCTCAAATACAGTCGCCCCAACAACAACTACAGATGCTCCAACACCAACTACAGAGGCTACAACTACAACAACAAAGGCTCCAACCACAATTACAGAGGCTCCAACCGCACCTACAAAGGCTCCAACCGCAACTACAGGGGCTACAACCACAACTACAGAGGCTCAAACCACAACTACAAAAACTCCAACCACAACTACAATGGCTTCAACCACAGATACAGAGGCCCATACCACAACTACAGTAGCACCAACCACAACTACAGAAGCTCCAACCACAACAGCAAAGACTCCAACCACAATAACAGTGGCTCTTTCCACAACTACAGAGTCTCAAACCACAATTACAGAGGCTCCAACCACAACTACAAAGGCTTCAATCACAACTACAGGGGCTACAACCGCAACTACAGAGGTTCAAACCACAACTACAAAAACTCCAACCACAACTACAAAGACTTCAACCGCAAATACAGAGGCCCATTCCACAATTACAGAGGATCAAACCACAACTACAGAGGCTCCAACCACAACAACAGAGGCTCCAACCACAACAACAGAGGCTCCAACCAGATCTACAGAGGCTCCAACCACTATTACAGACACTCCAACCGCAACTACAAAGGCTCAAACCACAACTACAAAAACTCCAACTACAACTACAAAGGCTTTAACCACAAATACAGAGGCTCCAACCACAACAACAGAGGCTCCAAAAGCAACTACAGAGGCTACAACTACAAAGGCTCCAACCACAATTACAGAGGCTCCAACCGCAACTACAAAGGCTCCAACCGCAACTACAGGGGCTACAACCACATTTACAGAGGCTCAAACCACAACTACAGTAGCACCAACCACAACTAGAGAAGCTCCAACCACAACAGCAAAGACTCCAACCACAATAACAGAGGCTCTTTCCACAACTACAGAGGCTCAAACCACAATTACAGAGGCTCCAACCACAACTACAAAGGCTTCAATCACAACTACAGGGGCTACAACCGCAACTACAGAGGCTCAAACCACAACTACAAAAACTCCAACCACAACTACAGAGGCTCCAACCACAACAACAGAGGCTCCAACCATAACTTCAGCTGCTCCAACAACGACTATTTCAACAGCCAGTTTAGAGACTTCCACAATAACAATATTCTCTCCGTCAACCACAACTGCTGCTCTGTCAGCAACAGCGTCAGCTCCCACGACAACCTCAGATGCACCAACTGTCTTTCACGGTATAAATCCTTTAATTACCACTAGCTTTATTAGAACATATTCTCATTTATCTATTGCTATTGACTGTCAGTAATTCATTATCATCATACCACCTTTTACATTATTATTTCCTTAATACCTGCACACAGCTTGTAACATTTTAAAGATTACAACTTTGCAGTATGAATGCAACATTTCCTAATTTATAAGGTCACATTGAGAGATTCATGTTTCCTTCGGATCTCAGGTACGTTTTTTAACTTCTCCCAGTATAACTACAGCTGTGTTCAACATCACCACAGCTTCTCCCAGTATAACTACATCCACTGCAACTACAACCAATGCAACTACACCCACTGCAACTACAACCAATGCAACTACACCCACTGCAACTACAACCAATGCAACTACACCCACTGCAACTACAACCAATGCAACTACACCCACTGCAACAACAAACAGTACAACTACACCCACTGCAACTACAACCAATGCAACTACACCCACTGCAACAACAAACAGTACAACTACACCCACTGCAACTACAACCAATGCAACTACAACCAATGCAACTACAACCACTGCAACAACAACCAATGCAACTACAACCAATGCAACTACAACCACTGCAACTACACCCACTGCAACTACAACCAATGCAACTACACCCACTGCAACAACAAACAGTACAACTACAACCACTGCAACTACACCCACTGCAACTACAACCAATGCAACTACACCCACTGCAACAACAAACAGTACAACTACACCCACTGCAACAACAACCAGTACAACTACACCCACTGCAACTACAACCAATGCAACTACACCCACTGCAACAACAACCAGTACAACTACAACCAATGCAACTACACCCACTGCAACAACAACCAGTGCAACTACAACCACTGTAACTACACCCACTGCAACTACAACCAATACAACTACACCCACTGCAACAACAGCCAGTACAACTACACCCACTGCAACTACAACCAATGCAACTATACCCACTCCAACAACAACCAGTACAACTACAACCACTGCAACTACACCCATTGCAACTACAACCAATGCAACTACACACACTGCAACAACAACCAGTACAACTACACCCACTGCAACCAATGCAACTACACTCACTGCAACAACAAGCAGTACAACTACACCCACTGCAACTTGGAGTAAAAAATGTTGTTATTCTAACATTTTTGTTCGTCTTTGACAAGGTTAAATAATATCCAAAACCTACTCCGTAGTTTGTGGTTTAAAATGTATGTGTTAAGGATGAAAATGAAAACACCGTTTTCACGGCCGCCGCTGTGGAGTAGCACAGGACCTGGGTGGGTGACTCGTCCATAGTCATAAACGGAGAGAAGTAACGTCGGTTATAATGTTATTCTGCAAGACGCATGCAGTTCTGTTTATTAACTGCTAGAGCGTGAAAGAAAAACAGCAGCGCAACAAATAAACTGCGTACCTGTGTAGTGCGTACCAGGGGCGGACTGGCCATCTGTGTAATCTGGAGAATTACAGAACGGCCGGTACTCTGGGACGGCCAGCCCGCCACCCACCACAAACGCAGTCATTACCTGTTTTTTTTTACTAATTATAATGTCCCTGTTTGGGGTAGTGGGTTAAGC
Organism: Dallia pectoralis; assembly: GCA_029465975.1. Classification (NCBI taxonomy): domain Eukaryota; kingdom Metazoa; phylum Chordata; class Actinopteri; order Esociformes; family Umbridae; genus Dallia; species Dallia pectoralis. The sequence goes on along the minus strand of CM055735.1, from coordinate 9,893,553 downwards.
TCTTGGCTGTGGCGCTGCAGGACCCATGTTCAATTCCCCGTGCCAGATGTCTCAACCATTTGAAATGTTTTTTTAACTTTTATTTTCAGGTAAACTTCAACATTTTAATTGTGAACTCTCACAATAAGCTGGTGCTCTGAAAGGATTTAAAAAAAACTGTATTTTTGAGTAAATTGAACCAATGTTAAAATGATTATGTTATTTTTCAATAGACATTTTTGTTTTTGTGTGAAAAGTGGGTGGGTGGGTGGCAGTGGGGCTCATTGGCTGCTCAGCACCCAGAAAGCTCTGACCCTAGAATCGCCCCTGGCTGGCAGTAAGGGCAATACATGCTTGCATCATTTAGTGGTCTTCTTAATGTAATGTCGTTTCACTTGTGGGGGAGCGTGTCTTTGTATTTGGGGGAATTGTCATCCTATAGGGGAGTTCACTCGTATTCGGGGGAGTGTGTTCATTTTCGTGGTAATTTGTAATGTGTGGGGGAAAGTTAGTCGTATTTGAGGGAACGTGTGTTAATTATTGGGGAAATATTTTTTATATTGGGGGAGCATGTTCATTTGGGGGATGCATTCATATTTTTGTGTGTGTTTTGCACTTCAGGGCCACCGTAGTTTACAGTTGTGCTAACATAATTGCAAAAAGGTTTTCTTATGACCATTTAACCTTTTGAAATTATAGACTTGGATTAGCATTAGTACACAAGATGAATGTTTGCTGATAATGGCCCATGTACACCTGTTTAGGTATTCCATTAAGAATCAGCCGTTTCCAGCTAGTCATTCACAACATTAATAATGTTGAAACTGTATTTCTGATCAATTTGATGTTATTTCCTGTAGAGTTTATTTCTAGGTTCCCAAACTTTTAAACGAATGAATGAATTGAAGGTTCCATTACATTTCCTGCACATAACAGAGAAACAAACGTGGTATTTTAACCTGATCATGATTTCTTTTCGTCTCTTCATCTCTGCAGCTAACTCAGGGGTGAGAAGCCAGGCTGGTCTCGTCACGGCGTCCTGTCTGGTGGTTTTCTCACTGCTACTGTCAAGACAGCATTAATCTCAGAAGTACAGCTACTACTACTGAAATAACTGGCAAGAAAAAAGACAAAAAGACAAACAGAGTTGTTGGTCATATGTGCACCAGCGGATGTGTTACGCTGTAATTACAAATATGTGAGAGTTGAACACGTTTGATGAGTTACCGTTCTGTTACAGTCTACTCAATTTAATTGTGTGTTAATATTAAGTAAATAGTATTTCCATGGAATGGACAAAAGACAAACAATACGACAAATATATGATTTAATTTTTACTAGAAAGCAAAACGGTGATGTGGGTGACTGTTAATATTCTGATAGTAATAATGTGTATGTGGGTGACTGTTAATATTATGAAAGTAAACATGTGTATGGAGGTCATGGTTGATATGAAGGTAATAATGTATATGTGGCTGACTGAACCTCTTCTTGACAGGGCCCCTGACCTCAATTTCCGCCTAAAATTACCCACCCCAATCTAAATGGATAATGCTCTGGAACAGAACCATGTAGGAATATTTGGTAAAGGGTATTTAAAAGAAAACAGTCTGAATTTTGCGGAAATGTTCAATTAATTAAGGATAATGTAACACAAAATATCTGGCATGAGCTAAAACTAAAAAAAAACAGCACAAGTTTTTTTGTTTTTTATGTTTTTATGTTCTGTTTCAAATTTATATCTCAGACTCTCAGACTTTGTTTCAAGTCTCTATCTCAATTAACGATCAAGATCCAGCTATTTTAGTGAGAGGTGGTATTTTTTCCCTTCAGTCTCTGGTCTCAGTGCATTAGCTCCTACACTGGACTTCATTTCCCATAGGGCTTTGCTCACATTCGTCTGCATAGGGAACTGATGTACCTTCGATAAGGAAGTGTTTTCATCATGGAGGAGTATGGTATATTTGCATAGCTTGTCGGGGGCGTAACCTTATATGTCAGGTTACCATTGGACAGATGTTTTTAATATGCGCATTCATTTATGATGGAGGACTAACATGCATCGACATTATGCGGGTAAGTGCTACCAAAATACAACCTTTATATATATATTTATTTATGGATAGTTAACGCGTTCACTTTAGGTTGTCTTTAATCAAATCTGATATTGTATAGTTTGCTAGTCATAGAATACAAAAAACACGACAACTCTTTATAGATACATTTAAGGATACGATGTGGAGCTAGTCAGTTAATGTAAGTTATAGATGATGTTGTAGTGTAGACTGCTTTATTTATCAATCAGCTGTTTGTGTTAAATGCGTTTTATTTTTGTTACGTTCAGAATCTGTATAATGTGCATAATTAGTTAACATATTAAGCTCATTTTGCAGCATGTTACCATCCTGCAGTCAGGTACAGTTCCTGCTGCCGTGCGGTGCTCACAGAGCGTTACAACTGTCCCATTTGCTTCAGGACATCTCAGATCCAGAAGACAAGCGAGAGGCTCTTTCCCCTTTCATGTTTTTGTTTAGTAATTACAAAGACAGCGAAATATTCATGGGAGAGATGGAAGGACGTGGACTTCGTGTGAATTATGAAATAAGGCTGTAAGGGGAATCTGACAGTATAGTCTTAGAACCGGGGGTTTTCTAATGCTGTAGTAAATGTTATTTATTTATTTAAGTTGATATATTTATTTAGTGTCTTTGCAAAAGGCACTTCATCCTAAGTTGATTTTTGGTTTTACATGTGTGTTGAAGAGGATTATTTTTAATAACCCTCTAATAAATAAAATGTTCTTAACTCAAGCCTGAAAGCATTTTTATGTTTTACTTTGTATCAGAGCTTTGATCAACTACAATGTAAATGAATTAGTCACCATTCTCAATCATCAACTTTCTAATTATGAAGCTATGACTCATTAAACAAACTACGACTGTACGTATGCATGTGTCTGTTAAAACTGCACAAAGAAGCTGCAAGTGGTCTGTTGGAACCTAGAATTATATGTTGAAAAAATATTAATTAAATCACACGGACTCCAAGATAAAGTTTAAACGTAATTTTAATCTTAACTTTTTTTCTAAGTTGATTCTTTCTTACGATAAGTAGGCTAGGCTACACAACGTCACGTACCACACATGACGCGTCAAACCAGGATGTACCCAAACTAATCAATAGCGAACGTCAGTGGGGGAAACTAACCAATAGCTAACATCGGTGGGCGTAACCTTGACAATAATGGGCGTAACTTTGACAATAATGGGCGTAACCTTGACAATAATGGGCGTAACCTTGACAACATTAGGCTCTGCAAATATACCTTATTGTCATGGAGGCTGCTATTGTGAAATAGATCGTGTTGAAAGTTGTTAACATATATTCTCGCCTGAAAATTGATTATAATGGAATACTATGGATCATAAACGATTCTAATAATATCCCTGGGAATATAGTTAATGAAAAACGATCAACTTTGGCCGATGTAAGTACAATATTATAGTATTTTATCGCTTTGTTTAAAAAGTATGATGACGTCATCAGCGCCATTAGCAGTCCTTTCAATTGCTAATAACACGGTCTGTGTTTTAGATATTTTAAAACGGAAAACGTTGTTAGAGAGTGGAGATTCTAACCTTTATGTACAATATAAGCATGTAGTATATTATTAAAAGGACGTCTCTGAATTCGCGATCTTTGTGTAGAGGTTGTAATGGTTGTTTAGGGTACTGCAAGTATCCCTAGTGGTTGTATAGGGTACTGCAAGTGTCCTGCCGGCGGGACGCCTGTCAAGAAGTGGTTAATATTATGAAAGTAATAATGTGTATGCAGATCATGGTTGATATGTAGGTAATAGCGTATATGTAACCACTTATAATATTATCATAGTAATAATGTGTATGCAGGTCATGGTTGATATGAAGGTAATAGCGTATATGTAGCCACTTATAATATTAACATAGTAATAATGTGTATGCAGGTCATGGTTGATATGAAGGTTATAGCGTATATGTAACCACTTATAATATTATCATAGTAATAATGTGTATGCAGGTCATGGTTGATATGAAGATAATAGCGTATATGTAGCCACTTATAATATTAACATAGTAATAATTTATTTATCTCCTTAGTATTTATGTTGCATCATGAATTATAACATGTTGTGTTGTATTCTGTAAACTCAAATTTAGCATCCTACATTAAAGAAGAGTTAACAATTTTTTGGCACATTGGTAACGAATAAGAATTCAGACACAAGCACAGGGCGAACGAAGGACATTTATTAATAAAGTGTGACGAAAAACACAAAACAAAGACGAGACATAAACAAATGTTATGTGAGGCATTTGCCGAACATAGACTAACAAAACACACTGCGAAAGGAAGAACTGAAATAAGGGATTAGGGAAACCGGTGAGGGCAATAAAATAAGTTTCTCTGCATCAAACCAAGGTGAGAGGGCGTTGGATTTCACAAGCACAGTCATCCTGCCATTCCATGACCCATCAGGATGGATGGACTCCTGGTGAGGAGCTGGTAGCTCAGTGACATGTTTTACGATGTTCTGGGTTCAATCCCCAACTTCTCCCAAGGTCGCTGTTGCAAATGAGAATTTGTTCTCGATCGGCCTACCTGGTAAAGTTGAAATAAAAAGCATCACAAATCAGGATTTAAACGTACCAAGTATGTAATGGAAAAGGTGGGATGACTGCAAAAATAATGTGTCTGAAGGTTGTCTGTATTAGTCTTGTTGTTCAGTGTTTTACACGTACAACTCGATAACAATTGTAAAAATGGCTAGCTGGAGACGTCTAAGTGGTCAGCTGGTTATGCCCTCACCCACTCCATGGTTGGCTATGAATGCCCTCACCCGCTGTGTGGTTGGCTATGAATGCCCTCACCCACTGTGTGGTTGGCTATGAATGCCCTCACCCGCTGTGTGGTTGGCTATGAATGCCCTCACCCACTGTGTGGTTGGCTATGAATGCCCTCACCCACTGTGTGGTTGGCTATGAATGCCCTCACCCGCTGTGTGGTTGGCTATGAATGCCCTCACCCACTGTGTGGTTGGCTATGAATGCCCTCACCCGCTGTGTGGTTGGCTATGAATGCCCTCACCCACTGTGTGGTTGGCTATGAATGCCCTCACCCGCTGTGTGGTTGGCTATGAATGCCCTCACCCACTGTGTGGTTGGCTATGAATGCCCTCACCCGCTGTGTGGTTGGCTATGAATGCCCTCACCCGCTGTGTGGTTGGCTATGAATGCCCTCACCCGCTGTGTGGTTGGCTATGAATGCCCTCACCCGCTGTGTGGTTGGCTATGAATGCCCTCACCCACTGTGTGGTTGGCTATGAATGCCCTCACCCGCTGTGTGGTTGGCTATGAATGCCCTCACCCACTGTGTGGTTGGCTATGAATGCCCTCACCCACTGTGTGGTTGGCTATGAATGCCCTCACCCACTGTGTGGTTGGCTATGAATGCCCTCACCCACTGTGTGGTTGGCTATGAATGCCCTCACCCACTCCATGGTTGGCTATGAATGCCCTCACCCGCTGTGTGGTTGGCTATGAATGCCCTCACCCGCTAAACTTGCTCGGATTTTGTCTGATCCTCAACAGGGTGTCCGGTGAGAACAAGGCAGATGGTTAATTTGCTGTTGTATGTTTATTCTTCCTTCACCATCACACATTAAGCACACACACAGTTGTGGTAAATGCTCACTTATCACACATTTAGCACACACACAGTTGGGGTAGATGCTCACTTAACACACATTAAGCACACACACAGTTGGGGTAGATGCTCACTTAACACACATTAAGCACACACACACAGGTGTGGTAGATGCTCACTTATCACACATTAAGCACACACACAGTTGGGGTAGATGCTCACTTATCATACATGAAACACACACACAGGTTGGGTAGATGCTCACTTATCACACATTAAGCACACACACAGTTGGGGTAGATGCTCACTTATCATACATGAAACACACACACAGTTGGGGTAGATGCTCACTTATCACACATTAAGCACACACACAGTTAGGGTAGATGCTCACTTATCACACACTAAGCACACACACAGTTGGGGTAGATGCTCTCTTATCACACATTAAGCACACACACAGTTGGGGTAGATGCTCACTTATCACACATTAAGCACACACACAGTTGGGGTAGATGATCACTTATCACACATTAAGCACACACACAGTTGGGGTAGATGCTCACTTAACACACACTAAGCACACACACACAGGTGTGGTAGATGCTCACTTATCACACATTAAGCACACACACAGTTGGGGTAGATGCTCACTTATCATACATGAAACACACACACAGGTTGGGTAGATGCTCACTTATCACACATTAAGCACACACACAGTTGGGGTAGATGCTCACTTATCATACATGAAACACACACACAGGTTGGGTAGATGCTCACTTATCACACATTAAGCACACACACAGTTGGGGTAGATGCTCACTTATCATACATGAAACACACACACAGTTGGGGTAGATGCTCACTTATCACACATTAAGCACACACACAGTTAGGGTAGATGCTCACTTATCACACACTAAGCACACACACAGTTGGGGTAGATGCTCTCTTATCACACATTAAGCACACACACAGTTGGGGTAGATGCTCACTTATCACACATTAAGCACACACACAGTTGGGGTAGATGATCACTTATCACACATTAAGCACACACAGTTGGGGTAGATGCTCACTTATCACACATTAAGCACACACACAGTTGGGGTAGATGATCACTTATCACACATTAAGCACACACACAGTTGGGGTAGATGCTCACTTATCATACATGAAACACACACACAGTTGGGGTAGATGATCACTTATCACACATTAAGCACACACACAGTTGGGGTAGATGCTCGCTTATCACACATTAAGCACACACACAGTTGGGGTAGATGCTCACTTATCACACACTAAGCACACACACAGTTGGGGTAGATGCTCTCTTATCACACATTAAGCACACACACAGTTAGGGTAGATGCTCACTTATCACACACTAAGCACACACACAGTTGGGGTAGATGCTCTCTTATCACACATTAAACACACACAGTTGTGGTAGGTGCTCACTTATCACACATGAAACACACACACAGTTGGGGTAGATGCTCACTTATCACACATTAAGCACACACACAGTTGGGGTAAATGCTCACTTATCACACATTAAACACACACAGTTGGGGTAGATGCTCACTTATCACACATGAAACACACACACAGTTGGGGTAGATGCTCACTTATCACACATTAAGCACACACACAGTTGGGGTAGATGCTCACTTATCACACATTAAGCACACACACAGTTGGGGTAGATGCTCACTTATCACACATTAAGCACACACACAGTTGGGGTAGATGCTCACTTATCACACATTAAGCACACACACAGTTGGGGTAGATGATCACTTATCACACATTAAGCACACACACAGTTGGGGTAGATGATCACTTATCACACATTAAGCACACACACAGTTGGGGTAGATGCTCACTTATCACACATTAAGCACACGCACAGTTGGGGTAGATGCTCACTTTGCAAATAGGTTGTGGTTCTATAAAGATCATGTACACAATAATCTATTAACTTTAGCCCAGAAAAGGAAATTATACATGTAAAAGAACTAGAAATTTTGTATATATTTATACAATTCACACGTATATAAACATGTATATATACACACATCTATATACATATATAGATATATAGATATATACATAACAAACCATGATCTACATTGTCGCCTGTACTAGATGGAAGGGGACATGTCTGTAATTGTCACTTGTCCAAACCATGCCGAATTATAATAAGTAAGAATCCCCTTACTAGTGCTACAACATTGTCAGAATCCGAATCAGAAAAGTGTTTATTCGCCATTGAATGTGTGAACAGACAAGGAATTTACTGTGGCAGGAAGGTGCTTACATGCAACATAAGAATAGAACAATATGAATTAAACTAAAGGGATGAGGGGGTAGAGGGATAGTATGTACAAAGAAATAACAATAAGATACCAAAAAACAACAGTGCAATAGAGCAAAAATGTAGTGCAAATCAGACAATGTGCAAAAGGAGTGGGTCAGAGTTCGAGGCTTAAGTGAGATGGGTCATAGTTCAAGGCTTGTGTGCACCCCTGGCCTTGTTGAGGAGGCCAGTAGCACATGGGAAGAAACTGTTCTTGTGCCGTGAGGTTTTGGTCCTGATGGACCGAAGCCTTCTGCCGGAGGGGAGTGGATTGAACAGAGAGTGTCCGGGGTGAGAGGAGTCTTCCACAATCTTCCTAGCTCGCCTCAGAGCCCTCGAGGTGTGCAGATCCTCGAGGCTAGGCAGGTTGCAGCCTATCACCTTTTCAGCTGAGCGGATAATACGCTGCAGTCTGCTCTTGTCTTTGGCTGTAGCAGCAGGGTACCAGATGGTGATGGATGAGGTGAGGATGGACTCAATGATGGCTGAGTAGAAGTGGACCATCATAGTCTTAGGCAGGTTGAATTTCTTCAGCTGCCGAAGGAAGTACATCCTCTGTTGAGCTTTCCTGGTCAGTGAGCAGATGTTTAAATCCCACTTGAGGTCCTGTGAGAGGATGGTGCCCAGGAAGCGGAAGGACTCTACCGTATTGACGGGGGAGCCACACAGGGTGATGGGTGAGAGTGGGGCTGAGTTTCTCCTGAAGTCCACAACCATCTCCACTGTCTTTAGAGCATTGAGCTCTAAGTTTTTCTGGCTGCACCAGGTCACCAGTTTGTCAGCTTCCAGCCGGTAGTCGGACTCGTCCCCACCGGAGATGAGCCCAATGAGGGTGGTGTCTTCCGCAAACTTCAGGATCTTAACAGATGGATGACTTGAGGTGCAACTGTTGGTGTACAGGGAGAAGAGCAGAGGAGAAAGGACACAGCCCTGGGGGGACCCGGTGCTAATGGACCGGGAGTCAGAGACTTGTGACCCCAGCTTGACGCACTGCTTCCTGTCAGACAGGAAGTCTGTGATCCACCTGCAGGTGGAGTCTGGAACGTTGAGCTGGGAGAGCTTGTCATGTAGAAGGGCAGGGATGATGGTGTTGAAGGCGAAGCTGAAGTCAACAAACAGGATCCTCGCATATGTTGCAGGGGAATCCAGGTGCTGGAGAGTGAAGTGGAGGGTCATATTGACTGCATCGTCCACCCACCGGTTGGCTCTGTAGGCAAACTGCAGGGGGTCTAGTAGAGGGTCTGTGATTGTTTTCAGATGAGCCAGCACAAGACGTTCGAAGGACTTCATTACCACAGAGGTCAGCTGACGGGTCTGTAGTCATTATGTCCTGTTGGCCTTGGCTTTTTAGGCACTGGGATGATGGTGGAGGCCTTAAGACAGGCTGGCACATGGCATGTCTCCAGGGAGGTGTTGAAGATGGCGGTGAACACGGGAGACAGCTGGTCAGCGCAGTGCTTAAGGGTGGCTGGAGAGATAGAGTCTGGTCCCGCTGATTTGCGGGGGTTCTGCCTCTTGAAGAGTCTGTTTACATCTCTGTCTTGAATGGTGAGAGATGCATCTGAGGTGGGGGTAAGGGGAGAGGGGGGAGGGGAGTGCAGGGCCGTCCAGCTGCCTTTCGAATCTGCAGTAAAACTCATTCAGGTCGTTGGCTAGGCGAGAGTCGTTGGTGGTGTGGGGGGCTCTGGGCTTGTAGTTGGTAATTTGCCTCAGACCCCTCCAGACAAAGGCAGAGTCGTTAGCAGAGAATTGTTGTTTTATTTTCGTTTAGCCACTCTAATCTCCTTGCTAAACCGGTTCTTAGCCTCTTTGAAAATGTCTCTGTCCCCGCTCCTGAACGCTTTCTCTTTCTCCAGCCTCAACTTTCTGAGTTTAGCAGAGAACCAGGGCTTATCATTGTTGAAATTCACCCTGGCACGTGTTGTAATGCAGGAGTCCGCTTCTGTGAACTCATCGAGGCTGTTGGTAGCAGACCTGAACATGTCCCAGTCTGTAGTGTCAAGGCATGACTGTAGATCCCCCACCGCATCACTGGTCCACTGTTTTGATGTCCTCACCGCAGGTTTGCCGAGTTTTAGTTTCTGCCTGTTAGCAGGAATCAAATGGACCATGGTATGGTCGGAGAGACCCAGTGCAGCCCGAGGGACAGCGTGGTAGGCTTTACTGACCGTAGTGTAACAGTGGTCCAGGGTATTCCCTTCTCTGGTGGGGCATTTGATAAATTGTCTGTATCTGGGGAGTTCAAGACTGAGGTTCCCTTTGTTAAAGTCCCCCAGAACGATAACCAAGGAGTCCGGGTTGGCTCGTTCCACGTTCAGTATCTGGTCGGCTAGCAGGGGCTGGGCATCTTTAACATGCGCTCCCGGTGTAATGTAAACACCAACCAGAATGAACGAGGCGAACTCACGGGGCGAGTAAAAAGGTTTACAGTTTATAAAAAATGATTCCAGGTTTGGACAACAGTGTTGTAGAATCACTGTGACATCTACACACCAGCTACTGTTTATGAAAAAACAAATACCTCCTCCTTTCGATTTCCCGGATAGAGCTACGTCCCGGTCGGCTCTCAGTAGCCTGAAGCCGGGCAGTTGTAATGCTGAGTCCGGTATCAGATCACCCAGCCATGACTCTGTGAAGCAAAGTACCGAGGCAGTTAGAAAGTCTCTGTTTTTCGATATCAGCAGCTGTAGTTCGTCCATTTTATTGCACAGTGAACGTACATTGGAGAGGAAGAAGGACGGCAGCACCGTTCGGGTCCCGCGGCAGCGTAGTCGCACAAGCGCGCCGGCTCTCTTCCCCCTGGTCCTCCGCTTGTTTACTGTATTCACGTAGCCGAGCCCGGCGTTCACTAGAATTCCCACTAATTCGTGGGAATTCGTTTTATTTATCTCAACTATATTAGAGAATGCCCTCTGATCTATACCTCAGAGATTCCACTGGTCGTGTATTCTAGTATGTTGCTTTCAAGTATAATAAACTGTTATTGAGAAACAGTATCCGTCTGATCTAAATTATGAGTTACACTTTAATTTCTACCACAATATGAAAAAGCTGTTCAGGTTTTTCAATAGTCAAGAATCGTGGCGATTTTCTTACCCGGCTTGACCTGATAATGACGGACAGTTTTTTGGGAGGAGAACTGTCAGCGGGCTTTTAAACTTTCCCCCCGTTTTGTCCCACCCGGACCCCCACAATACATTTATTTTGGATACAGACGCCAGTAACGTAGGGATAGGGGCGGTATTGTCTTAGGAAGTAGATAGGCTGGAAAAGGTGATTGCATATTCTAGCCGGGCTCTGACCAAGCAGGAGCGGAAATATGCCAATTCTAAGAAGGAGTTACTGGGGATGGTTACGTTCGCTAAATATTTTTAAAATTACCTTTTGGGTAAGGAGTTTATACTACGGACTGATCATAACTCGCTGAGGTGGTTGCATAATTTTGAGGGTCTCGAAGGCCATCTAGCTAGATGGGTTGAGCAGTTGGCCAATTTCCACTATAAGATTTTTCATCGCTCGGGGAAACAACATGGCAACGCAGATGCTCTGTCGAGGTTCCCCGCATTTCATGACGAACTTGCAGCAAGTCCTTCTCCACCAGTTGTTGCTGTAGTAAGACAGGTTGATCAGCTGGTGGAGGCGGATTGGAACATAGTGGATGACCTAGCACAAGCACAACAGGAGGACCCACGAATTAAGCTCCTCGTCGAGCTTAAGAAAAGGAATGGGGAGAGCAGGGCGGCGCTACAGGGTAATAGTGTTGTCCGGAAGTACGCCCCTGTATGGGACCAGCTTCAGGTTCAGGGTCAAAGGCTGGTACGCATCCCTCCTGTTAACTCTGATGCCGCTTACCAAGTGCAGGTGGAGCTCCCGGGGAGTTTAGTTCCCAAAGTGCTGGCAATGTTGCACAGTGCTCAGACTGGGGTCCATTGGAGTGCAGAAGCTTCAGGGGAAAGTGAAGGACCGGTTTTACTGGGTGGGGTGGTTCAGCAATGTCAAGCTATGGTGTAGGGAGTGTGTAGATTGTGCTTCTAGAAAGACACAGGGACGGGCCCTGCGGGCACTCCTAAACCCATCTGTTACTGCCCGGCCATACGAGCGTATATCCTTGGACATCCTGGAGGCGTTTGCCCTCCCCAATCAAGAGGCCGCATCCATCGCTGGGGTAATGGTGGAGGAGTGGGTGTGTCGGTTTAGCACCCCCGAAGCGTTCATTCAGACCAGGGGAGACATTTTGAATCCAACCTTTTTAAGGATCTGTGTCGACTCCTGGGTATTCACAAGACCCGGACCTCTGCTTACAGTCCCCAGTCGGATGGCATGATCGAGCGCTTTAATCGTACGCTGTTATCAATGTTATCCCTGTTTGTGGATGACAACCAGTTAAACTGGGACATACTGTTACCATACGTGATGATGGCATATCACAGTAGCATCCATGCTAGTACTGGTTTCACCCCTTATAAGGTGCTTTTTGGCCAGGAGATTGTCCTCCCAGTGGATGTGATGCTGAATGTCGATCACCGGGAAACATTTGCATCAGTCAGCGAGTATGTAGCGGGCCTGGCAGATACATTGTCCACAGTAGTGGGGGCGGTGAAAAGGCACCAAGCCAAAGCATGGCCAGCAAGAAACCAACTTTGATTTCAGGGCCAATTTCCAGTATTATTCGGTAGGAGAGTCGGTTTGCCTAAGGAACAAAGCCAAAAAGGGGGGGTGTCCCAAATTACAGCAGTGGTATGGGACCTTTTGCCATTTTGGAGCAGGTCTCAGAGGTCCTGTTGCGCATAAAGCAGGTGGAGGGAGGACCAGAGACTGTGGTGCACTTTAACCGCCTTAAGCCGTTTGTCCCTTCAACCCTCGTAGCAGGTGTCCCACTTCCAAATGCTGAGGAAGTTCCACCGGTGCACGGTCCCGGAGTGTCCACTGGAGAGGAGCACAGGCCACAAGTACCAGGTCAGAAGTTGACTACGGACAGAGGTGTCAAGTAACGAAGAGTTTTTCGGTATCTTTACTTTACTATTTATTTTTTAGGGCTACTTTTTACTTCTACTCCTTACATTTAATCGTAATTATCTGTACTTTCTACTTCTTACATTTTAAAAACAAGCTCGTTACTCTAGTTTCGGATTTTTTTTGTTCTACGCCAGATAGACTGATTTCGAGCGTCATAGGATGAAGCACAAAACCCCATATAACATTCAGAGATGTCATTGGTGTGTGGCCTGTCAATTATTGGTGTGTGGGCTGTCCATCAGAGATGTCATTGGTGTGTGGGCTGTCAATCTTTTCTGCGCATGGGACGAAACGAAGTGCAAGTTCAAACCGCGGCAAATATGTCAGAATTTGAGATTGTCATGAGCATAATGATGTCTGGTGAAATGTCCGAGGCGTCTGAAAGCACTGGCGACAACTCTGGTAGTAGTTCTAGTGATGCCGACCAGCAAAACATTACCTCAAAGAATTGTTAGAAATCGTCGGGAGCAAAAACGACTCGTGGAGAATGACCTGCAAACTGTGTGAACCAAAGAACCATGTACTGTTGGCTTTCAAGAACTCGCCTTCCAATTTGAAGAGACATGTAGAGGTAAGCTGTGTTCTTTGTTATTATTATATTAATTCATTTTAGAGTAGGCCTAGGCTAATATTGGTCGATTTACAATGTTTGCTTTGGCTGGGCTAGCATGCCGAGACCGGGGCTAGCAGTTGCCTACTGAAGAGTCCCCAGTTAGCAGTTAGCCTGTATTAGTTTGGTTATGTTTGAAAATATGCTGGTGTGTGTTGCTGAAAAGTGCTGCGGGAATGTATGTTCAGTATGTATTACTAATACGATTAGGGGTGGAACTGTACATGTATAGAAACCCTGTAATACTAAGATATTAATATTCAGTATGTATTACTAATACGATTAGGGGTGGAACTGTACATGTATGGAAACCCTGTAATACTAAGATATTAATATTCAGTATGTATTACTAATACTATTACTGGTGGAACTGTACATGTATAGAAACCCTGTAATACTAAGATATTAATATTCAGTATGTATTACTAATACGATTAGGGGTGGAACTGTACATGTATGGAAACCCTGTAATACTAAGATATTAATATTCAGTATGTATTACTAATACTATTAGCGGTGGAACTGTACATGTATGGAAACCCTGTAATACTAAGATATTAATATCCAGTATGTATTACTAATACTATTAGAGTTGGAACTGTACATGTATGGAAACCCTTTAATACTAAGATATTAATATCCAGTATGTATTTGTAAGAGCCACCTGTAAGTCTCCTATGTGTTCTATGTTTATGGTCTCATTCACTGCACTAGGATTGTAGGTGGTGGGCGTGTCCACCAGGCTTTGGGCACTCTGATTGTAGGTAGTGGGCGTGTCCACCGGGGTTTGGGCGGAAGTGATATTTTTGGTCTATTTGTTTGCTTCACCTGTTCACTTGAGGTCATTGGGGCTTTGACAGAGAGAGGGAGAGATATTCATATTCAGTATGTATTACTAATACTATTAGGGGTGGAACTGTACATGTATGGAAACCCTGTAATACTAAGATATTAATATTCAGTATGTATTACTAATACTATTAGTTGGAACTAGTGATGGCAAAATGAGGCTTCCTGAACCACTGAGACCTTGCAGCCCATTGCTTCACTAAAAGGTTTATTACTCGAAGCTTCATTCATTATTGCTCACGAGTGACACCTAGCTACCGTGCAAAGAAATAGCAGACCAATAAATGAATACGGAATCAATGACCTGAGGAGACATTTGTCCATTGCCTTGGTATCAAATAAAATATGTTTCTTTCTGTCTGAATGTACTTATGCAGAGACAACTGTCACATACAGTTAATTAATTATTCATAAATTGTTTGGATAGTGACAGTAGGAACAACAAAAGGTAGACTGTTTAGTGCAGTGCTTATGGTGGAGGGAGTGTAATAACGCAAATTGCAACAGGAACGTTTGGGGTGGGAAAGGTTGTTTCTGGTGTGTTTTCTGCATTGAACTGTTACTAGTTTTAGTGCACTGTTGTGCTTATGGGACTGTGGATTTAGAGGAACAAACTGCAACACTGCAGTTTGGGGTGGGGAAAGGAAGGATCACACATTTTTATTGAGGAACAGAATTTTTTCAAGTGTGTTGGGGCTTAGACGATTCCTCTTCTTGGACATAACGTCTCCAGCCTTGGAAAAGATCCTTTCGCATGGAACAGAGGATGCGGGGAACATAAAAATGTCAGTGCCAGCTTGTATAAATTAGGATACAGATGTTTGTGTTGAGCCCAATATACTAGTGGATCCTCAGATCTTGTGAGATTCACTTCCGATAAATATCGGTCCACTTCTACAGTAGCATCTGCTGTTGCACTTGAGCTTATTCTACTGTGGTCCACCGTTCTATCCAGCAGATGCCAAAGGTCACCTAATAATAGAGATACAAAGTAAAAAACTCAATTAACAATGGTTCACAGTAATAATCACTAATGTGAACATTCACACAACAAACACAAATACTACTTACTGTTTGAAGATTGACCTGCTTCTGAAGAGGCTGCCAGCTGAGCTTGGGGTGTGTTGGTGGAAGCAGAATGGGCCTCATTTACCATTTTTTGTTTTGAATCTATAATAAAATAAATGCAGGTGTATTGTAGGGGCCTAACATATTATTTAGATAATGTTTGTTTTTACTCTTATTAATAATAATTACTTTGACTACAGTGTGTATTGATAGTAGTCTGTGCGTGCTCGTGCAGTGCGTGATAATGCCTGAGCATGGAGGAGGTTTTATTGCTGTATGTCAGCTCCTTTAGGCACAGCCAGCATTTCAACTAGAAACATAAATGAATAGACATGAAATATAATACAGCCTTATAGTGAGTATTATTATTATATCAAGACAGTAAAACAATAATAATACACATAATAATACACAAAAAGCGAAAACAAAAAAACAATCCTAAAGGGCAATCCAAATCAAAAAGCAGTCCAGTCCAAATCCAAAAAACCAAACCAATCCAAATAATCTTATCTAATTAATTTAACAACACTATAATATAACTACTGTAACTACTGTAATTAATAATAATATACTATAACTAATCTAACCTGATATTATCTAATAATATACAACCCTAACACATATATGACACTATAATGACGACGACACAACTATCTAACTCTAACACTCTCTCACACTCTGACTCTCTGACTGTATTACAACTAATTCAACTGATTCAATTACTCCTAACAACACCCACGAGGTGGCGCCAGTTTCGAACCCACTTTATCCGGAAACGACACTCAGACCGAACCAATGACGTGTTCACACAAACCGAGGCCTCGTTTGTCATCAGTCACGTGATTTTCACAGTAACAACACAAGCCTCGAATCGCGGCTTCATCTGGCACGCCCCTTTTTTCTCGACACAAGATCCGATGCCTCGGTTCAAATGTCACATCACTAGTTGGAACTGTACATGTATTCGTTTTGAACCAAAACAGTACGGGTATGGTTCAATTTGGTACTGATTTTGTTTTTCTATTTCAAAGGCCTTGACTATATCAAAAGTTACTTGAAAGACCAAACTGTGGAGAATCAAGGTGAGAGCTCCCATTCTTCAGAGGAGGACTTCTTTTCTGCAATCAAACAGACCAGTTCCCAAGAAAATGCTAAACAGCTGGAGAACTTGGATGCCCAGGTGATACAATAGAGATACTTAAGTCTTTCCTGGCAGTATGCAACATGTCATTGAGGCTTAACACAGCAATACCAGCTTCAGCAGCCTGCGGGAGACTGTTTAGTTCAGCAGGACTGATCTTCAGACCAAATAGGGCACGTATTGATTATAAGAACTTTGAAAACCACATGTATTCTTTCTGTCATATACAAACATAGGAATACTGACGTACACACCCACATGGACTGACATGCACTTTTGTTCTTGCACAAAGTCCCAAGTCAAGCACACTAGTGCCATGTGCAAAACTTTGCTTTTGGTAGTGTTTCTCTGTATACAGTATATGAGGGGTTTCTTTTGCATAGGTTTTAAGGCCCAATCCGAATACTCCCACTTACCCCTTCCCCTTAGCCCTACCCCTTAGTTTACCCCTACCCCTTGGCCCTCGAAACCGAGTGGTAAGGGCTACGTTCCCCTAGGAATCGGGACACCACTCGGTTTTGGCTACGTCATCATACATCGTCGCTAGCTGGCTGCTACGTCACCAGAGGCGACACAAATGTTGATCTCAAACTTCGGAGATGCAGTCTGGAAAAGTGTGTATGTTGTCGATTGCGTGGATTTTAGTTATGTTTTTGCAATTGTCTGCAACAAATCGCAAAAATCAAGCGAGAAGATGTCTACGACGCCTACGAATGCTGGTAGTTTAACTTATGGTATGTATCGATTGGTTGCAAACAACATTGTCGTATTGTATTTACAGTTCACGGAACTAACCAACAAGGTAGCAAACATTTTTCCCAACTCAGCCATTAATGGTGTAAAATTGTTTTATTTTCCAGACTGGTGGTCCAACAAGATACTGTGCCATAAACCCCAACACGTCTATACTGCGCATATGGTTCGATGTATGTAGTAGTTATATGTTTGGTGGCGGTGCATATGGATGCAGATGTTCTTCTGTGTACTATTGTTTTTAATGTTTTTGTAAAGCACACATGCTATATAAATAAACCTGCTTGCTTACTACTGAAGGCTGTTTTCAATAAATATTTTCATCCACACTGCATGGTGTTTTGTATATCTGTTTCAGTGATCACTGTTTTGAATGTCATTGATCGATGTTCAGAAACCCTTAATCAAAAATAATGTGCAAAGTGCAACAACAAACAAACTACAGTTTATCAAACATTTTTTCAAAGATGTCCAATAACCTCTATGTCTTGGCCTCATCAGTGTCCTGTATCATATCCAAATTATGTTGTACACCTTCATAATCTACAGTCTATGGTTGTACAGCATGACACTTCGGTTCATTTTCTGCCCGAAAGCGAATTATTTGCCGGGTTTCCTCCGGCGTCCCTGTGTGATTCGGGACGGTATGTAAAGCACTTTATCGCTATTCCAAAAGCAACATGTTATGTTATGCACTGATATGAATTATCTGCTAAAAGAGTTAACTGTAGACAAACATGCATTGAGTAAAGGTAGTCAGAGAAATACGGGACAAATTAGCAATGTATCTTTGGCGTTGAAAACTGGCAAAAACTCGCGATTAAAAAAAAATAAAAATTCAATTATTAGTCACAAAACAATTGTCGTAATTTTTAAATTCGTTATTTAATCCGAAAATACTACATTTATGGGTCTCTTTTGATGATCTACCAGCCATTGTTGACGTCTCGCCTTGAGTTCTGGGTACCCCTTGGTTTCAAGTGAGCTCTCGGAAAATCTCGGTTTCAAGGGGTATACAGCCCTTCGTCTTACCCCTTCGTCTTGATCAAAATGAGTATTCGGACAGCACTTGGTGTCGCGCGAACGCGCAAAACTAAGGGGAAGGGCTAAGGGGAAGGGGTAAGGGGGAGTATTCGGATTGGGCCTAAGTCTCTGTCTCTCTTTTTGTAGACCCACACTCAAATGTATGCAGTATATTTCTCTCCTTAACACGCACTGACAAGCACACTCCTTAATACACAGACACTCTAATCACAGTCATTTGCTGCTAAAATAATGTTCTGATAGTTTTGCCGACCATGTTATGTCTTGAATATTACTACCTCAGTTTGAAAGTCTATTTTCATTCCAATAAAGTTTGAGGAAAACATGCCCATCGAGTTTGTTGTCTTTGATTGCATGTTGTCTTTGATAGCATGTTTTTGTTTTGATATGTTTCACCGTGTCTTGGGATCCATGTAGCACTAACGAGTTGTTAATTAAGCTTCTATTTCTGATAGTTGTGTCAATGATACGAGGTCCAACATGTCTAGTGTTAAGCGTTTTTTTTTAGGGTTACTTTTACTTTTTTACTTTTAAGTATGTTTTAGAGCCTGTACTTTTTCACTTTTACTTGAGTAACGAGGTTGAGTTGATACTTCCACTTTTACCAAAGTATTTTTAAACACCAGTATCTATACTTCTACTTAAGTGACAAAAGTGTGTACTTTTGACACCACTGACTACGGAGGATCAGCACGCAGGGCTGGTCTTGCCAGCTGCATCTAGCCCACTTGGCGGAGAACTGAATCCTGGACCGAGACGATAGGGAAAGGGAAACTTGTATTTCATTTTATTTCCTCCCAAGCGATATTATTTACTTTTCCGTGGGCAAAATAAAGCGACAATTTAAAATCAATATATGCATGTCTGTGTCCTCCCTCACACCCACAGCTTCATAACTTTAAATGCTGGCTACCAGGGAAAGGCGTCTGAGTAATAGAGTCAGGGTCCCCTCCTAAAACGGAGTAGTCAACGTTTTTTATTGTCATATATACAGCGTGACTTGCATCAAACTGCACAATGAAATTCTTAAGACATGGCAAGCAGCAACTACGTAGTTAGAAGAATAAAAATAAAAACAGAATTACAACAGTATACAGAATATACATAGCTACAAAATATACATAATGAAGTGAGAATATGGACAGTATGCAGAGCTTAAATACTTAAATACTGCAATAAAAGTGATATTGTGCCAGTAGTGGATACCAGTAGTGAATATACAGAATATACTAGTTACAAGATATACAATTCCAGTAGTGAATATACAGAATATACTAGTTACAAGATATACATAATGAAGTGAGTATGGCCAGTATGCAAACCTTAAATACTTAAATACAGCAATAAAGTGATCTAGTGCCAGTAGTGGATACATGGACAGTAAATCAGTGTTGCTGGTTGAGGAGCCTAATAGTCTGAGGGTAAAAACTGTCCTTTAGTCTGTAAGTGCGTGTAGCAACGCTGCGGTAACGTTGACCAGATGGGAGCAGTGTGAACAAGCGATGGCCTGTGTGGCTGATGTCCTTAATGATATTTCTAGCTTTTCTGAGGCATCGTGATTGGTAGATGCTATGCACTGTAGGGCGGTGGCAGCCAATGATGCGCTCTGCAGACTTTACCACCCTCTGGAGGGCCTTGCGTTCAGCAGCGGTGCAGCTCCCATACCAAGCAGTGATGCAGCCTGACAGGATGCTCTCTATGGTGCACCTGTAGAAGTTGCTCAGTGTTCTGGAGGAACCACTACCGAAAAGGCACGACCACTTTTGTTTTCATCCGAGACTGAGGAATAGCTATAGGAACGGGTTTGATGATATTAGTTGCTTGGAGGAGTGATACAGAGTAAGGAGATATGACATATGCAATGAATCCATTCCATGTAATACCTTAAAAACAAGTAACCGCACCTTAAAATCAATCATATATTTGACCGGTAGCCATTGAAGAGAGGCCAATATTGGGGAGATATGATACTTCTTCCTGGTACCAGTCAACAATCTAGCAGCCACACTCTGGACAAGCTGCAAGTGTGATAATGATAAGTGACAAATGTCAGAATACAAAGAATTGGAGTAATCGATTTGAGACGATATACCTAACAAGCATGTATAACAATCTCCAAGTTTGGGTTTTACACATGGTGAAACCCGGACTTAAAAACAAGAAACATTTAAAGTGTGCTAATAAGCACGGATGGGTCGAATAAGGAAACACATTAACTTAACGAGGCTGAGCTGAGGTAGGTGGCGATGTTCATGTAAAATAAGTCCTCGCATTGACTAATACAAAGCCTAAAACCCCTCGATAAAAAAATGCTTGTCAGATGAAAAAGATGACACTAAAACATATCTCAAAAAGCTATATAAAAGTAAATAAAATAGTCTCATCTCATCTCATCTCATCTTCAACCGCTTATCCGGGGTCGGGTCGCGGGGGTAGCAGCTCTAGCAGGGGACCCCAAACTTCCCTTTCCCGGGCAACATTAGCCAGCTCTGACTGGGGAATCCCGAGGCGTTCCCAGGCCAGTGTGGAGATATAATCTCTCCACCTAGTCCTGGGTCTTCCCCGAGGTCTCCTCCCAGCTGGACGTGCCTGGAACACCTCTCTAGGGAGGCGCCCAGGTGGCATTCGTACAAGATGCCCGAACCACCTCAACTGGCTCCTTTCTATGCAAAGGAGCAGCGGCTCTACTCCGAGTTCCTCTCGGATGACTGAGCTTCTCACCCTATCCCTAAGGGAGAGGCCAGCCACCTTTCTGAGAAAACCCATTTCGGCCGCTTGTACCCGCGATCTAGTTCTTTCGGTCATGACCCAGCTTTCATGACCATAGGTGAGGGTAGGAACAAAGATTGACCGGTAGATCGAGAGCTTTGCCTTTCGGCTCAGCTCTCTTTTCGTCACAACGGTGCGGTGAAGCGAATGCAACACCGCCCCCGCTGCTCCAATCCTCCGACCAATCTCCCGCTCCATTGTTCCCTCACTCGCGAACAAGACCCCGAGGTACTTGAACTCCTTCACTTGGAGTAAGGACTCATTCCCTACCCGGAGTAGGCACTCCACCGGTTTCCTGCTGAGAGTCATGGCCTCAGATTTAGAGGTGCTAACCCTCATCCCAGCCGCTTCACACTCGGCTGCGAACCGATCCAGTGAGTGCTGAAGGTCACCGACCGATGAGGCCATCAGGACCACATCATCCGCAAAAAGCAGTGATGTGACCATCAGCCCACCGAACGGGAACCCCTCCCCCCATGACTACGCCTTGATATCCTGTCCATGAATATTACAAACAGGATTGGTGACAAAGCGCAGCCCTGGCGGAGGCCAACCCCCACCTGGAACGAATCCGACTTACTGCCGAGGACACGGACACAGCTCATGCTTTGAGCGTACAGAGATTGGATGGCCCTGAGAAGAGACCCCTCACCCCATACTCCCGCAGCACCTCCCACAAAGATCCCGGGGTACCCGGTCATACGCCTTCTCCAGATCCACAAAACACATGTAGACTGGATGGGCATACTCCCAGGCCCCCTCCAGGATCCTTGCGAGAGTAAAGAGCTGGTCCGTGGTTCCCGGCCAGGACGAAAACCGCATTGTTCCTCTTCAATCTGAGGTTCGACTATTGGCCGAACCCTCCTTTCCAGCACTTTGGAGTACACTTTACCAGGGAGGCTGAGGAGTGTGATACCTCTGTAATTGGCACACACTCTCTGGTCCCCCTTTTTAAAGAGGGGAACCACCACCCCGGTCTGCCACTCCTCTGGCACTGTCCCAGACTTCCATGCAATGTTGAAGAGGCGTGTCAACCAAGACAGCCCTTCCCCACCCAAAGCTTTTAGCATTTCTGGACGAATCTCATCAGTCCCTGGGGCTTTGCCACTGTGGAGTTGTTTGACTACCTCAGCGACTTCCCCAGGGAAACTGACGATGACCCTCCATCAGCCTCCAGCTCTGCCTCTGTACTAGAGGGCGTGTAGGTCGGATTCAGGAGCTCCTCAAAATGCTCTTTCCAGCGCCCGATCACATCATCAGTTGAGGTCAACAGTGTCCCATCCTTACTGTACACAGCTTGGATGGTTCCCGTTTTCCCCTTCTGAGGTGCCGAACGGTTTTCCAGAAGCATTTTGGTGCCGACCGAAAGTCCTTCTCCATAGCTTCTCCAAACTTCTCCCACACCCGCTGCTTTGCCTCTGACACGGCAGCGGCTGCAGCCCTTCGGGCCTGTCGGTACCCTGCAACTGCCTCCGGAGTCCCCAGGGCTAGCATATCCCTGAAGGCCTCCTTCTTCAGTCGGACAGCTTCCCTGACCACCGTGGTCCACCACGGTGTTCTAGGGTTACCACCCCTTGAGGCACCTAGGACCTTGAGACCACAGCTCACCGCCGCAGCTTCAGCAATAGAAGCTTTGAACATTGCCCACTCAGGTTCAATGCCCCCAACCTCCACAGGGATGCCTGAAAAGCTCCGCCGGAGGTGTGAGTTAAAGATCTTTCGGACAGGGGCCTCCTCCAGACGTTCCCAGTTCACCCGCACTACCCGTTTGGGCTTACCTGGTCTGTCCAAAGTCTTTCCCCACCCTCTGATCCAACTCACTACCAGATGGTGATCAGTTGACAGCTCTGCCCCTCTCTTCACCCGAGTGTCCAAAACATGCGGCCTTAGATCAGCCGATACGATTACAAAATCGATCATTGACCTTCGGCCTAGGGTGCTCTGGTACCATGTACACTTATGCGCCTCCTTATGTTCGAACATGGTGTTTGTTATAGACAATCCATGACTAGCACAGAAGTCCAATAACAAACGACCGCTCGGGTTTAGATCAGGGAGGCCGTTCCTCCCAATCACGCCTCTCCAGGTGTCTCCATCGTTGCCCACATGTGCGTTGAAGTCACCCAGCAGAATGATGGAGTCCCCTACTGGAGCCCTATATAGGACTCCTTCAGGGTCTCCAAGAAGGCTGAATACTCCGAACTGCTGTTTGGTGCATAAGCACAAACAACAGTCAGAGTTTTCCCCCACCACCCTTAGGCGTAGGGAGGCAAACCTCTCATCCACCGGGGTAAACTCCAACACCACCGTGCTCAGACGTGGGCTCGTGAGTATCCCCACACCAGCCCGCCGCCTCTCACCCTGGGCAACTCCAGAGAAGAACAGAGTCCAACCCCTATCCAGGAGTAAGGTTCCAGAGCCACGGTTGTGCGTAGAGGTAAGTCCCACCAGATCCAACTGGTATCGCTCCACCTCACGCACAAGTTCTGGCTCCTTCCCCCCCAGTGAGGTGACGTTCCACGTCCCCAAAGCAAGCTTCTGCCGCCCGGGTCTGATCCGTCGAGACCCCCCACCTTCACTGCCACCCATATGACAGCGCACCCGACCCCTGCGGTTGCTCCTGTGAGTGGTGGGCCCACAGGATGGAGAGGAGAGAGATGCCACGTATCTCGTTCGGGCTGTGCCCGGCCGGGCTCCGTGGCAAACCCGGCCACCAGACGCTCGCTTTCGAGCCCGCCGTCTGGGCCTGGCTCCAGACGAGGGCCCTGGGCTTCCTCCAGGCAGGGTCTCGCTCCTTTTTCCTCGATCTTTCATGGGGTCTTGGTGAAATAGTAAAGATTATATATAAATAGAAATAGTAAAGATTATATACTTGGTTCCACATCAGATGCATATACGTGTGTTGTAAGGTTTGTGTTTGTGCCTATGACATTACAGAGGCCAAGGTTACTGTCTGGAAAGTTGCTTTTATAGAAAAATGTCCTCTGACAGCATAGCTATGTTGGATGCTAGCGTAAGATAAGCAAGTGTGTTTAGAAATTCTTATCGGATGGCAAAAATATTTGGATCATGAGACTTCCGCCTCTAAAATACTTGATATACGAGAAACAGAGAAAAAACAATCTGTTGTTAATCTTGTATAATGAGAACATACAAAACAGAACATTTTAGTTATTTTTTTGTTTGAAAAAATACTCCACGTTGATTGTCACTTCTTCTACCTTAATGTGAGAAATATATATTTTTGTCTTTTGTTTGTCTTTCTGTGTTCCAATGGCATGTTGTACTCGCTTCATTCTGAAACTCATCAGCCGATTCCTTTTCTGAGAAAGGAAGGCTAATCTATGCAGAAGTCACATCAGTTTGTATTCGTTTTTTGACAGAACAGAGAAAACTGTCTCTAACCAGAATAGAAAGAGGAATGTGTGATGCCTCAGTGCTCAATTGGACAAGAGGACAAAGGCTGTCTAGTTTGAGTAGGCTGTCTAGTTTGAGCAGGCTGTCTAGTTTGAGTAGGCTGTCTAGTTTGCGTAGGCTGTCTAGTTTGAGTAGGCTGTCTAGTTTGAGCAGGCTGTCTAGTTTGAGCAGGCTGTCTAGTTTGAGCAGGCTGTCTGAGAGCAGGCTGTCTAGTTTGAGCAGGCTGTCTAGTTTGAGCAGGCTGTCTAGTTTGAGCAGGCTGTCTAGTTTGAGGAGGCTGTCTAGTTTGAGCAGGCTGTCTAGTTTGAGCAGGCTGTCTAGTTTGAGCAGGCTGTCTAGTTTGAGCAGGCTGTCTAGTTTGAGCAGGCTGTCTAGTTTGAGCTGTCTAGTTTGAGGCTGTCTTTGAGTGTTGAGTAGGCTGTCTAGTTTGAGCAGGCTGTCTAGTTTGAGCAGGCTGTCTAGTTTGAGCAGGCTGTCTAGTTTGAGTAGGCTGTCTAGTTTGAGCAGGCTGTCTAGTTTGAGCAGGCTGTCTAGTTTGAGTAGGCTGTCTAGTTTGAGCAGGCTGTCTAGTTTGAGTAGGCTGTCTAGTTTGAGCAGGCTGTCTAGTTTGAGTAGGCTGTCTAGTTTGAGTAGGCTGTCTAGTTTGAGTAGGCTGTCTAGTTTGAGTAGGCTGTCTAGTTTGAGTAGGCTGTCTAGTTTGAGTAGGGTGTCTAGTTTGAGCAGGCTGTCTAGTTTGAGTAGGCTGTCTAGTTTGAGTAGGGTGTCTAGTTTGAGCAGGCTGTCTAGTTTGAGCAGGCTGTCTAGTTTGTGTAGGGTGTACGGTGGGGCAGGGCATAACATTCTTAAAATGCAAGTTCATTGACATTGATTGACTCACACACGAAGTGTGACGGTTTAAGATGTGCATGTTGTTTATCTTTCAACTGAATGTAATTTGTCTACACTAAACAAAAATATTCACAGCTGCGGGACACATCGTTGACTCTCCTAAGAATGTATTGTGCAATAGAGATTGCCTTAAAGCCACTTCAACTCTCCCTGGCATCACAACTATTCAAATTGCTATAAAATTAGCTGAAATAGAGAGGTTCACGATACACTGTATGTTTAAGTCTAGTAAAAAGAGTTATCAATGTACCACATAGTGCAAAAGCAGAATAGAATGATTAATTCGTTGTCGTGCTATTACAGTATTTTTGACTTGTGAATCATTCAAACATGTATCAGACCAATTGATCAGGGAAGTACAAAGCACAGATGAGGGTTTTTTTCCCCGAGGTGTGTTTTATCAGTCTTCAATCTAGTTCCGTGTTGTGTTGGGTTAGGTTCCACTGATCATGAAGGAAACCAACTTGCTTTGCCATCTAAAGTATTGAAACATCTGCCCATTGTGAAGGTCGTCTGATAATATTAAAGCACAAACATTTCCGTACATACACACACTCTTGTCGGAAATTCGGGATCATATATAAATGTCCTTGTTTTTGAAAGCAAAGCTCCTTTTTTGTCCAATAAAATAACATCTAATGCATCATAAATACAGTATAGACATAGGTAATGTTGTAAATGACACCTGTAGCAGGAAACGGCTGATTTTAATGGAATATCTACACAGGCAGACAGACCCAGGTCAACCATCCCTCCTGAGTTCAGAGACTAAAGACAAAGCTGGTGAGGCAACATTGACTCATGACGCTGTTTGTTTCAAGGTGCCTTTTTCTTTTTCCCCCTCCATGTCACCACCATGTCTTCCGTGCAAAATGTATTACTAGTATGCCAGATATTTGTGTTTCTTCACTCTGAATGGCCCCTGGGTTTGAATTGTTCTCTTGGAAATAAACCTGCTTTTCCTTAAACTTCGGTGGCTTCTTTGGAAGTATGAAGTTGCAATACATCAATGTAAATAAAAAGTTGAACCGGAGGACAGTATGCCAATATGAAAATGTAATTGTATTGCTGACTACCACTTCTGTGTGTACTGACACTATATAATGTTATGGCTGATCTGTGTATATCTATAAAGATATCTATAAACAGTTTTTGGTATTTGGTTACCTGAAATAAAGTGACAATTTATAATTTTCTGTTCACACCTTGTTGTTTCTTTCACTTTCGTTATTACAATCACGAGTGGTAAACATTAGGTCCCCTCTCCGGGTTTTAGTTGGGTGCAAGCTTTTTTTCTGGTGTGTTTGTTTTCATTGGGCACAGCTGGTTTCAGTTTGAGTGAATAGCTTTGCTATTTAGTTCACTGGGTCTGGTAGCACCTTTCTTAGCATTGTATTTATATGTCACGTTATACAGAGGTGAGTGTTTTAGTTGAACTGTTTGAATATTTGTATTAAGTCGCTCTGTGCGCAATGTATATTACAGTCCCCTCCAAAAGTATTGGAACGGTAAGGCAAATTCCATTGTTTTTGTTGTTCACTGAAGACATTTGGGTTTAAGATCAAAAGATGAGTATGAGACAAAAGTTCAGAATTTCAGCTTTTATTTCCTGGTATTTACATCTAGATGTGTTAAACAACTCACGACATACCACTCTTTGTTTGAACCCACCCATTTTTCAAGTGAGCAAAAGTATTGGAACAAATAATCTTAAAGTAAATAACATTTAATATTTGGTCGCATAACCCTTGCTTGCAATAACTGCCCCAAGCCTGCGACCCATCGACATCACCAAACTGTTGCATTCTTCATTTGTGATGCTATTCCAGGCTTTTACAGCAGCTTCTTTTAATGAGGTTTACTAACAAGGTTCGGGAGGAGGACTTCCAGCTAATTAATTACAGGTGGAAGCCCTCAGCAATCAACAGCTAGAGGGTACATATAGACTCAGCAGTCTTACCTCACTCCGCTGACAGTTCGCAGCTGTAGTAGTTTCTCTCGCCCAGATACTACATCTCGCTCAAGCGTGTCCTCCGCCGAAGGCGTTAGCAATCCCAGCAATGCCCCCAGCAAGTCACGGGTCTCCCGATCATTTCGGTCATGCCGGACGCCACTCCTGAACCCAGGGCTTCTCGCGGCCGCACTCCGGCCCGACCATCCGCGCGTTCACCCGGATGCCGGTACCAGGCTTTGCCGGCCCCCCAGCAAGACCACCACCTTCTTCCCAGGTCTCCTCCTACCGCCCGACGATCCCTCCCATCGGGAAGTGGACCGTAGCCGGGCTAAGACAAGCGCTGGGCAACTCGGACCCACAGGTCCCGAGGAAGACGCACAAAGCGGAGCTGTACGACCTATACGTCTCCCTACAATCTCCTCCTAAACCGACCCGCAGGCAGGGCAAAACCCGCAGGGCCCAAAATATACCGTCCCAGGCAACTCCGTCGTCCTCCCACTCAGGACACGGCTCGCTTCGCTCCGTCAATACGTACCTCGTACAGCAACGACCAGCGCAACCCAGGTCTCCGCTTTCATCGAAAGCAGACAGATCTGTGACAATTTCAACGCGGGCGGATGCCATAGAGCACGCTGCCGTTCCATGCATATTTGTAGTTCTGCGGCGGCGACCACGCCCGCCTCGTACGTCCAGCCTATAAATCCGCAAATAAAACATCAAAATTATTCGACGACTCCCGTAAAAAATTTTGCGCATGCATTTCAAACGGCCATCCACCCGGACGAGATAAAAACGCATTTTTGTCAACCTGTCAGCCCCACGCAATCCCCCATTCCCAAGTGTAAACAGCCTGACCCCTCTTGACGAATTTTCGCTTAAATTCCACGGCATAGACCAGGCAATCTACATGATTAAAATCGCGGGTTGGGGTGCCTGGCTGGCCAAAGTTGACGTTACATCCACTCTTTAGAGTCATGCCTATTCATCCCGACTCACGGCATCTTTTGGAGTCCGCGGGCTTGAGAAATACTATTTCGCCGTACGTCTAACGTTCGGATGCAAAAGCAGCCCCGAAATATTTGACATGCTATCAGAAGCAGTCTGCTGGATCTTGTCAAACAACTACGCCATACCCCGTCTCTTTCACCTGCTAGACGATTTTCTAATAATCTCGCCTCCCAACGCAATACCGGCCGCGCACCTACTCCCAATCCAAAACGTTTTTTCCGAGCTAGGAATCCCCCTTGCAGAGGAGAACCATGGGCCCCGCGGCGTCCACCGAGTTCCTAGGGATTCATTAGGATTCTAGGAAATTCCAAGCATCCCTACCAAAGGAGGAAATTGACCGAATACTTCTCGTCTCCTCTACTTTCTTCGGGAAATCTCTCTTCTCAAAACGCAAACTCTTATCCCTGCTTGGCCATCTAAACTTTGCGATGCGCATCACCCCGCAGGGTCGCCCCTTTACATCGCATTTCCTCTCACTCGCGTCCTCCGTCCACTCGCTAGAGGACCCAATTTCCTTAAACCAAGCATGTCGCGACGAACTCAGGCTGCGGGCAACTTTGGCCGACTCCCGAGGCGGACCATATTCCTACTCCGGTCCCTCGCTATTCAGAATGGATATTCTTGTAACCCACCCGCAAAAAACCTTGCTCAATCCATTACTCAACACCATCCTCCACGCAGTCGCCCCCAGGATCCTCCAATCCTACCTTACCGCTTGGAGACGTCTTAAAATCACTCCACGCTTCTTACAACCTACCCTTCCCCGATTTTTCTCTTCTTTCCATAACCTCTTTCACCTCCTATCGGTATACCATAAAGGGCTTACAAGCCGGGTCCATTAGAGGTTATCTGAGCAGCATCCAGTTTTCCATAAATTGATGCACGGCGCTCCCTCCCCTGGAATAAGCAACGCACAAACCTCCCTCCTGATTAAAGGGATTCAAAGATCCCAGCCCACCCGTACCGACGCCAGGCAACCCTTAACCCTTGATATCTTAACCAAATGCATTTACACCCTCCGCAAAGGCTACCAGCCCCTAGGTGCCGCCCGCACACTCGGCGCTATGTTTATCCTAGCCTTTTTCGGTTTCCTAAGGTGCTCGGAACTCACCACCACTTCCAAATTCGACCCTGAAATCCATCCCACTATCTCAGACCTATCAGTGCTAGACGGCGAGGCAATTTCATTTCTGATTAAACGAAGCAAAACCGACCAGACCAAGAAAGGCCATTTAATCTACATTTTTAACCTAGCCTCGAAAATCCAACCGTACCAGTCAATTCTGGCTTACCTGCAACAGAGAAGAACCCAGTAGATCACCTCTGGAACCCCCGTTCGTAGACGAATCCCGAAAACCCGTGACACGTTTTTGGTTCCAGAAACACCTCAAATCCGTTCTCCAGCAGTCAGGCATTTCAGCAGAACACTTTTCAGGTCACTCATTCCGCATCGGGGCAGCAACTTCAGCAGCCAAAAAGAAATAAAATAAAAATAAATAAATAAGCCTCTCCCAACAGCAGATCCAAGCCCTCGGGAGATGGTCCTCCGAAGCTTTCCAAAGCTACATCAGGACAAACCGGTCCCACATCAAAATAGCTCACCAAACCCTCGTAAATAAATTAATAAATAATTTTTTTCCTTTTCTGTCCTCTCTTTCCGTCCAGCGAGCATTGGCCTGACAGCGGACGGAGTGAGAGCCCCCCCCCCGGTAGAGCGCTCTTGTTTTCTCTTTCATCCAGCGAGCATTTGGTCTCCAGCAGATGCCGCGTGAGAAAACCTCCCGGGCAGGCACTCACTTTCCTGTACGTATCTCCTTTCCGTCCACGAGCATCGGTCTCACAGCGGTCGGAATAGGAATCCATACCAAGCGGGCATTGTCCCACATCAAAAGCTCCTATACGTTTTCTCTTTCATCCAGCGAGCATTTGGTCTCCAGCAGATGCCGCGTGAGAACCTCCCGGGCAAGCACTAATTTTCCTGTACGTATCTCCTTTCCGTCCAGCGAGCATCGGTCTCACAGCGGTCGGAATAGGAATCTATACCAAGCGGGCATTGGTCCCACAGCAAAAGCTCCTATACGTTTTCTCTTTCATCCAGCGAGCATTTGGTCTCCAGCAGATGCCACGTGAGAACCTCCCGGGCAAGCACTCACTTTCCTGTACGTCCAGTGAGTATCGGCCTCACAGCGGTCGGAATAGGAACTATACCAAGCGGGCATTGGTCCCAAAGCAAACGTTCAAACGCTCCACGTCCAGGCCAGCAGGGCCCATCTAGTCCAGGCAGTGAACGGCTTCACAGGCCCCTGCGCATACAAAAAAAAAGCCAGACCCTTCCTCGAGATGCCAGTCCGCCAAGCTTGGCTCTCTGGGGGGTTTCTAATCCGGCGGCTGTCCTCTGCTCCTTAGCTTTAGGGGGGTACTCTGGGTTCTGGCCGAATTCCGAGCCCGGAAACCTCCCTCCGGACAGCACGCCAAATACGCATTAAACCTATACCTTAATTGGCATGTAAGTGCAAACTCGTGAAATGAGGTTTACTAACAAGGTTCGGGAGGAGGACTTCCAGCTAATTAATTACAGGTGGAAGCCCTCAGCAATCAACAGCTAGAGGGTACATATAGACTCAGCAGTCTTACCTCGCTCCGCTGACAGTTCGCAGCATCCCCCCACCACCCCTTCTCCGCCCAAATTCTAGTCCTAACCACTTACATGCGGGGGGGGAGGGTGCTCTGGGTTCGAGCCGAATTCCGAGCCCGGAGCCCCGGGCCGGATTCCGAGCCCGGAACCCTCCCTCCGGACAGCACGCCAAATATGCATTAAACCTGTACCTTCATTGGCATGTAAGTGCAAACTCGTGAAGTTCTTGTTTGTTTCAGGGTGTTTCTCCCTTCAGTCTCCTCTTAAGGCGGTGAAATGCATGCTCTATTGGGTTAAGGTCAAGTGATTGACTTGGCCAGTCTAAAACCTTCCACTTTTTCCCCCTGATGAAGTCCTTTGTTTTGTTGGCAGTGTGCTTTGGGTCATTGTCCTGCTGCATGATAAACTTCCTCCCTATTACTTTCAATGCATTTCTTCGTAAATTGGCAGACAACATTTTTCACTTCTGAATTCATTCTGCTGCTACCCTCATCAGTTACATCATCAATAAATATCAATGAGCCTGTTCCAGAAGCAGCCATGCACGCCCAAGCCGTGATATTACCTCCACCATGCTTCACAGATGAGCTTGTATGCTTCGGATCATAAGCAGTTCCTTTCTTTCTCCACACTTTGGCCTTTCCATCACATTGGTAGAGATTAATCTTGGTCTCATCAGTCCATAAGATTGTGTTCCAGAACTTTTGCGGCTCGTCTCTGTACTTCTTTGCAAATTCCAATCTGGCCTTCCGAATCTTACTGCTGATGAATGGTTTGCATCATGTGGTGTGGCCTCTATATTTCTGCTCTCTGAGTCTTCTCGAACAGTGGATTGTGATACTTTCACCCCTGCACTGTGGAGGTCGTTGGTGATGTCACTTACTGATGTTTTTGAGGTTTTCTTCACAGCTCTCACGATACTTCTGTCATCAACTACTGTTGTTTTCCTTGGCCGACCTGTTCGACATCTGTTACTCAGTACACCAGTAGTTTCTTTCTTTTTCAGGACATTCCAAATTGTTGTGCTTGCTATGCCCAATGTTTGTCCAATGACTCTGATCGACTTTCCTTCTTTTCCCAGCTTGACAATGGCTTGTTTTTCTCCCACAGACAGCTCTCTGGTCTTCATGTTGGTTTATCCTCTTTAACAGGAAATGCAGTCTTGATAGGTTTGAATCAAGGATGAAGACTTAGGCTGCGTCCGAAATCGCGTACTATGTTGAGTATGTACTACATTTAAATAAGAACGTACTTTGCGACCGTTGAAAAAGTACGTTCTATATAGTATGAATCCGGGTAGTATGAATGGAGTCCGGACGTACTACATATGCGCCGTGTTCTACTTGTATAATCTACCGGGCAAGAGAAACATGTTTCATTCAGGTCCGCGTCCTCCTACCACCACGCATAAAGCAAACCCTCTTTTAAGTCAATCGTTTACTTATATGATGTTAAACAAATACAATTTAACCACAAAGAAACAAAAAAGTGTTTTCTAAAGTAGTTACACTTTTTTTATTTTATTATTAACATTTCTAAAGTAGTTACACTTGAAGACTGCCGCGTCTCCGGTTTCCGACATTTTTAAATGTAACGAGAACTGCTCTCTCCTATTGCACCATGGGATAGTAAAGTGTCCATCGTATGCACACTTCAGAATCTCGCCGGAAGTAGTAGGTCATCCGGGTACTTTTCGCATACTGTTTTTCGAATACTATGATTTCGGACATACTACTCTGCTCGCGTACTGTTTTTCGCATACTATACAGTATGGAAGTACGCGATTTTGGACGCAGCCTTAGACTAGTCATGCAGAGCTATTTATTGTTTGGACAATCAACCTAAAAGGCAACACCTGGGCAACAAGAAACACCTGTCAGTCACATGTTCCAATACTTTTGCTCACTTGAAAAATGGGTGAGTTCAAACAAAGGGTGGTATGTCGTGAGTTGTTTAACACATCTAGATGTAAATACCAGGAAATAAAAGCTGAAATTCTGAACTTTTGTCTCATACTCAATAATCTTTTGATCTTAAACCCAAATGTCTTCAGTGAACAACAAAAACTCCAATAATTTTGGAGGGGACTGTATATTAGTTGTTTCATGTTTGTTTGGGTAATAAATACCATGAACTCAATACCTGCTCTGTGTGTGGCTTTATCCTGCGCTTCCCCCTAAGTTTGTGACACAGACCTAGAATGTATTTGGTTTAATGTTTGTGCAATGTGTCTTCAAAGAAGATTATTTGAATGTTTAATAAAAATCGTTTAAAACCTATAATTGTATGAGCACCTTTTTTTGTCATGTCGTATCTATCTTATTTCAAAAGATTATTTTCTAATTTAATTTTTATATCATATCTATGTTTTTGTCCAAGTGCAGGAAACCAACCGGCTAAACTACCCAGACACATAGCCTATTTACATGACACCTCAGTATTTTTGTAAGTGTGAGAACAGAAACACACTGTGCTTATTTTGTGCTTATGTTTGTTTGTTTGTTTCTGTTTTTACTAAGCCAAGTACTTTGTAGTGGTATCTATAATATGGCTAATTACGTTTTTTTTACTGGCATTTAACTGATAGCATTGCTGATAATACTTAACAGAAATAATAATGAACTGAAGCACCAATTTTTTCTTTTTAAAAGTATCAATAGATGTTCCTGAAATGAAATAACAGGTGCAAGACTGATCCTATTAAGTACATTAGAAGTTATAAACTGAAGTACAGACACAAAATCTCAAATACGTTATCTTCAACCATCAGGGCATTCAAACCACAATGGCAATCTTTTCTTATATTAATCTGTTATTATCAAAGGTAAGAATGTGGCTGATCAAAATAAATCAAATAAGTCATCTCACCTTTGAAAATAGGTAGACTCGGAAAACTAGATTTTCAGCAGGATTACATTTCTAAAGAAAAGTGTTTTTGGCATCATCAATAAGAATTTCATTCCTTGCGAAGCAATAGGGGCGTCTGTTCTTTAAAACATAAAAGGACTTGCACAAAAGAAGAACATGTTTCGCTGATTATCCAAAAGAATTCCAACACTTAACCAGATAGTAAGAATCAACTGAATGCATTGAGTGAGTAACACCTAATTTGTATTGCCAAACATTGTGATAATACATTTTTAGCTGAAACTTGGACTTTCAGAACCTTCAATCCTTTCGCTGAGAAACACACATACTTACAAAAAGACAAACCGAATAATCCACACTCAGTTAAAACAGCAAACCAGAACATTTTACAAACGGTTATAGTTCATTAAAGGTGATCAGTCAATTGAAAAAAATGTAATAGAATATAACTATTGACCATATAACTATTGACAGGCATTTTTTATTTGGCACCACCACACATTGACATCACAAGCACATTCTCTGAAAACGTAATCATATTAATGGATATATTATTTGGACACAACAGTCATAGCGATTTATCAACCGTCTTGGTGTCTGGATATTCCGTCAGATGGGAAATCATATGCTTCCTCAAAACCTGAGACTTCTGTGGCATTGTGTTACAAATTAGCTGTTTTCAGAACATGATTGTCCTCAGATTGTCTTAATAAACTTTTTGATGTGCCAAACCTATTATATGCCGTTTAATCAACTTGTGGATGTGCAAAACCTAATCAGTTAGAGTCATGGAGTTGGATGGATTATCTTGGCAAAGAAAAAATACCCATCAAAAGATTTGTGCACAAAAAAAATAATAAATAATATTTCTGGGATTTTTCTGGCGGGACTTGTGAATCATGGACCAGCACTCGGTGCTGTTATTCTACATGGAGTTCAGACAACTGTTTGAAAGCAATGCTGTCCACTCTGCCCAAAAATGAACTGAATGAATGAATCTGGCTTTGCAGCAATCATGCTCATACCAACGGAACTACACGGAACCTGAAATACATGATTTCGGTAAAGACATAGTTAGAGATGCAGGTTCTGGCTGCTGAAAGGAATGCAGAAATAATATATCTGGCATCAGCCCAAAGATGTCGGGCTATCTGAAAAGATGTGGAAAAAACACCTAGAACTGACTAATCACACCCACATCACATTTACTTATAAAAGGTACTTACAGGTGACCCTTAAGGATTGATTAATACTCTGAACACAGCAGCACCCAAGAGGTTCTGAATTTTGCACTACTATATACATATTCATATGTGCGTAAATTTATTTTGACATCGATAAATCAAGAGAATTTTCTAATAATGGGTAAGTAATATAACATTTATTGTAAACATCAAATTTCTGTATCTTGCAGATAGAAATGTTGAAAATACAGAACTTTTGCAATACAATTTCAGTTTGTTACTAGAATTTACAGACTTCAATTTGATTTCACATCAACACTCATAAACTCTGAAAATAAATGTTTTGTCATTTGTGCAGAAATGGTTTCTTAAGGCATGCACATGGTTGGGAATGTTACCTTTCAATGTTATTACAGTTACAAGTTTCCTTTGTAAAATTCGCAGTGACATTACTTTTAGATTATACTTAAACTCTAACCTGATTACTTTAGATTAATTTTATATTAAGATACGTATACTATATATAATATTGAATTATTCTTAAGAAGGCTGATTTTAATGTTTCTTTAATCAGCATGCATCAGCTGTGCTAATAGCAAAAGGGTTTCTAATGATCAATAAGTCTTTTAAAATTGTATTTTTGGACTAACTTGCCATTGGAACACCGATATTGCCATGATGTTTGGTACACCTACGTAGATGTTTTATTGAAAATCAGCCATTTTCAGCTAAATTATCATTTACAACATTATACATTATACATTTACAACAATGTCTATGGCAATCATGGGAAATGTGTTATTTTAATGGACGAAAAATGTCCTTGACTCCAAACATTTAAACTGTGAATATGGATTTTACATTTTCCTTTATTGGTTATGTACTGTGTTGGTTAAAAGTATTCAACCCACTTGACTTGAACAGTGAATTTAATAGGCAATAAATACAGTATCCTACCTAAAACATTAACTTCTAACTACACTTAATACCCCAAAATAAGAAAAAGCAAAGAATAATGTGCCAGTTCATATTAAAAGGAAAACCCGACCCTATTTGCGGTGACAAATCAAGTTGAGCTCAGATAAATCCAGAATAAACCCAATAACATTTCCTCTCTGTACGGAGTTAATGACATTGAATTGAAATCACTACTGGTTATCTATGGGCGTAGTGCGTCAAAGCACACTTCTTGCTCAAATATCGCAGATACAGAAATATGTTTATTTTCAAGGCAGCTCAATGTTACACTTTTTAGACAAATATCAGATACTCACCTAAACAAGTCCTATCTGAAACATATCAAATATAGACCATTATTATTTCAGTACTAAATCGAATTTTCTACGAGTAGGTTAATATTGACTAGGTAGGCTATCTTATTTTGGAACCGCCCAAAACCAGTGCCGTAACCAGGATTTTTCAAATACCGATGTTGCAGGTGCTATGGGGATGCTCAACACTTAAGAGAAGGTGCTTCGATTTTGGGGTGTTTCATTACGTAGGTCGCATCGGACCACCCTTGGTAGACACATATAATAATATATATTAAAGTATTCAACTCAAGGGCTATAGATAAAACATACAAACGCCTGCCAATGTTAACCTCTGTAAATAATATTTCACACAATTCTGTCACAGTCGAGCCAATACAATGGAGCAGCAACAGAAGGCTGCACGCTTTGGCCTAAAATGCTCAGATCACGAAATCACACAGCCAATTACCAACACGAGTCTAATGATGAATCAGCAGTGTTCCTATTATTGGAGCATCATAAATGTAACTAAAGACAATATTTGTGCCTCAACCACTAAATTAATTACATTTGTAATAGCCAACATAGGGGGACATCAAGGACTAACCATAGACGTCTTCACAACAAAACAATACGTCTGTTGCTGTGATTGAGTGTGAAGGCATCAATCAGGGCCTGAATTTCATATTTAAACTGGGGGGGAATTTCCCCCTTACATGGGTCACATGGGGGGGGGTCTAAATATTATGGGGGAGAGAATAACTTTTGATGCCTCTATCTATTTAAATCATCTTCATTTATTAATATCTACAGAT
Organism: Dallia pectoralis; assembly: GCA_029465975.1. Lineage (NCBI taxonomy): Eukaryota > Metazoa > Chordata > Actinopteri > Esociformes > Umbridae > Dallia > Dallia pectoralis. The sequence goes on along the minus strand of CM055735.1, from coordinate 9,856,252 downwards.
TTGTATGCATGAATTGTGCATTTCCAGTTGTGCCACATGTGGGTGGCCCCTGCAGACTATCTGAATGTGGTTTGAGGTTAAAAGGTCACTGCACAAAAAACCTAATGAGATTTCCAGTATTTAAATTTATTTTTAAAACTTAAAATGTTTTATTTTGAAAAACCAAATTCTGTGCAACATGTGGAAGACCTTTGTAGACAATATGAAAGTAAATTGTGGTTTTCAAGTGATTTCTGAAAAAAATATACATTTTTACAATTTTTAAATGTTTATTAAACGTCTCTTACACCATTTCCTTAAAAAAAACAAAGCTGTGCAAAATGTGAGTGTCCTCTTTAAAACAATCTTAAAGTGGTTGGAAGTTTCAAGGGCAAATGGTTAAACAGCTATTGAATTAATAACGTTGAGACTTGTACTTTATTGACGGTCCCTAACTATAAGCATCACCCGGGTTTAGTGTGGCTGCTTGCGGGAAAACCGGACCTGATCTCGGGCTCCGAATATCCGTTACCCAATATCGTATATCCAACCAACTTTACCTCGGTCTGAGATGAAGCAAATATATTTGTGCGGGAATTTCTCGCACTATAAATACTAACCTTGCAGGAATGGTTTAAATTATGCGCAATTCAAGCCCTGATCAATAATGTGGTCGCAGTTAAGGGTCCTCGTTCTCTCCTTGTCTATAGCCAAAAGTGCCAGATTACTGGTCCTAGTGTCTCCACTGCAGTTCCTCAGGTAGTTTTTTACACGGCCCAGGCAAGAAAAACTGCGTTCACAGCTAACTGATGTGAGAGGAAGTGTCACGTTAAGGTCAAAAGTTTACCAGGCGCTGCGCCCATTAGCCAAAGCAGATCACCTGTTGGTGCCTCATATATTTTATACAAAAATATTTATTTTTAAATTATTATTTATTTCCCATTTTTAACAAAATCAAAATGACAATTCAATCATGACATTAAAATAAATATAAAAAATTACAGACATTTCTTGGGGGTGCTGGGCGGGTGCTATGGCAATTATAGGGCGCAACCTCCTGGCCGCTTTTTTTATTGTCCCCCGATTTCTCACAATCACCAAAACCCCTCCCGATCTCAGGTGCATCCCCTTTAATTTTGCGGCGCATAAAGCTGAGAAAAGGTTTCGCCTCTATTGGTTCGACGGATTATGCAGACAAAACCAACACTATTATTCACGTGAACGGCCGAGTGGGTCTAAACATACAAGCAAAGACGTAAACCGTAAAATTCAAACTCTGGGGCTGTAAAACGACAAAATGTGTGGAGATGAAGAATACATTCATGTGTTTATTCACGTATTCACTGATAGAACTATGGAGTTACATTTGTCTCAGAAAGAACAAACAAAATTATTACTATTGCAACCAAAAAGTATGTATTGCAAACAAAAAAATAAATATTGAATGCAAAACATCCACAAAAATATATCGAGATCCGCAAGAAATCAAAACGATTTAAATGCAAAGACAAATGTATTGCAGTTTTTTTCTATCTCTGCTTACGTTGCCATGGTTTTTGCTCTCGGTCTTTTTTTTCAGTTGCGAGTTCAGGTTTTTGCTCTCGGTTTCTTTTTTTGCAGTTGCGACACAATTGTAACGTGTGGGCGGGGTTTAGATGACTTCCAAGAAGACGGGTCTCCATTGGTCAGCCGGATTTCGAGCAGTAGATTGCATTGTCACGATGGCTGGGCAGCCGGAACGTGGCTTTTTGCAGCCTCGGGTGGTATGCTCACAAACTCACTTTATAGTTTTGGGTTATGTTCCTAGACATTTTACATTTATACAGTATGTCTGCCATCGTGACATAGACGAATGAAACTCAAAGAATGCAATCTACTGCTCGAAATAGTGGCCCCAACCATTTGTTGTTGCCAAATCTGGATGTATAATAAATGCAATTGAGCTTGTCCAGACGCGGGTCATAGGGGAATAAAAAAATCAAAGGTTATGGCCCTGATTACCATTGTCAAATAATTGCTTGTGTGTCTTTAGATCATCATTTTCAAAGACGATTTAGGAAGAAAGTCAACCGACTGACAGTAGTCCTCCTAATAGGTGAGGTACATTTTTGATAGTATTGTGAAAATAAAAAGATGTAGGATACATTTAACATATATAATGTTGAAAAAGCATTAATATTTTTACTCTAACAAAAGTGGCCGTAG
>CM055735.1:9723771-9853568 GCA_029465975.1 Dallia pectoralis | reverse complement strand
TGTGTGTGTTACGCTGTTAGTAGAAACATGTGAAAGTTGAACACGTTTGATGAGTTACCGTTCTGTTACAGTCTACTCAATTTAATTGTGTGTTAATATTAAGTAAATATTATTTCCATGGAATGGACAAAAGATAAACAGTTCAACGGTAATTTAGTTTATTTGTTTCTCACACACTTAAATGAAACCTTCTTTGAGAATAGTATATAAATATATGATTTATTTTTTTACTTTGAAGCAAATTGGTGAACGTCTTTTATTAACATTTTTTTAAATGTTGTGTCTATGGTGTGTCTATGGTGTTTGTGAAGGTAAAGATGCCTATTATTAAGAGTGTAGAGAGTGATGAAAACACAGACCATGAATATTTATAGTTAATGTCTTATAATATATCATAGTTCTATGTCATGTTCCTAGATAATCATTTTTTTTAAAATGTGTATGCGTATAATTTATACTGTTAATATTATGAAAGTAATAATGTGTATTCCGGTCATGGTTGATATGAAGGTTATAGCGTATATGTAGCCACTTATAATATTAACATAGTGATAATGTGTATGCAGGTCATGGTTGATATGAAGGTAATAGCGTATATGTAACCACTTATAATATTAACATAGTAATAATGTGTATGCAGGTCATGGTTGATATGTAGGTAATAGCGTATATGTAACCACTTATAACATTATCATAGCAATAATTTATTATCTCCTTAGTATTTATGTTGCATCATGCATTATAACATGTTGTGTTGTATTCTGTAAACTCAAATTTAGCATCCTCCATTAAAGAATGAATAGGAGTATCAAGAAAGGATTCGAGTTAACAATTATTCTAGCGCATCCTGTAACAAGTCAGACACAAGCACAGGGCGAACGAGGGACATTTATTAAACAAAGTGTAAATATAGCGGGTGAGGAGGAACTCAAATAAGGTGTCACAAATCCTCTAAGGTGTAGTGCAGGGAAACCAAATGCGGAGCAGGATTACCGTTTGTGGTATTTATTTAACAGATAAAAATAAACACAACAACATCAACAATACGCGGGTCAAAAATAGACACAAAGTAACTGATGATGCGCATACAAGCGACTTTTTAACAAACATTTAGCGATCTAGAATCGACAGAACAGTCACCTATAATGACACTTAACTTTACATAATGTGAAACCCATACCAACATTCCCCAGTGATTTAAATATCAATGCTAATCGCTAACTATGCCAAGCCGTGCACAATCAAACCAAACCACCGGAAAACAGGAAGTGCACCGCACTAAATACCCAGAGTGGGAACCTAGCGTTCACCACTAGTGAGTAGGGAAACAGGTGAGGGCAATATAAAAATAAAACACGTGTCCGTGCGCCAAACGAAGGCCATCCTGCCGTGCCAAGACTCGACAGCATCAGGATTTTAACATATCAAGCATGCAATGCAAAAGGGTGGGATGACTGCAAAAAATTTGGTTAAAGGTGGTCTGAAATATTTCAGTTGTTTAGTGTTTTACACATCCAAATCAATAACAATATTACGGAAATGTTGTAATTTGGTGAGTTACATTTACTGTCCCCGGGAATCATCACCTTAACGTGGTGGAGAGGTTTGTGTGCCCCTATGAACCTGAGGGCTGGGTTGTCTGGAGCTTCATGCTCCTGGTAGGGTTTCCCAAGGCAAAGTGGTCTCAGGCGAGGGGCCAGACTAAGAATGGTTCACCAAGACCCCATGAAAGATAGAGGGAAAAGGAGCGAGACCCTGCCTGGAGGAAGCCCAGGGCCCTCGTCTGGAGCCAGGCCCAGACGGCGGGCTCGAAAGCGAGCGTCTGGTGGCCGGGTTTGCCACGGAGCCCGGCCGGGCACAGCCCGAACGAGATACGTGGCATCTCTCTCCTCTCCATCCTGTGGGCCCACCACTCACAGGAACAACCGCAGGGGTCGGGTGCGCTGTCATATGGGTGGCAGTGAAGGTGGGGGGTCTCGACGGATCAGACCCGGGCGGCAGAAGCTTGCTTTGGGGACGTGGAACGTCACCTTGCTGGGGGGGAAGGAGCCAGAACTTGTGCGTGAGGTGGAGCGATACCAGTTGGATCTGGTGGGACTTACCTCTACGCACAACCGTGGCTCTGGAACCTTACTCCTGGATAGGGGTTGGACTCTGTTCTTCTCTGGAGTTGCCCAGGGTGAGAGGCGGCGGGCTGGTGTGGGGATACTCACGAGCCCACGTCTGAGCGCGGCGGTGTTGGAGTTTACCCCGGTGGATGAGAGGTTTGCCTCCCTACGCCTAAGGGTGGTGGGGGGGAAAACTCTGACTGTTGTTTGTGCTTATGCACCAAACAGCAGTTCGGAGTATTCAGCCTTCTTGGAGACCCTGAAGGGAGTCCTATATAGGGCTCCAGTAGGGGACTCCATCATTCTGCTGGGAGACTTCAACGCACATGTGGGCAACGATGGAGACACCTGGAGAGGCGTGATTGGGAGGAACGGCCTCCTGATCTAAACCCGAGCGGTCGTTTGTTATTGGACTTCTGTGCTAGTCATGGATTGTCTATAACAAACACCATGTTCGAACATAAGGAGGCGCATAAGTGTACATGGTACCAGAGCACCCTAGGCCGAAGGTCAATGATCGATTTTGTGATCGTATCGGCTGATCTAAGGCCGCATGTTTTGGACACTCAGGTGAAGAGAGGGGCAGAGCTGTCAACTGATCACCATCTGGTAGTGAGTTGGATCAGAGGGTGGGGAAAGACTTTGGACAGACCAGGTAAGCCCAAACGGGTAGTGCGGGTGAACTGGGAACGTCTGGAGGAGGCCCCTGTCCGAAAGATCTTCAACTCACACCTCCGGCGGAGCTTTTCAGGCATCCCTGTGGAGGTTGGGGGCATTGAACCTGAGTGGGCAATGTTCAAAGCTTCTATTGCTGAAGCTGCGGCAGTGAGCTGTGGTCTCAAGGTCCTAGGTGCCTCAAGGGGTGGTAACCTAGAACACCGTGGTGGACCACGGTGGTCAGGGAAGCTGTCCGACTGAAGAAGGAGGCCTTCAGGGATATGCTAGCCCTGGGGACTCCGGAGGCAGTTGCAGGGTACCGACAGGCCCGAAGGGCTGCAGCCGCTGCCGTGTCAGAGGCAAAGCAGCGGGTGTGGGAGAAGTTTGGAGAAGCTATGGAGAAGGACTTTCGGTCGGCACCAAAATGCTTCTGGAAAACCGTTCGGCACCTCAGAAGGGGAAAACGGGAACCATCCAAGCTGTGTACAGTAAGGATGGGACATGTTATGGAATTTTATGATCACTCAAGAAGTTTATTAACATGTAAGTCCTATAGATGTTGTTTAGGCCAAAAGGCACAGAGGAAAGAATGTTTAGGATAAGTTTCATGATAGGAGACATCTGTCTATTGACCTATTGACCTCTAGAAAGGTCCTGGGGAGGAAATAGATGTCACTAAGTAACTTTGCGGTGCCGGCCTGGCTGGTAGGAATGGTAACTGACCTCCCTTGACTTGACTGGGGAGTGACCCTCGGGTTTTCCTGACAGCTCCATATGTCATGTTTATTATCCTATAGTTTGGTGAGATCTTCTAAGGACCTCGTCTGTTCTCCATCATCTCTGTTTAGGTTGGTGTGTCAATGAGTGTGCGTAACTTCATTCCTTTAAATACCCCTGCAGAAGTTCTTCTCATCAGGTCAGTCTGATCCAGCACAGGTTATTGTCCTGTTGTCTGATGAAGACTTTCCTCAAAACCTATTCTTTAAGCTTGCTATAGGGATTGATCTGATCAATGCAAAAGCTTAAACCTGTATTTGAGAAATGGTTTCTTACTTGCAATTAAACCTGTTAAAAGTGTCAAACTGTAACATACTCTCGTGCGTCTTACTTCAAGTTCGAATTCAGCTATTGAAGTCTAAAATTTCCACGACATTTGGGGGCATCGTCCGAGATTCTTAACAAAGTAATCCGTATTTTTTCCAAAACAGGCTACATATCCTAAAGAGCGATATAATTTTTTTTAAAATTTTTTTGAAAAAATAACAGGCCAGGACTGTCTTTGGAGATATGTGATTCTATACAGAATTTTGAAACTCAAGGACCTAAAAATGCTGAATTGGAACAATGTTGGACGACAGTTTGACAACGGTTTTGATAAATTAACAAAATAGGCTCGTTAATTTTGACTTAATTCGTAAGGTTATTGTAAGATTTTAAACTTGGCTTAAAAATGGAAAACAGTACTTCTAATCGGGTATTTGTTGATTTTGGTCTGGTAAAACGTGCACGTCAGGAATTATTAATTTCTGCAGCTCCAATCCTCCTCAACAAATGGGTGAGTGGAGAGCGCCAGACTGGAGCAATATTTACCTGTATGAAGTGTTAATACCTGTATACAGTAGGAATAAAATGCTGTTCAATATAGGTTATCTGGGTGCGGTGAGACAGCTCGGTTATTCAGGATATCTCACTTAAAAGAACTGACGAGTTCATTAACACATATAGGACACTTCATTATATGCTAAAATTAGATTTGCGTCTTAAATATCGATAACAACATGGGTAATTACATGTGTATTGGTAAACCTTCAGTGGATACTGAACGTTACGTTGTTGGACCGGCTAAAATAATGACAGATAAATATGGAGACTGGACATGCGAACAATTAGACCTGTGGGAGTTATTGGGATTTCCTGCTCATGGCAGTTTTAGTCAGAGACAGATACTGTTGTTGAAAGACAAGTTGGAGGATTTTGAACAGGGTAAAATTAAGGTTTCACGGGGTAATCGGCAGAAAGTTGATTGGAAGGCATATAATAAGTGGAGAGAGCAGACTGATATACGGGCTAAGCGGTGTAGCACGGGGCTTGTTAATCGTGTTCTAGCTTGTCCCAACCAGGTTGATGCTGCCTGTCCTCCTGCTGACCGACCCCCACCCTATCGCGGCGTTACCACAACAGCCCCAGCGGTACCAACTATGCCAACAGTATCGGACCTGATGGAAAACATTCGCGGAGGAGGACTCTACCCATCCGTATTCGGCCTCGACAGAGTTTCACCCGCCGCTGAGAGGACCCAGAGTACTACTGCGGCCTGTCCCAGAGAACAACACAGCGTTGATGCCGGGCAATTCCCTATGGTGGAGGTAGCCAACCCAGCTGGTGGAGGAGACACGGATAACCCAGCGACTATACTAGTCTACAGACCGTGGTCACCCGCCGACCTGAGAGACGTGGCTTCTACACTACCTGACCCAGAAACAGAAGGTGGAGAGGAATTTGTCCGTGTGTTTCTACAGATCGTGAATCAATATAGACCGACCTCTGTGGAGATTGAAACAATTTTGATGAAGGCCTTGCAACTAAAATGGGGAGAGTGAAAAGAAACTGGCCTAGCGAGAGAAACATTATGTTCAATTGGGATGCGCACTCTAACTACCGGAGTGCTGTGGAACAGCTGAGCACTGGACTTATCGCTGCTTTTCCTAAGCGAATGAACTGGGAAAAGATCTCTGATTGTAAACAGACACTGGGCGAGAAAGTTTCAGACTACAGGAATAGACTCGAAAAAGCTTTTGAATTACACAGCGGAATGGGAAAGAGACCGGACGGTGATGAAGAGTCGGCCTGGGAGCAACAGTGTAAAATGAGGTTAGTTGCAGGCCTTCTACCGGACATTAGGAAGCACATTCAAAACCACTGTGTAGACCTGGATGAGGGTCGCATGGAAACCGTCTGGCCGTATTTTAAGCACGCTGAAAGAGTCTACGAGGACCAGCTGTACAAACGGACCGAAGAAAGACGGGAGCGTGAAACGCAAATTCAGATGGCCCAACTGGAGTTCTACAGCAGAGGCTACTCAGGAGGGAGACGGAGACGGAGACGGAGAGCGAGCAGGAGAGGACAATACAGACACCAGGGTGATAATAACTCCAGCCAAAGTCCCAACTCTGATAGCTGTTTCAACTGTGGTGCATTTGGACACTGGGCTCGTGACTGCACTGTGCCGGACACTAGAGACTATTACCATGGGAACAGAGACAGTATGGGAGACGGTGATGTCACAACAACAGACGACCAAATGGAGCGTCACAGGACCCATGGCTGCCACGGACGGGGGTACTGACGGTCAGAGGGGACGGGCAGGAAAACATCAACCCGGTGAGATCAAACCATTATGTTATCCTGTAATTAATCAATTATGATAGTATTTACAGTAAAAGTAATTTTGTTCGGATGTTTAGTGAAGACTTGTCTATTCTGTGTTTTGAGTTGATATGCAGACGTATGGTTGTGTGAGATTTTCGTTCCACTGGGGAGGAGTACCGGTGTCTTGGCACTATGCTTACGCTTAAAGTTAAGTGTTTAGCGTAGTGTAGCGTACATTGCGTATCGCCTGATAAACGGGGTTTGTCAGGTCCGTGCAGCTCGGGGAGCGTGACTGGACCCATGATGGTTGATATCTCATTGTCCCTAGTTTACCGGTTACAACTAGGGACTGCATATATAGCTGCTGTCAGGGTAAATTCTCAGTAGAAATCAGCTCATTGTTAGTGAGAGGTCTTGTTTTTCGATGTCCAGGTTCGTTCGTACGCGTACGCAAATATCATATTAAAATGACCTATAGGTGTGATTCATGTATGATCTGGGGTAAAGCTTCATGAAGTTGGGACAGGGGTCCCAGGCCAAAGTTTTGTCGACAAATTTATTTTCTGGTTTTCCTGTGCACGAGGAATTCCTATTTTATATTATTGTTTGTTTTTAGGCCTTATGTAACATTTGCGCTAATGACATAATTAAGAGTATTTCCGATTATAACTCTGCATGGTTTTACCTGGAATACTATATGTTCCATTTTGTTTGTTTTGTAGGAGGACTACATTCTAGGTTATAGGGAGATTATATTCTAGTTATATGCTATTGTTATTCGTTTTGTGAAGTTGAATAAGGACATTTGGATTTGTTCCTATAAATGTTGGCATGATGATATAATGAATGACCATGTGGGTTAAGTGTATTTCTGAAACACACTTTTATTTTTATTATTGGCTTTTGGCTATTTTGAGTAACATGTTTAAGACATTCTGAGTTCTTGATTGTTAAAAGGGCAGAAAGTTAACTGTAACTCTGTGTCTGCCTGTCTAGAGATGGTTTCTGTTAATTTAGGGGTGTTTATGAACTTTTCTTTGACCCTCCCTGGGGTGCTTCTCTGGGTCAAAAAGAGGGGGCACACCCAAGTTGCTTATTTAGAAGGGGGGCTGGTTTACTGTGTGATTGTGAGGTGGCTCAGCCCAGAGCTACCAGATGGCTGGTCATAAACCATATTTTTAGTCATGTGTTTTATCTTAGATAAATTTAACAAGTTTGTCTATGACAGTAGTTTGTTTTCTCCATTGTTGATGAACTGAAGGAGAAAACAAGAGGGGAAGTGACGTAATAAACATATTCAAGAATATAGCATTTGTTAAATTTGGATTTCAGGCAATTGAAGTGTTTAATTTGATAGAATGTCTAAACATTTGAATGATTGAGGGGAATAGCTATTACAAATGTATTTGGCTTAGCAAAATTAAATCTGAGCAGTAAACACAATGTAATTATATTGTTAAAGATGTTAACTGACACATGGAATGCAATAACTGTTTGCAGGTTGTGTCGCATTAAAAATCAACAGGTTGGACCATGAACAACTGGAGCAGAGCATCTGAGCCCTACCCCCACGCACACACACACACACATATATCAGAAGCTAACTGAATGACTTTAGGTACAGACCACAGAAAAGGTCAAACCAGAACCAAGGAAAAACGTGTCATCCAGACCACAATGAAGGCAATTACTAAATTGTGTGAATGTTATTGTACACTTTTCAAGGAAGTTATGGACTGTAAAGAGAAAAAGGTGAACATGTTGCTGATTTCAGAAATTATCTTGAACGTCGGTTTGAGTTGTACAAAGGAAAAACAAGAACATTGAACACACACATATTGCATCTCTGGACTATTAAAGAATGGCCACTGTTTGGCCACACTCATTAAAGACGTTGAAGGAGCCTACCAGAGCTGAGAAGATGGAAAAGGAAAATTTATACACTCACACCATGATTAAAATCTTCATTTCTGATGATCAAAGAGTGCCAACATATTTACTGATGTTTTCTTAATGATTAGTTCCTCACACACTAGATGGAGGACTAGAAATCCAGAATATGAAAATGACACTGTTGAATGTTGCTAAGTACTGTACTGACATTGGATTATTTCAATTGATTGTGTACTATGTTTGGTAAAATTATTTTTCTTAACAGGTTACAGTTTCAGACGTATGACAGTGGTGGATCCATATATTCCTGATTGGTTATGAGTAATTATTAAGCTTGAGTGAACTAAAATTTAGAGTTGACACTCTTAAATTGTTTAACATGATTAAGGGTTTATAATGTTAAAAAGGGCAGATTGTTATGGAATTTTATGATCACTCAAGAAGTTTATTAACATGTAAGTCCTATAGATGTTGTTTAGGCCAAAAGGCACAGAGGAAAGAATGTTTAGGATAAGTTTCATGATAGGAGACATCTGTCTATTGACCTATTGACCTCTAGAAAGGTCCTGGGGAGGAAATAGATGTCACTAAGTAACTTTGCGGTGCCGGCCTGGCTGGTAGGAATGGTAACTGACCTCCCTTGACTTGACTGGGGAGTGACCCTCGGGTTTTCCTGACAGCTCCATTTGTCATGTTTATTATCCTATAGTTTGGTGAGATCTTCTAAGGACCTCGTCTGTTCTCCATCATCTCTGTTTAGGTTGGTGTGTCAATGAGTGTGCGTAACTTCATTCCTTTAAATACCCCTGCAGAAGTTCTTCTCATCAGGTCAGTCTGATCCAGCACAGGTTATTGTCCTGTTGTCTGATGAAGACTTTCCTCAAAACCTATTCTTTAAGCTCGCTATAGGGATTGATCTGATCAATGCAAAAGCTTAAACCTGTATTTGAGAAATGGTTTCTTACTTGCAATTAAACCTGTTAAAAGTGTCAAACTGTAACATACTCTCGTGCGTCTTACTTCAAGTTCGAATTCAGCTATTGAAGTCTAAAATTTCCACGACAGACACTGTTGACCTCAACTGATGATGTGATCGGGCGCTGGAAAGAGCATTTTGAGGAGCTCCTGAATCCGACCTACACGCCCTCTAGTACAGAGGCAGAGCTGGAGGCTGATGGAGGGTCATCGTCAGTTTCCCTGGGGGAAGTCGCTGAGGTAGTCAAACAAATCCACAGTGGCAAAGCCCCAGGGACTGATGAGATTCGTCCAGAAATGCTAAAAGCTTTGGGTGGGGAAGGGCTGTCTTGGTTGACACGCCTCTTCAACATTGCATGGAAGTCTGGGACAGTGCCAGAGGAGTGGCAGACCGGGAGTATGCCCATCCAGTCTACATGTGTTTTGTGGATCTGGAGAAGGCGTATGACCGGGTACCCCGGGATCTTTTGTGGGAGGTGCTGCGGGAGTATGGGGTGAGGGGGTCTCTTCTCAGGGCCATCCAATCTCTGTACGCTCAAAGCATGAGCTGTGTCCGTGTCCTCGGCAGTAAGTCGGATTCGTTCCAGGTGGGGGTTGGCCTCCGCCAGGGCTGCGCTTTGTCACCAATCCTGTTTGTAATATTCATGGACAGGATATCGAGGCGTAGTCATGGGGGGAGGGGTTCCCGTTCGGTGGGCTGATGGTCACATCACTGCTTTTTGCGGATGATGTGGTCCTGATGGCCGAAATGGGTTTTCTCAGAAAGGTGGCTGGCCTCTCCCTTAGGGATAGGGTGAGAAGCTCAGTCATCCGAGAGGAACTCGGAGTAGAGCCGCTGCTCTTTTGCATAGAAAGGAGCCAGTTGAGGTGGTTCGGGCATCTTGTACGAATGCCACCTGGGCGCCTCCCTAGAGAGGTGTTCCAGGCACGTCCAGCTGGGAGGAGACCTCGGGGAAGACCCAGGACTAGGTGGAGAGATTATATCTCCACACTGGCCTGGGAACGCCTCGGGATTCCCCAGTCAGAGCTGGCTAATGTTGCCCGGGAAAGGGAAGTTTAGGGTCCCCTGCTAGAGCTGCTGTTAAGCGGTTGAAGATGAGATGAGAGATGAGAGAGACATTTACTGTCACGCTTTGCCGGGGAGTCAGGAATAGATCCTAAACGCAGAGCTCCAATCCTTGTAGTTATATTGATTTTTTCTTGACACAACAAACAGGTTTTGAAAACAATGAACAATGAAGGCAAGAATGATGAGGCAGGACAAGCAGCAGGGAAACCGGAACAAAACTTAATAAAACAAAGGAAAACAAGAACACAGTTGTGCACACGAACACGGCGAAGGTGAATCGTACAAGGAACGGCACAATATGCAATTGAACATTAAAAAAAATCTAAAACACTAATTTAAAAAATCGATGTGATGACACAGAAACTACATTAACAGGCATACAAACAACAAGGACTGGCCTTGGAGAAATATTAAACACAAAGACAAAGAGAGGGAAGCACAAGATATGAATATAACTTGACGGATTCCTGATGTAGAAGATTAATAGAACTATGCAAATATGGGGTCCCAATAAATTGTGTATAAATATAGTATATTTACATAATTTTAGTATTACTGAATGGGTGATAAATATGTATGTTTTTGCATGTGCAACTCAGGGAATATGCTAACCAATAAACGTAAGTATGACATAGGCATAAATTACGTGTGCACTGACATCCTCATAACTGGACTCTCAGACAGAAATATGTGCGCTGTCACTTTAAGATTAAAATAAAAAGGTATCCAATATTGGTAATCGTTGGAGAAGCCGAGCTGAGCAGAGCTCTCTGCTTGTTAACTGCAGGCCTGTATGAATAAACTGAGTATAATTGATCGCTTGACTTCTCAGAGTATTATTTAGAATTGATCATATGGTGAACTACCCAAGGATGTGTTCTGATTTATCCGCAACACTCACATCAATATTCTTGGTGGCTCTGTGCTTTTGGCTTTGTCTAGAGAAGTTCAGGTTGGGTGGTGTCACTAATACTATAATGCATTCTGCCAAAACAAATGCCTTTACCCATGGTATATTGGCAATAAATGACACCCCCCATTCCTTAGTAAATTAACTCTTCAGTCGGGTGGAATACCTGCTATTGCGGCACTCATTTTCATTATTATAAATGAAAGAGAGTCACAGACAAGAATCACAGAGACACACAGACGACAGACGACAACAACAATAATCACAGACCGATGCAAATAACATAGATACACAGACAGCAGAGGGACAGCAAAGATAACCAGAGACAGATAAGAATAAATGAGACTGAAAGACAGACAGACAGACAACAGGTAAGATAAGCGACAGAGATCAGACAAGACACCGTATAACGGTTTATATATACAATGTCCCAAACCCAACACAAACACATCAAACAGTACTGTTAGAACTTTATATAATCCAAATCAACTTTACGACACAGAATGTAGCAGGAGCACAACTTCAAACTAGAAGCATGGCCGATATTCTATTACAGACAATAACACATGCAACGTAGAACACGTAACATGTAGGCAAACAATTCCACACAAAGCCAAACAGAGGGGACCTAAATACTCAACTAATTAGGAAATGGGCACCAGGTGTAGTAATGACGAGACTGGACAACAATGTGATGGGGGAGGATAAGCGATGGCTAGAAGGCAGATGAAGACAAACACCGAAACCTGCCCACAGGTGGCGGTAGAGCGGCTTCGGAGGGAGCTCTGACACCAAACCAAACACACAGATATAGTGGTGAGTTTCATCACCAGTTGTGTTACCACCTACAGTACATTAAAGGCTGACAAACTGTAATACAGTTGTTGCATATGGTAATGCAAATTGTAATGCGTTTTAGTAGAGCTAATGTCTTTGTGTCAGTAGCAAGTGTGGGGGGTTAATTACAAATGAAGCAACACGTGTAATTATAATATATTTTTTTACATTTATGAAAGTTCTGTTGCCATTAAAAATGTTGAATAAACGTTTTGTGAACATGCTTGTTGTCTGCTGATGTTGCCCTGACGCAGTAGGTAATCTGAGATACAACAAACACTAGAGGAACTTTCTGGAATTAACATACTGGTGTAACTGTGATTCTGCACTTGTGGTTTATATTTCCAACACAATGGTAAAGGAAACCTGAGCCACACATTTCTTCCAGTTGATTTAAAGTATAAGTACTTAATTGGGTGGGCCTATTCTTCACACATTATAAATTGTGGAGGAAACTAAAACCTCAAGCAAACAGTGCAAACAGAGACAGACCAATACATCTGGTTGCTGCTTTTTTGCTGTGAATATTTCATCTCCACCTCTTTCTGACCAAAGAACAAACTACATTGACAACAGGTATTTTTAATTGAAATGTTATTTTATTTGAATATTGTAGATTATAGTAACAATTCCATAGTCTCTGGTGTCTTTTTAGACTGAGGAACTACAAGGACCATGATAAATGTTGACTGTTAAGGCAACAAACAACATTTAGTTCATTTTAATGCACATCTGAATCTCAGATGTGCATTAAAATGAACTAAATGTGGTTTGTTGCATTAACAGTCAACATTTATCAATGAAATGTATAATAAATGGAACTGCATCATCACAAGTTAATGCAGGATCATCTATTTTAAATAAATGTATATTATATATATATAATATATATTAAGTATATATATATAATATATATTAAGTATATATATATAATACATAATACATATTTCATATTAACCCAACACGATTCATTAAAGCGCAAATTAGCAGCTTTGAGTGTCAACAGACAATGCCTGGTTCTACAACTAAACTATGACAAACCCATACATAGTGAAGCCACTGTGAATATAGGTTTATCATGTGCAACAGAACACTTTAAAAAAGACTATTTATGCCATTTATCTTAGCAGAAACGATAAGATATAAAAAAATATATATAAAACAGTAAATTGAAGTACAATATAACAAAAACACTTTCATTTGTTCAGTCAGTATGATGTTTGGCATGCTATTTAATGCAATATTAAAGCGTTTTACTTTGGTAGATTGACATGTCATTTTTCAGTTCTTCGAAGCGTCTTAAAGAGTTGTTGTAACATTCATTTGACTTTGGCTGCTTTTTGTTTCTGTTCTTTGTTGTTCTTGAGGACGTGGTCTGAAAACTGTGAATGTTAATCCTTAGATTATAATTTACAAAAACGACTTCAAATGATGTTCACCCAGGTAATACCATGCCTGCTTCTCCTAATTGGTAAGTCTATTGTACAATCATTTTAAACACACATGATGAATTGAAGTGGATGATTTTGAAACTGTTATTTTTTAAATATACATGAATAAATATATTATACCATAAATATATTAACAACACTTAACACCGATCTCACAAACAATAACATTGATTTGATAAAAAAACTCAGCTGATCCCACAAAAACAACAGTGGTCCCCATAACAACCACAGCTGATCCCTCAACAAACACAGCGTCCCCCATAGCAACTACAGCTAATCCCTCAACAAACCTAGCAGTCGCCATAGCAACCACAGCTGATACCTCAACAAACCCAGCAATACCCATAGCAACCACAGTTGATCCCTCAACAAACCCAGCAGTCTCCATAGCAACCACAGCTGATCGCTCAACAAACCCAGCAGTACCCATAGCAACCACAGCTGATCCCTCAACAAACCCAGCAGTCTCCATAGCAACCACAACTGATCCTCAACAAACAAAGCAGCCCTCATAGCAACCACAGCAGCTTCCTCAACAAACACAGAATATGTTATTCTTCTAATAGTACTAACAAGCTGTTTGTATTATCTGAACTTCAGCTAGTCATCAGCTAAATAAAGTAATGTTCTATTATACAAATTGTATTTGTAATTATGAATACTGCCACAGCCATTTTGTGTTAATTTAATGACAAGAACTGCCAACATCTTAATGTAACTTATACTCCTGCAGTGTCAAATTATCGCCCCATAAAGATGACTGACCCTACCACTGAGGCTGTTACTACCACGCCAGCAACTGACCCTGCGGCTGTTACTACCATGTCAATAACTGCCCCTGCGGCTGTTACAACCACATCAATAACTGCCCCTGCGGCTGTTACTACCACATCAATAACTGCCCCTGCGGCTGTTACAACCACATCAATAACTGCCCCTGCGGCTGTTACTACCACGTCAATAACTGCCCCTGCGGCTGTTACTACCACGTCAATAACTGCCCCTGCGGCTGTTACTACCATACCAGCCACCTCAACAACTGGACATCCACTTACTGTTTCCGTCACTGTTGCAACTACAACTCCAAACGTCACGACAACCAACACACCAACAATCAATTCCACGATAACCGATGTGTCCAACATTACCACAGCTTCTCCCTCAACAGGCACAACTCATGGTAAAAAATATATATTACAAAAATACATTTCTTTCTATTGCATCTTAATTAAACCAATTTAACTATTTGTGAAACACAGATAGGGCAGTATTTTCAGTTAATCATCGTCTCTTCATCTCTGCAGCTAACTCAGGGGTGAGAAGCAAGGCTGGTCTCGTCACGGCGTCCTGTCTGGTGGTTTTCTCACTGCTACTGTCAAGACAGCATTAATCTCATTACTAAACTTCTGAAAAAAACACTATCTGGCAAAAGAAAAACTCACTGGCAATGAACAGTAAAAAAAATAGTGTTTGTCATACAGAATGTTTGGCAATATTCATAGACTCCTAGCCCAATTACGACTAAGAACGCAATACATAAATGCACTAGATCATAGGCTACATATGACAGTTGAGCAAAATTAGCTACTATACCGTAAATAATCTATTAAATCTTATCACAATTTACTTCATGTTTAGTAAATGTTTTGTGACTGATATGAAGCATACATTTATTGTAAGTGTACTGTAGCATATAGCCATTTTTATTACTCAGCTTAAACTATTAAACACATTTAAACTATAAATAATATAGCCTATAGTCTTCATCGTGTAGAACAGTCTTGACATTTAAAAATTGCGGGAGTGGCCTCGTTAAGCATTAGATCTCCTATAATGTACCTCAAAAAATGAGAATCACAGAGAATCACAAAAAAACGGACAAATTTTGTTTTTGTACTGAACATATACACTACTACAAAAACGCGAACGACACCAGATTGTAACGCTGGGTTAATTGTAATGATGTCAGATAAATAACTGCGGTGATGTCATCAATATCGTAGCCTCACATTTCCTATTCAAGCGCGGTGCCTGTGCCAAGGAAATAATAAACACATTTAGTCCACTGGTTACTGATGGGAGGAAGTGCCTCTGCGGAGTGGGTTGCTGCCATCACTCTCCCTACTGGTGGGTGTTTAGTAGTACACCGGCGAAGCAGTCGTTAGTCGTTACTAGCAATTTGTTATCGAGCAGACTATAATGGCTATAGTACGTAGGAATTCATATTCTAAAAAAGTGGAATCTTAATGATGTGAATGCTAATGATCTTTCTGAACTGTAGGCCTACGTTTATAGTTTAATGTGCATAATAACAAATCTTTCAATTTTCTGTAAACATTATTTGTTTAAATTTGCGACCGCAAATGTACAAATATTTGTTAGACCTGTCCTGTCCTGTTAACCACCATTAAGAATTGGCCCACTTTCATGTTGTCTGTCATCATAACGAGTAAGTGTGATCAGATATGACTGACTGTGCTATTGTGAAATCTGCTTTAAAACACTGGCTTTACTAAACTAGAAGATAAAAAACACAAATTACTATATTCCAGATGTAAATTATATGTAGTGCATAATATATCTTAATGTTAGAAAAACTGTTATGTGACACTACATATTTTAGATGCCATTGTGTTAAGATGTGTCTAATACACAAACATCTTAGACTGTATCAGGCACTCTGTGTTCCGTTGTACATACAGTTCGTATCATATTATATTTATAACATAATATTATATATAGTATAATATATATTATTTCCACTCACTAAATGTCTGTTTTTCACTATTTGATCAAACGCAGCACAAGCAACCTTGTTTCAAGGCTGTACAGAGCATTCAAGCATGGCATCTGGAGGTGTGGTCAAGTCTTATAGCAGTAGTTGTATTTTTTCCACATAGTGTCCATCCACTGTGCGACATCTACAGTGAAGTAATAAAGTATTTGCAAATAATCACACCAACTGTTGTCACCTTCTCACTAAGCAGCTTGGCGATGGTCTTGTAGCTGATTCCAGCCTTGTGTTCTATCTTATCCAAGCTCTTTGGTTTTAGCCATGGTGGAGAGTTTGAGATCTGATTAATTGGTTGCTTCTGTGGACAGATGTCTTTTATACAGATAAACGAGATTAGGAGCACTCCCTTATAGTGTGCTCGTAATTTTTGTTTGTTACTTGCATTTAAGAGAGTGCTCCTAATCTAAGTTTGTTACCTGTATAAAAGACACATATGAAAGCCAGAAATATTGCTGATTGACAGGGGATCAAATACTTATTTCACTGAGCAAAATCCTAACAAAGGTGTGACAATTTAAAATCAGTTATTGTGGATTTTTGGTTTTTGTTATTCTGTCTCTTGCTGTTCAAATAAACATAACATTCAAATTATAGACTGATCATGTCTTTGCCAGTGGGAGAATGTACAAAACCAGCAGGGCATCAAATAAGTTATTCCTTCACTGTATCGGTTGTAGCAAATACAGTGGCCTCTGCGCCCTGTTGTTCAGAAGTAATCTGATCAGATTTTGGCCTTCGAATTGGATCAAATCTCGAAAAATTTTGAATAAATAATTCTAAAATCAGACTAGATCATGGAATCCGGTCTTGGTGTTGATCTGAATACAACCTTCAGTATGTGTTGTTTATATTTGTTGCTGATTTTATATCAGCAACATAATGTAATACATCTTTAAAAATAGCTTGAAATACAACATTTCCAATGTAGGCCTATACACATTTATTTATATTTTGCACTTGATTTCTGCTATTACTCTTCTACCTAACTACAATAAACCAAAGCCAGACTTATCTGATCAAAAGGATGATCTCCCACAAACGAAGAACACCGAACATACTTCTTTGGTTATCTATTGGGACTTTTAAGGTTTTAAAACAATTATCCAAAATATCCATAATGTATTTGGGAATAATGCATATTTGTTTATTTATTTGATGGTTCAGATGAGGTGTTGACTGTTTAAGATAAACTTACAACAAAGGGTAATGTTTGTATTGTTTGATTGGGCTGTTTTTGTCTTGAGAACATTTAGTTATTCCATACTGTCTTTTCTACTTGTTGTTCATACAGTAGTTTGTAGTAGCCTACGTGACATGTAGTCTCATTTAGACCACTGACCACTGGTAATCCGGATTTCCGGATCCGGAAAATATCTTGTGTTTAATGTTTTCTATATCACCGTGTAATGAAACATGTTCATGGATAACTTTAATGCCGAAGGATTTCCCACTATTGTTTCTACAGAAAAGATACGCAATTCTATAGTGTATTATTTTAAAACTTTTATACAGATAGTCATTGTTCAAAACTTGAATAAAATCCATTGCAAAACAAGGCTAATCAAACAGACATTCAAATCGAGCTGACCCCAACACGATTAATATAATGATAGTTTCTACCCAGCATCCCACTGCTGCTTCCCGGAAAAGGAAAACGCATGGATTTACGTCTATGGCCTACTACCCCTCGTTACCCAACGCAGTCTGAAAGATCAAGTTCGACAGTGCTCTTTCTTAAGAAACAGGTGTTATTGTTGTTTTGTTAATGCAGGAGGTGAAATGATGACACGTCTTACTCTGTATCTTAGTGATACCATGTAACGTTAGCGGTTGCACGCTACAGATGAGGCTGGGTAGCCAATCTGTCGCATTGCCTGGCAACAACACGGGGTTTGGAAGTGGGACAAGGGAACAGATGGCGCATCGACGCAGCGCGCTAGGACACCCCCAGTGTCCGGTGGGATAAACGGGGAGAGCATATCGCGTGCGGTAGCCTGCGTATGGCACATATTAGTCCAAGCAACAATATCCGAGTGTATTGGATGATCTCAAACAGTAGAACACCATATTGCCTGCGAAACGTTATTTAGCCGGACCTATTTCAGCGCGGCGTAATGGAATACATGCACAGACTGGGCCGCCTATTGCCGAACTAATCCGAGGAAGAGGCGAAGCCTTTAATCTCCCCTTTTGACGCTCCTCGGTTGGCAAACAATGGTCGACAACCGTTACGCCACGGCATTGGTTATCAGCGGCGTACTCAGCGTGCTGGCTACGGTGTACCTGTCTGTAGCGGTCGGGACGCAGCACTGGTACCAATATACAAGTCCTCCGGTGCGCGGCGAAGCTAACGTGTCCGAGTTGCGGTCACTGCACGATGAGTTCGTGGATGGGGAATTCGACGAGAAGACCTACAGCGACACGGTCTTCCGTCTTAACGGGACCGTGGGCCTGTGGTGGCGTTGCGTTCTGGTGCCAGCCCACACCCACTGGTACACGGACCCAGGTAAGACTAACTGCTTTGACCTACCAAGGTGACACAGACTTCTTCGAATCCAAAGCACCCGATTGACTGTCACTCTCCCAATGTT
Organism: Dallia pectoralis; assembly: GCA_029465975.1. Classification (NCBI taxonomy): domain Eukaryota; kingdom Metazoa; phylum Chordata; class Actinopteri; order Esociformes; family Umbridae; genus Dallia; species Dallia pectoralis. The sequence goes on along the minus strand of CM055735.1, from coordinate 9,834,914 downwards.
CCCCGCTTCAGATCCGAAGATGACGAAGTGCGTGAGCTTCTCGTTGCCACAACAGTTCACGCCAAAGTACAAAGAGCCAGGAAACCACAACAGTGGAGAAGACTTGATACGTACATGTAAGCTTTAATCTCACAAATGACCCCGAACCCAGAAGTTAAGAACACAATGAATAGCAATACAATATACCTAAGTAACACTTCAAGACACCTCATCGGGGACATGTGTGTTTATTTGTCAGTAGTAAATGTCGCTTTCAGAAACTTACACGGCTCTTAATTTTGTCAGTCTTGAATTAATCGTTTATAACTCAAAATCCTCTGTCTGTAGACTTGTGGAGGTGCCAGTTTCTGCTCCCGCTGATCTCCTTGGGCCTGGTGGTGCTGGCAGGCCTGATCGGGTTTTGTGCCTGTCTCTGTCACAGCCTCACGCCGACCTTGGGAATTGGAGTGCTCCACCTGCTGGCCGGTGAGACTTGTCGACACTGTCATTTCAGTCAATTAGCGTATGACATTGTCTTGCTGAACGGCTTGTGGGAACTGTTTATGTTTAATGCTTTGTTCAAGAGGCTTTTGTATATAAAGCAGAGGGTTTTGTTTTCCTACTGGGCTCTGGGCTTATATACCTCCTTGCCTGACCACTGTCCTCCTTCCCTTTCAGGGCTGTGTTCTCTAGCTACCGTGTGCTGTTATCTGGCTGGGATGGACCTGCTCCACCGGGTCTCGGTATTGCCCGATCGGGTGGACGGCTCTCTGGGCTGGTCCCTGTACCTGGCCCTCATCTCCTCGCCGCTGCACATGATGGCGGCCGCTCTGCTGGCGTGGGCGGCGCGCAGCCACAGCCGAAGCTACTACCGCATGGCTGCCTACCGGGTTGCCTAGGAGATGCTCAGCCGCATCCCTGCTTCTCACCCGCCGGCCTCGGGTCGCAACCCCATCGCACACACAGCGGGCTGTTGGAGTTAAAAGCCTAGCCGGTCTTCTAAAGCCTAGCACAAAACTTACTTTGTTACTTTACTTTGTTTTCCTTCTTTTTTTACGAAAGAGACCATTTGTCTGAATAGGCGGAGTTTAAAAATGAAATCCCCCAACTCAATGACAACTGATTGAATAAATATGTGGGAAATGTATTGTTATTTCTGTCCTGCAGCCTAAACTTATTCACTTCTTTCAGATCTGTAAAAGCACCTAGTGTTAGATTGGAAGGCATCTGAACGGGCCAGAACTATGAAGGTAAAATAGCGACATACGTTTTTTTCTTGTAATTGTTTTTTTTCTTTTGAAACTCGTTTTGTACTTAGGTATTCTTTCTTGTAATTGTTTTTTTTCTTTTGAAACTCGTTTTGTACAAAAGTTTTTCTTGTAATTCGTTTTTTCTTTTGAAACCGAGTCATGGCTTTTCTACTACCCTTTGCAAGGAGTAACGATTGGTTGAAGTTCAAAGTGCCACGCTAAGATAGCTATCCGTTCATTGGTCAGAATACGTTTGGGGTTTCTGTTTGGAAACGCAGTGAAACGTTTGAGCACAGACTGATTTACAAGAAAGAAAAACTTTTGTCACAGTGCTTGTGGAATTTTAGTGACAAAACGCTGCGCGTTGGTTTTTTGTACAAAACCTATTACAAGAAAGAAAAACGTTTGTACAAAACGAGTTTCAAAAGAAAAAAATGAATTACAAGAAAGAAACTTATGTCGCTGTTTTACCTTCATACAGAACAAACTGTAGCATTTATTATACCAACAAGTATTCATTTGTGTATCGGACCTTTAGGCCTAGAAAGAAGACCGAAACATGTTAGGACTATTTGAAGAAAATCCAACTTTTGAGTGGTGATTTATGTTTTACTGTTAGCGTTAATTGAAGTTTTGAGCTTTTAAAGTCAACTTAAAATATAAACTGCATATTTTAATTTATTTTGAGTGTCAATTCAGAAAGGATTATATTGTTTGGTGGTGTCATTAATTAGTATCATTTTGACTTTCTATATGTTATTTGTTAGGATTGTGAAATTTTGATTTTGTTCTGTAGTATTATCAGAAATATTGTTTTGATTCAATAATTTCTGTACTTCTGTAAAATTCCAGTCAGGGTTGGGGTCAATTCCATTTCCATTTAGGAACTGAATTCAAATAGTATTGTGAATGGTTTATAGAAAAAGTATTTCCTTTATCGCCTGTAATTCTTATGGAATTGATGCCAAGCCTGTTTCCTGTTCCCAAGTGGTGTTTTTTTTCACACATGTATTGTCACCTTTTGATTTTATAATTTGTTATATTTGTAGCAAAAAGAATTTCGGTTTACTTATAATTGTGTTTGTATAATACGCTTGTGTGGCTTAGGCTTTCATTCATATTTTTGACAATTCAACTATGAACTGTTTTATTTTGTTGAAAATGTATTTATTGTTGCCATATGATGAAAAAACATCTTTGCAGTTATATTTTTCACGTGGCATACCTTTAATTGTTTCTCAATCAATGCATCACGTAATTTGAATTTACATTTCAAACTCTGACGCTGAAAAAAATAGAGCCTCATGTCTTCAGAAACATGACATGACTGCTCACAATTGCCTTGTTTGCTCCTGCCACTAATAAGAGTTGGCCGGATCCTGTTTTAAAAAAAATATATATATAAATAGAATCAGATCACAGCGGGTCTTGATTGTCCACACCTAAATATGGCCCCAACCAGAATAGAACCAGATTAGGACAGAGGACACATTTGTTATAGAGTATCTGTATAGGTAGTATTCATGAAATAGTGTATATTATAGTACGTCAAATTAAAAAGAATAGATGAGTTGTAAAAAGGATTCTTTATTGTTAAAACCGATTGTATTTCGAGTATATTCCGCCTGGCAAACGCAAATCAAACATATACTGAAACTAATTCTCTGCCTCCAGTGAATTGTGTGTATATATAGCAAATGTTATTTTATGAGCAACAATGAACCGATTGTGAATGAATGTATTTGGCTTGTATCCAAGTCTTGGGTGTAAAAGCAAATGTAGATTATGTTTAAATGTAAGCTAGTAATGCTATTGCGTGGGTGTGTGAATGAGTGTGTCTTCTCAGCAAATTAAATTATTCCAATAAAGGATTTTATTATAATTTGAAGTTTGTTAAGTTTTTTTCTCTGCACCTTTTTCCACACGATGACCTTATTACCAAGGTACAGGAATATCTTTTTTTTTAAAGTTCATTTATACTGTCACAGTGAACATCTCTGCATTTCACATTCCGTTTCTATCGCAGAACCTTCCTCCTCTGTTTCCTCCATTTCATCTTCCTCCGTTTCTTCTGCGCCACTCTTAAATGTTCCCTGTTCCCCCTCTCTCTCCGACCGGACAGACGGTATTCCCACACTCCTGCGTCGGGCCAGGGAGAGCGCTATGCCCTTCTCGTAGTACGCACACTCGTTAACAAAGAACGGATAAAGAGGCTCCGCCCCCTTGTACTTCAGCGTCTCTCCAGAGAAAGTCTGGAACAGCGGGTCGTTGGGGCGAAGCAGGCAGAAATCCCGATCCTAAAACATGGCAAAGAGGAGGATAACAAAGTTTATAAACCAGCTGTTTAAAGGGGATAGTGCCTCGGGTAAGGAGCGAATGTCCAGTTCTTAGATCTAGGGCACTGGGGAAAAGAGATTTCTGTGAGTCGGCACAAACAGTCCTACCAAGATTTGGCTACGAAATTCAGAAGTGCAGTCATGATGAGAGCCCACGGAGCAATTAGTGATAACTGCCTTACATATATTTTAAAAATACTTTTCTCAGGGATTCGACCAAGCAACATTTTGGTCCCTGGTCAGACACTTCAGGCCCCTTCACAACATATACCTGCAGTTCAGGATGAATGGCCGCTGTGAGGCCACAAGTCTCCGGGTCTCTTGGGTAATCCAGATTCTTCACCATGGTGTAAACTTCAACTTGTCCTCCTTCAAACTGGGTTCCTGTGCGACGTTGCGCCGAGGAGGAAGTTGGCGGGGTGGGAGATATAAAATAACAAACGTGTTTTAAGGAATCTGAATGAGTAAAATGTAATGTTAACGCAAGCATTTGGCACAGTGAAGTGTTCCGCTCTTTAGGCGATGTAGAGCCATTTGTTGAAACCCGTTCTGTGCAACCCACACCTAGTACCTGAGTTAAAGAGTCTGACCCAGTCTAACATGTGCTGGACTCCTTCCTGCATTGCTGATAAAATGCTGGATCTGATTATTCCATGGGCCTGAGGACCAATCTCAATTGCTGCAGGGGAGGACACATTTACACAAACTGCATTTTTAATGTGTTCTTGGCCTTCAATACGCTCAATTGATTTGTACCACATTTCCCCTTAATTTGCTTCTGGCAGAAAACAAGTCCATCCTATCTACTCACCAAAGCCATGCTTGCCTACAGAATCAAGAGAATACGCCTCGTTCAGGGGAACGTCGAAGTGGAGAAACCTCACCGGTATATTCGCCATTTTTCTCTGAAAAACAAAACATAATGTAAACGCCCCACATCTTTGATGGCCTCCAAAATTTAGAAACACCCCTTCATTAGAGGCCCCCGTCTCCCAGTACCTCAATTCCCTAAGATAAAAAAATGACCAAAACGTCATATGTTAATTCCCTATAAGTCGACTTGGAAGGTCGTTGTGCTAGCCTCTGTGGTCAATACCAAGGGGATAACGTGGTGGTGTGAACACGGCCGGCTGGGGGGGGGTGATTGACTCTTGCCTGTAGGTATCTGTAGATGTGTAGGCTGATCCAGTCTCGGTCTGAGTAGGCGATGAAGCAGAGGCCCATGTTGGCCGTGGTGTTGTGAAGGTCACATACCAAGTCGGTGGCCTCCTGGCTGCCCTTTGGCCCTAGCAGGGAGTTGAGCTCCTGGGACCGAACAATTTCGTAGGGGGTTTTGTCGGTCACCGGGCAACTATGAGGAAGGAACGGAGAGAAAGGGCATGAGGGTTTTTGTCGATTTGATTAACGGGGTTAACTCTGTACTAGGACGTAGATTTAGGTGTGACTATTTACTTCAGGCCTACACTACGCTAAGTTCAACACAACTTAGTCAGTCAACTTTCTCTCAGCATTGCAGACAACATTATTAGTATCATCATCATCATCATTAGCAGCAGCACCCTTGCATTCTAGGCTATCATGTAATCTTCATCATAACCCTCGTTTTCGCATTTCAAACAATTCCCCTGAACTTTATCATCCTCATCATCATCGTCGTCAGACCTGAGGGTGGCGCGGGTGAAGCAGCGGTTCAGGTCTGCCTCAGTGTATCTCCGACAATGCTGGACGGCACGCGGGTTTGACATCACGGTCACCACGGACACGTGCTCTTCCTCCTCGACCACCCTTTTGCTCTTTAACCGCTCCCTAACCAGGTACACCCCCGAGAGCTCGTTGCCATGGGTGCCGCCACACACAGCGACACGAGGCAGAGCCGGCAACACCACCTCCCTTTTATCCATCTAGGGGACGATAGTCAAGGACAGTCACTCATCAATAAAACACTTACAGGAATACAAAATGTATTCTCATGTTCAGAAAAAACATATGTACTTCATATTGCTTTACTGAGAAGGCTGGGTTTAACAGTGAGTGAGGGCACACCTCCTCTGAACACAGGGCAGCCAGTAAAGTGTGTTTACTGCAGAGCAGGAGACCGGCCAGCCAGTAAAGTGTGTTCACTGCAGAGCAGGAGACCAGCCAGCCAGTAAAGTGTTTACACTGCAGAGCAGGAGACCAGCCAGCCAGTGAAGTGTGTACACTGCAGAGCAGGAGACCAGCCAGCCAGTGAAGTGTGTACACTGCAGAGCAGGAGACCAGCCAGCCAGTGAAGTGTGTACACTGCAGAGCAGGAGACCAGCCAGCCAGTGAAGTGTTCACTGCAGAGAAGGAGACGTATTGTCAGAGCAGCTCCTCAGGGCTGCATGATACTACAGCAGTAATGCTATTACTTTGAGGTGTGTTTTTTTATTTATGGCAGTGGGTTAATATTATTGACATTTTCTGTGAATTTACAATACTCAGATTACTTGCATTCAATAGATATATTGAATGCAAATTTCCCCGACACATATTTTTTTTTGAAAGTATAGTGGACATCACAAGTCTACACAGATATTTACTACTTTTGATATCTACATGTACATATAGACATTACAGACGAATCATGTTTTGAAGATACGACTGTTTGAGCTGTTTGTAATGTGCGTCAACCGGGACTGGAACCTGGCGGGCACACCTGCATGTTACCCTTATTTCACTAAGTAGCCTATATTAACTGAAATTTAGGGATCACTGTAAAGTCGCAGGAAAGGGTGCCTTAGTTGGAAAATAACAGCAAAAAAATGGATAGATAAAAAGTATGGCAACATGTTAAACTTTTTGAAAGTAGCTCAGGGGCCAGGAAAGGTTGGATCTAACTGAAGGGTAATACGTAACGTCTGACGTCTAACTGTGGTGTTTATTCCTGACCAGCAGGTGTCTCTACTGTGCCTTGTGTTAAGCGCTTCTGCTATTGAACCGTTTTTTGTAACTACTTGGTTTCACAACAGACTTTGAAAAAACAGTTTCCTAAATACAAACCTGGCTCTTTTGTTATATTATTGGGTGTTGTGCTGCTATTGCAGCGACCAAATAACACCAGCCAACACAAATGTGAAATAAATTAAGAAACTAGGAAACATTTTCTTAACAAGCAAACTCCTTGAGTCCTCTTTATCTTCTCCCTCGTATTCTGACAGGATGACAAGTGAGGAAGCAAGGACAAGGAGAACACCATTGATGAAAAGGCCCAACTCTTAAATGCTTACCTTGGCTTCCTTTTCTCGTCAGTGGAAAGGTGTAAGGCCAACTTATGCTCCACTGTGAACGTTCAACTTTTAGATTTTCACGATAAGAAAATCAACAAAAACATGAATACACTAAATGAGAAGGGCGTGAGAGTTAACGAGATTCAAAGATGTTCAAACCTTGTACATGAGCCAACTCCAGAATTAGATCCAGCCGTGTCGCCTAAGATAAATCAAACGGATAACCTCCCCAGAAAGAATATGACACTTCTAAGCTCAGTTGTTATCTCCCTCTCCCAGTCTTTCATTCAGATTCCCTGATTCAGCATTCCCGTCCCTCCCTCCTGGCCTCTCAATAGTAACGTACGGTCTATGCCGCCCAGTATGTCTCTGTGGAACCCTCCCCCCTCGGTGTCACGCCTCTCCGGCTGACTTGTCTCGCCACTGTAATGCAGACAACAGGGCGTGGTCTCGCCACTGTACTGCACTGTTATGCAGACAAACAGGGCGTGGTCTCGCCACTGTACTGCGATGCAGACAAACAGGGCGTGGTCTCGCCACTGTGATGCAGACAAACAGGGCGTGGTCTCGGTGTGATGTGGACAAGAACCAATACAGAATAACTAGACCGTAGAGTTGATGCCAAAAAAATCTGAGACAAAAGTTTACCTAACCTTATTTCTTTGTAACCTTATTTCATTTTAAACATATCTCCATCAATGTTGAGTTCATCAACAGTCTAGAAATAATATATTTTTCCATTAATTGGCAATAACCTTCCTTCGTTATCCAATTAATAACAGCGTACAAATATATATAGAATAGAAGCAATATATTCAGCCAAAGGATTATGAAAAACATTTGTTACAGCAATTGGTTTAATATACTGGTAGTTTAATTGCTTTAGAAACATTTTGAAGACAAAAACTAATAACAAATCTGAAATGATTACGGTTCTGAAAATAATCTCCCATTAAGAAAACGAAGACATTCTGCTTCAATGAATGCTTCAGTTAATACAGAAGGTAAAATGACCAATCAAAAAACCTACCATACCATTATCATAATAACCCTACAGTAATACTTTTTCTATACATTTATAAAATCATAGTTATTTGTCTATTTACTCTTAATTTTAAGTACACTTAAAAACAACACCATGAAACTCACACAAAGTAAATCTCGTATTTTTTGGTGTTAACAAAATTAAAACACATATTTGCATATTTACTCTTCAGAACTCAAATTGAGCGACAGCGTTTCACCACATAATCTCCCCCCTCCTCCCCCCATCACGCAACTCGCTGAGGGCAGACCCTCACATTATGCTCTCCTAACTACAGAAATACACACTTAATTAACCAGTTAACACCGTTCTAACATCTTCCAATAACACATAGCTCACAACTGCCATTCATTTCTATCAAACACACACAACTATAGCGACCATTATTGTTCCTGAGCGGAGAAGACTTCATAGTAATGCAAATCATTTTAGTGAGGTAAAAAGCCTTATTAAAATGAACCTTTGCTTTGCCAAGAAATAATAGTCTGTCGTTGTGTGGGTTTGATCATATTTCCGCATTTTGCGTTTGAACAAATTCTTTCATTATTAAAGTGTATCCAGTCCGAGTGGCTGCGTACAGAGGTCCTCAGAGCTATAGGCTAATAAAAAACCCAGCAAAGACACATACTTCCAACCACATCAGCAAAAGAGCATCCCAACAAAAAAAAAAAAAAGTTAATTGCACCATCTCATCATTTTTATGAGCACACGGAAAAAAGGCCCCGGTGAGAAAACCAATACAGTAGCTATATAATCTACTATACGAGAATCCACTTCTTCACTTGTGTTTATAAAGCGCCCGACGGAAGAACCGATATGCAATGAAGACACGCAGACTGGCGCCGCCATCCTCAACTCCACCAACAGAAACACTCGCATCAAAAGAAATTTCGAAGGCCACTGATCATTGATTTAATTACTAACTATATTGAAACAACGGAGTATTACGCCATTGGCCAATAAAAAGCACGAGTGAATTCACCGCCCTAACCCTGGCGGGTGGCCGCTCGCATTGGTCGGCGTTACGTCACTTGATAGATAACACAGGTGCCCTGGTTCCATTTCTGGTTCTAGCAGGGTTGGGATCAATTGGGAATTAAATTGCATTTGGTTTTACGGAACCTCGCAGGAGGACGATTTAAAAATAAAGTAGAATATATTTCAACGTGGAACAACCTTATTCATTTTAAAATTAGTTTAGCAAAAGGACAGCCTACTTGTTTTAGTGACGCGCGTCACTAATACCGTCTAAAATATTAGTGATTTTATAACTCTCTTCTTCTGGTTAATTATTCTGGAAAATAATGACTTTCCTGACATTTAAAACATTAAAAATTGAAATATTAATGACAGAAAAACAAGAAAAAGGTTTAAGAATGTTTTCAGAATTATTTGAAATTGTTTTAGAGGTGAGTCGGAAAACAATTAAAACTTCATACATCTATAATATTAGTAATGGTTTCAAGAATAAATAATAGTTTTGAATTGAGTTAAATTTGCACTTCAACACAGAACTGAGCCCCAACAAAAGTTTCCAGTCATTTCCCCTCACGCCACATGACTGCTGGCAAATGTATAGCTAATCTAAAGCCAATCTATAGATTTAACCAGGTTGTACCACCCAGGCAATCCTCAAACCTGTAAACACAGCAAGAGATTGGAGGGAAGGTGGGCAGGGCTAGGGACTGAAATGGAACCAGGTGTTAGGATTGGATCATTAACTCAGACCACAGGCTTTTGGATCTCTTAAAACAGAGAGCCATTGAAGCGACCCATCCTCTAAACGGGAGGGACGTAGTAGTTTGTTGTCAGGACGAGGTTAATTTAGGGTCCCGAGAAAGGCTTTCACTAAAAGACAGCTGTTCCGAGGTCAGTATATTTCGGGACAGGATTCCCAGCTGCCTGTATCCTTGGCCTCCCAGTAGCCTCCCTTATAGATGTTAGTGGATTCCCCGGTGACCGGGTCCTCGCAGCGCCCAAACCACTGTGCTGTGTAGTTGTCTTGGTGAGTGCCTGAGGGGATAAAAGGGTTGTGGAATTTAGTGTAATGGACTCGGGCAAAAAAAAAAAAGAAAGTGTAAGAGGAGCTAGTTTCGAAGGCCACCGTTCAGTTGCTCGGATGAAACTGCTTCCAGAGGAAACGTTTAAATAAAAGGGGTTGGGCTGAGGTGCCAGGTTAAGGGGCGTTGGTTGTCATGACACTCTGAATGGTCAGGTAGCCATAGCAACAACGCTAAAAAGGTCAGGAGTCTTACGTGGCTCATTTCACCGCATAGTATTTTCTTATTACGTACCTGACTCTATTTGATTCATTACACATCCATTCTTATAAGGTGATAACTAGCTAGCTAACCAAGCTGTCCTTTAAATGCACACCATTGCATTATTCTGCTAATGTATTCTTTTTTTTTTATTTTGTCAAAAATAAAATTAGATACACCTCGTGAGTTTTTTCCCCTGTGGTTGTGTTCCTGCTAAACCAAACAACCAGTCAATTCATGAGGAAGTGGAAAGTGCAATAAACTGGTCAGAAAAACACAGAGAAATAAGTCAAATGAGGAATACTTGCTTTTCAGAAAAGGGTCAATTAAAGAGTCCTCATCGACAGCTTTTGGAAGAAAAGACAGGGTCAAAGAGATGGATTAAAGTTAACGTCAGTCAATTATCACATACGTTAACATCCAGACAGATAGAAAAGCAATAGAACTGGAGGTTTCTCTCGCTCACCTTCCTCTGACTCGCTAGCGGTGCGCTGGCTAACCGCTTCCCGCTCCCTCTCACGCCGGACAACACGCTGCTTCTCCTCCAGCCTCTGCTTTTCCGCGTTGGCCTCGTCCCACTGGCCCTGCTCCATCAGCCTCTGGTCGGGGCGCCGCCGGCTGTCTGTAGGTGCCACGCCGTCCTCTGGCTCGTTCAGGGTCAACGCCAGGTCGGTGAAGAAATACATGGTCTCGGCACCCTCGCTGTAATTCAAATGCCAGAGAAAAAACGCTGGAGGACCACAGAGACACTTCACCAGAGTCTGAACGACGGAGACACTTCACCAGAGTCTGAACGACGGAGACACTTCACCAGAGTCTGAACGACGGAGACACTTCACCAGAGTCTGAACGACGGAGACACTTCACCAGAGTCTGAACGACGGAGACACTTCACCAGAGTCTGAACGACGGAGACACTTCACCAGAGTCTGAACGACGGAGACACTTCACCAGAGTCTGAACGACGGAGACACTTCACCAGAGTCTGAACGACGGAGACACTTCACCAGAGTCTGAACAGAGACACTTCACCAGAGTCTGAACGACGGAGACACTTCACCAGAGTCTGAACGACGGAGACACTTCACCAGAGTCTGAACGACGGAGACACTTCACCAGAGTCTGAACGACGGAGACACTTCACCAGAGTCTGAACGACGGAGACACTTCACCAGAGTCTGAACGACGGAGACACTTCACCAGAGTCTGAACGACGGAGACACTTCACCAGAGTCTGAACGACGGAGACACTTCACCAGAGTCTGAACGACGGAGACACTTCACCAGAGTCTGAACGACGGAGACACTTCACCAGAGTCTGAACGACGGACACACTTCACCAGAGTCTGAACGACAGACTCACTAAATGAGTCAGACAGACATGTTAAGAGACAGACGGACTCACGGTAGAGGGTTCTTCCTCCACAGCTCCTTGGCTTTCAGGGTCTGATAGACTGTCTTCTGTCTTCCTTCGGTTCCGTTCTCTCCCCTGGTGCTCTGCATCACCCTGGAGAATTCCAACTTCTCGTCCCAGGTCCCGGACAGGATGTAGTGGGCCTTTCCGCTCTTATCCGTCACCACGCCTGTCACCTGGACAAAGATACAGGAGGGAAAAAGTAGGACAGAGGTTGAAAGCAACACACCAAGGAAAACGGAACCATGAATTCAATGAAAACATAAAAAAAATGTAAAATGACGTACACTGTCCTCACCAAGCACACCATGTCTCTTACCTTCCTGGCCACATCCCTGGAGAAGTAGCTGTACGGAGCGAACTTCAAATGGCAGCGGTCGCCTGTCTGGTGGTTGATCACGTCAATTTCTCCCGACTGCAAGAGAGACGAATTGTGAATGAACCAGAACTCTCCACTGGGCTGAGACGTTGAGTTGGGCCCGGGCTCCTCACCTGGTCGATCCACAGCTTCCCCACTATGATGTTATGAACGGTGGTGGTGACCTTCTTCCAGGTGTAATGGTGGCCTGTCTTGCCGAAGATGGCATGGATCGTCCCTGTGGAAAATTAGTTTCAGAGTCCCCATGAACGAGAGCGAACAAACACTAGTGCTCAACTAACTCTTATTTAAAAAGATGACTTCCGACAGTGGCTTTGACCGATACACCAAACTGGTTCCCTGTTGCAAACTCCTCAGAGTAAATACCCCAACTCTTCATACCTGAAGTGCAGCATTGATTGGCCGACCAAAACAAGACGCATGATTGACAGGTATTACCCTGCGAACTCTTACCTAAAGGCATGATTGACAGGTATTTGCCCCTGAACTTGCTGGCTACAGCTATCTCCTGCCTCAGAGTCCAGCCTCGATCAGAGATCACATGATGCGCAGCTGCGGGTGGATGGTGACTCACCTGAAAATACCAGAAGAACACTGGTAATTAAATTAAATAATTCAGACATATTTACTTCTGTTCCCGAGTAGATGTTGATAGAGCTTGGCGACTGCCAGGGTTACGGGTTTGATTCCCAAGGTGGAGCAGGATTAAACATGCACACTACTGGAAGTTCCTGGACATAACAGTATGTTAGTTTACAAAAGGGTCCATGTATGATTTGTCGAGCCCAACTAGACCAGCCAAAAAAGAAACCCGTGCGAACTAGTTTTTTTTGCTTAATGCACAAAGTCATCACTCAGTAACAAGCTAAACAAGCCCCGCCTCCTCACCTGTTCACACAGTGACCGGTAGCCAGTCTCTCCCCGGCGGTCCAGCTCGAAGGTCTCCCCCAGCAGGGGGTTGAAGGGTTTTCCTGTGCGGTGGACCGTGGTGGAGTACGAGGAGACGGAGAAGGCCGCCACATAGCACAGCTGCTCCAGAGAGCTATGGCATTTAGCTGCCTTGTCTAGGAGCTCGTAGTATTCCAGGTCCTCGGACAAACGCTGAAGCATGGAGATGGGCTCGTTAAAGTTAACCTGGGGACAGAGAGAAAGTGGGATAATGACCACACCTGAGACCTGAAGACAGTGGGATAATGACCACACCTGAGACCTGAAGACAGTGGGATAATGACCACACCTGAGACCTGAAGACAGTGGGATAATGACCACACCTGAGACCTGAAGACAGTGGGATAATGACCACACCTGAGACATCGGTGCAGGGTGATACTAATGTTGAGATTTTACTGTATTACTAGAATAGACACGAGCAAACATGATATGTTTCTGGCTCTGACTGAGACGTGGATTACACCCGAAAACACTGCTTCCTTGGCTGCCCTTTCGTCATCCAGCCATGTGTTTTCCCACAGTCCTAGAACTTCCGGTCGTCGCGGAGGCGGAACAGGGCTTCTCATTTCTGCTAAATGGAGATTCTCTCCCTTCCCCCTCCCTCACCTTTCCCCTTCCTCGTTTGAATTCCATGCTGTCCGTGTGACGTTTCCATTCAATATTAATATAATTGTCCTCTACCGTCCACCGGGAGCCCCCGGGGTCTTTCTCGAAGAGCTCGACACCCTGATTAGCGAATTTCCAGATGACGACACACCGCTGGTCCTGCTAGGTGACTTCAACCTGCCAACGACCGCATTCAACACCTTCTTAGGCTCATCCGTCCTACCCCTCCTCTCATCGTTCGGCCTCAGCCTCACCCAGTCAACGGCGACTCACATCGCGGGCAATGTGTTGGACCTTGTCTTCACCAGATGCTGCCCGCTGACCAACTTTAAGACCACACCCCTACCGCTATCGGACCACTTCCTAGTCTCATTTTCCCTCTCCCTCTCTTCTCTCGTGCATCATCAACTCCCAGCCTGGTGGTGGGTCGCATGAACACACGATCCCTCTCCCCATCTGATCTTGCTGCTTCTGTTCTTTCATCCCTCCCGTCTCCCGAATCCTTCTCCCTCCTGTCTACGGAATCTGCCTCTTCCACCCTTCTAGCATCGCTATCTACATCCTATGACTCGCTCTGCCCTCTTTCCTCCCGGCCAGCCCGAGCCGCACCTCCTGTGCCGTGGCTAAATGAAACCCTACGTAGCCACAGGAGAGAACTTCGTGCAGCCGAGCGGAAATGGAGATCCACCAAAATTCAAAGTGACTTGGCTTCCCTCCAGTCCCTCCTCACCGCCTTCAACTCTAATCTGACCACCGCTAAAGCTGCTTTCTATCACCAGAAATTCCAGGACTCCGCTTCCAACCCTAAAAAGCTCTTCTCCACCTTCTCTACACTCCTCACCCCTCCTCCACCTCCTCCGTCATCGTCCCTTTCAGCTGACAACTTTCTTACCCACTTTCAACAGAAAGTGGACAACATTCGAGCATCATTCACCCATTCGTCAGAAATCGCTATTTCCCCTCACACTGACTCTGTCCCTGGTCTGAGTTCCTTCTCCACGCTCAGTCCGGAAGTCACCCTGCAACTGCTCCAATCCAGCCGTCCGACAACATGCCCGCTTGACCCTATCCCTTCCCCGCTCCTCCAGTCCATCTCCACGGACCTTCTTCCATATCTCACATCTCTAATAAACACTTCTCTAACCTCAGGATGTGTCCCTTCTGACTTCAAGATGGCCAGAGTGACTCCGCTCCTCAAGAAACCGTCTCTCGACCCGTCGGATGTCAACAACTACAGACCTGTGTCCCTGTTGTCCTTCCTTTCCAAAACGCTTGAACGCGTCGTAGCTGACCAACTGTCCTCCTACCTCTCGCAGAACAATCTCCTGGACCCTAACCAGTCAGGATTCAAGACGGGCCACTCAACTGAAACAGCGCTGCTCTGTGTAACTGAAGCCCTACGCAAGGCCCAAGCCAACTCTCTCTCCTCTGTTCTCATTCTACTAGACCTATCTGCTGCCTTCGACACAGTAAACCATCAGATCCTGCTCTCCACCCTCTCTGACCTGGGGATCTCAGGAGCGGTGCATTCCTGGTTTTCCTCGTACTTGTCGGACCGTTTTTACCAGGTGGTGTGGCGAGGCTCGCCGTCGAACATGCAGCCCCTGGTCACCGGGGTCCCCCAAGGATCGGTCCTAGGCCCTCTCCTTTTCTCCTTATACACCCGGTCTCTTGGCTCTGTCATATCCTCACATGGCCTCTCCTATCACTGCTATGCTGATGATACCCAACTATTTTTCTCATTCCCACAGTCTGAAACCCAGGTGGCATCCCGTATCTCTGCATGTCTGACTGACATCTCGGCCTGGATGTCTGCACACCATCTGAAACTCAACCTAGGTAAAACTGAACTGCTCTTCTTCAAAGGAAGAGCCTGCCCGCTCCAGGATCTGTCCATTACGGTGGACAACGTCACAGTCCCTGCTACCCAATGTGGGGAAAACCTTGGCGTGACCCTTGACAACTCCCTCTCATTTTCTGCACACATCAAGGCGGTGTCCCGGTCTTGCAGGTACATGCTCTACAACGTTCGGAAAGTAAGGCCGTATCTTACGCAGGAAGCCGCACAAGTGCTGATCCAGGCACTTATCATCTCCCGGCTCGACTACTGCAACTCCCTTCTGGCTGGTCTCCCAGTGTGTGCCATCAAACCCCTGCAACTCATTCAAAATGCAGCAGCCCGCCTGATCTTCAATCTACCAAAGTTCTCCCATGTCACTCAGCTGTTCCGCACACTACACTGGCTCCCGGTCGAAGCACGCATCCACTACAAAACCATGGTGCTAGCCTATGGGGCAACAAGAGGAACCGCCCCCTCCTACATCCAGTCACTAATCAAGCCGTACACACCCACGCGAGCACTTCGTTCTGCCACCTCAGGCCTCTTAGTAGTGCCATCCCTACGGGAGGGCAACTCTCGATCTGCTCAGTCTAAATTGTTCTCCGTGCTTGCCCCGCAATGGTGGAACAACTCCACTCTGGAGATCAGATCATCGGACTCTCTACCAATCTTCAAAAAACGTCTAAAAACATTCCTCTTCAAATTGTACCTCCAGTAGCTCCATGAATGGAGCTCCACAACTCTCGACCGTTTGAAACTTCACTACCGAATCATTCTTCTATCTCTAGCACTTCCCCCTGCACCCACCCAGGAACAATGTACTTATTGCCTTTTTGATGTGTGTTTTAGCTATATGTGAAATGCCTGCACTTATTGTAAGTCGCTCTGGATAAGAGCGTCTGCTAAATGCGCAAAATGTAAATGTAAATGTAAATGTAGACATTTGGAGTAGATGTTTTAAGTTAATGTTTACAATAATCTTTTTTTGCAAAATGGACATGAGTGCTGGAGATATTCAGTTTTCATTGACATACTCGCTTTAGACCCTGCAGTTCAATAAAGTATCTAGTACTCAAGTATCTAATTCTAAGTGAAAAGGTCTACACACTCACAGGCATGGAGACCTTGGTAAAGGGAGAAGGTCTACACACTGACAGGCATGGAGACCTTGGTAAAGGGAGAAGGTCTACACACTCACAGGCATGGAGATCTTGGTAAAGGGAGAAGGTCTACACACTCACAGGCATGGAGACCTTGGTAAAGGGAGAAGGTCTACACACTCACAGGCATGGAGATCTTGGTAAAGGGAGAAGGTCTACACACTCACAGGCATGGGAATCTTGGACAACTCCTTGCCGATGCAGTTCTTCATGATGCTCCACAGGTTAAGCGAATAGTTGGGCTTGTCCGGGATCTTCGTGCGCCTCTTCTTTGCCGGCTCCAGTGATTCCGGGTTGGCGGTCAGCGGTTGCTCGTCAAGCTGTCAATGACCGTGATGGGAGACAGGGGGAGCCAGTGAGCAACACGTGGCCCTTAGGGGTACACAGAGATGGGGGAACGGGGACACTTACCGACTGATCGTCAGGACAGAAGTCACTATTGAAGCCGCTGACGTTGCTGCTGGATCTCCTGGCCGAGGAGAAGGAAAGACTGAGGTTGTTAAAAACTATAAGCTGGTGAGGCAACGTTGAGTCATGATGCTGTGTAGATGTGGACCACCTGACAGGAAATCTTAGACGTGCTCCAATGTTGACCAATTTATACATTATATTTATAAAGCCTTCATTAATATTTCAATAAAACTTTTAGCCATGTAATTATTGTATGCTGTGTCTTTTAAAGTATCTCCCTTATTTCTTTCTAATATAAAGCACTTTGAATTGTCTTTGTGCTACACAAAGTCTCTCTCTCAGCCAAATAACTGACTTGATGAACTCATCCCATTTAAGAGCACAGCCAGTTGACCAATCAGAGGCCACGGATAGCGAGCACATGAGCAACAAGAGTCCACTGACTTGTGAAAGTGAGGGTCCGCAGGCACAGTGATAAACTCTGGGTTCTCCTCCATGGCGTCAAAAAACTCGTTGTCATCGTCATCATCACTTCCTTCTCCTTTGGCATTGGCCGAACCTGGGGGAAAACGGAGGGGGCAGACTGTCAACATAACACCCCTTGGCCAGCAGTTCCCTGGGGCGGGCCGGCAGCTCTCTCTCTTTCTCACGACTCCCTCGGGTGAGGAAAGAAGGAACAGAGATCAACAGGTGAGCAGACTTGTTCTCTCGCACTGACTTGTGAGACTTCTAGTTGGAGGAGCAGGTCGGGGAAAAAGGAGAACTGCTTCGAGAAGGTTTTGATGAGAGACCAATAAAAACACTATGATATACAGAAATTGCAAACTCCTTGTATCCTACGGCTTAATGGAGATTTTGATGATACACCAGTTTCTCCTTGTATCTTAACAATTCATTGAGGTTTTGATGTAACACGAGGTTCTCCTTGTATCTTACCGTTAAAGGGAGATTTTGACTATACACCAGGTTCTCCTTGTATCTTAACATTTCATTGAGGTTTTGATGTAACACCAGGTTCTCCTTGTATCTTACCATTGCTGTCTGCAGAGGTGTTGCTCTTGAAGGCCCGTTCCAGGTGGTTGTGCTGCTTGGCCAACTGCTCCAATGTGTCCTCCAGACGCACCCGCTGGTCTCGTTCAGCCTGCAGGGCCTTCTGCCAGCGCTTACTGTGGGCTTGGGCCAGGGACAGGAAGTCCTGGCACGCCTGAGGAAACATTAACCCTGAGGTAACGGAAATGCCTTTCACACCACAGCCACTAGTAGGCCCGAACCCGCCACCGCCACTAGGCCTGAACCCGCCACTAGCAGGCCCGAACCCGCCACTTGTAGGTCCGAACGCGCCACTAGCAGGCCCGAACGCGCCATTAGCAGGCCCGAACGCGCCACTAGCAGGCCCGAACGCGCCACTAGCAGGCCCGAACGCGCCACTAGCAGGCCCGAACGCGCCACTAGCAGGCCCGAACGCGCCACTAGCAGGCCCGAACGCGCCACTAGCAGGCCCGAACGCGCCACTAGCAGGCCCGAACGCGCCACTAGCAGGCCCGAACGCGCCACTAGCAGGCCCGAACCCGCCACCGCCACTAGGCCCGAACCCGCCACCGCCACTAGGCCCGAACCCGCCACTAGGCCCGAACCCGCCACTAGGCCCGAACCCGCCACCGCCACTAGGCCCGAACCCGCCACTAGGCCCGAACCCGCCACTAGGCCCGAACCCGCCACTAGGCCCGAACCCGCCACTAGGCCCGAACCCGCCACCAGGCCCGAACCCACCACTAGGCCCGTACCCGCCACCGCCATTAGGCCCGAACCCGCCACTAGGCCCACACCCCCACTGAGAGTGCATCTGGGTCAACACAGTCATGGCTTTCTAGGTGTTTACAGCGTCTCACACGCAGTTTGTACTTTTGGGGAGAGACGCTGACACTCACATTGATCATGGCGTTCGAGGTGATGCGGAATAGAGTGGCCCTCTCCGTCACCTGTCGGATCTTATCCCCGGCCTCCGCAGTGAGACGCAAACTATCCAACTCAGACAAGGACCTGGTGGGAAAACGCTTGGTAGATTAACAGGGAATACCGTTGAAATCAGTTCAGGGCAAATCGCATGACTACAGTTAATCAGGGTTTTTCAAAATAATCATACGAACTACATGAATTAACATTAGGAATTTAAATTACACTGACATTGGTAGTCAATGTAGACAGTTGGTAGTTTGACCAGTCCGGGGACAGTTTGACCAGTCCAGAAAGACGATGTACTGACCTCTGCAGTGCAGAGCCATGTTTCGAGATGAGGTCATTGCACGTGCTCAGATCATCCACCTTGCTGCCGAGTGTCCTGAGAGTGGACTGGACCTCCGAGCTCTGAGAACCCATGACTTGTCCCGGTGGTGCCGACGGCGAGTTCTGAGGGAAGTCGTCCCCTGAGTCATCTGAGGATGAGGACGGGGGAAATTAACAAGAGGAACTGACGTTTTAATTGCCACCTCAAAAGATTTTATTAGGCACATTTTCCACTGTAGAAAAGGGAACATTGACTTCTATGTTAATTTGTAACTAGTGCGGAAAGACAATCAATCCAATTTGTTCCTCAACGCGTCAGTCATAAGACACTAACCTTGTTTTATTTTAAAAACATATGTTGGCTCAAGCTGGTTAGCCCTGATAACTCTGCTTGCTATTGTGAGAATATTCTGCTTTCACCTTGCCTCCAGGACTGAAGCGATATTTGCAGATCGTTTTAGACAAGAACTTGACATTGGCGGAAAAAATTCCTCGACTAAAACGTAAATGATTACTTATTACTCAAAGAACCATATGAACAACCTACCCACTCAAAAATCCACCTTATAAGGTTCTTGAAAGTGTTATTCGAAGAACCCTTTAAAATGGTTTTCAGATAATAAAAACTTTGGATGTTCTTGACATCTGACAAATCGGTTAGCAAACTCTGACCACAAGCAGCGACAGTCGTGAAGCATTAACGGTAAATGTTGAGTCGTTTCCACAACAACCCAGTGCCCCCCGATACGAGAGCTTGAACAGGCATCTTAATGCTCCCAACCAATTCTTTACCCGACTCGGACTGCATTCGCGCCGCCTTTGCTTTGGCCAGCTCCAGGGCAGTGATCCAGCGCTGCCTCTCCACCTCACAGCTGGCCTTCAGGTGGTACGTCTGAGCCCCTCCGTTGGAGATGACGAAGTTGCACGCGTCGTCCACGGAGATGGTTGCCGTGGCCAGGTTGATGGTGCCTCGACAGGTGTGGCCCATCTCCGCCTGAGTCCTGGTGAGCAGTGAAAACAAGCTTTGAAACTTGGTGGATGTCGTCAAAGTAAAAGCTACAGCGCTCTGAGTAATTGTTAGGGTCAAGGGTCAACAAATTATTAGCAGTCCCGAATTTGGGGGCACACAAGGCGTTAGGATATCTGGTCTGGCAGGTGTCTAAAATACCGTAATGGTTTGAAAGGGTAGTCGCGTGCCTTCTGTCATATTTGTGTGGGCATATAAAAAATCTGCCAATGTCAAAACACAAGGCTTTCTGAATGGGTTTTACAGTCTGCTATTTATATCCCTAACATGAGGACCAAAGTGGGGTTCAATGAAAGTATCATATATAACGCAACAGAATGAAACAATTTCCAAATCGAGCATGTCTGTTTAGCATTTTGTATGCACACTTTACCTGTAGTAGGACAGCAAGCCATTGCTCAGAACGAACCATCTTCGTTGATATCCTTTAATGTAATTGGTCCACTTAAACACCCAGCCTTTATAAGTGTCTCCGGCAGGAGCTGGCGTGGGGGTCTTGGGTTCTGACATAACAGCCCCCAAATATCACGGTTCACCAGGGGTCTTGTGTTACCATATGGGGAAGCAGATGTTAGACGTAAGAACTCAAACGGCATCAAATGTCTACGCTGTGTTTATACAGTCAGATAAAATATAGGGAGAAAGCTGGTGAAAACTCGTTTTTACCAACTTAGCTACATGGATTCTGATCAGTCAAAAGATCTAAGTGGTGGCCACAGATGTCTGCCAATGCAATGGTAGCTCACTATGAATCATATCAAATTTATAAAAAACATTGTTGTGTTAACATAGGTCTGCGCAAACAGCCAAGGGTCAGTATTACATAAGAAGTCAACGTTGAAATGACCAGTAACTACTTTGATATTAACTAGCTGGACAGTTAGGTAACATTACTGTAAATTAAAAGGCACGCCTAGCATAGTTAGTTAGTTATGAGCACTACGTCAACATTGTAAATAGTACGTTCACTGTGTCATTACCAAACATGCCTGGTCAACTCGAAATACCTGGCTAACTTCAGCTGCAACTGAAAATGCAACTTATCTCTTAGCCAATGAATAGTGAACCTGTAACATTAGCCAGCATGCTAATACGGTAGCTAATTAGAAACATAGATCGGGCAATACCGCATAGAAACTGCGCTGAAAAGTGAAAGGGAATGTAAATGGTAGCAAGGCAAGCTAACCTTTCTGGACTATTTCCAGCCAATCTATTAAACTGACTACTGCCAGCTCGCAATATAACTACATGTATATTGTACATAGCATATCAAACTATTTGATCATGTAGAACAGTGCTATACTACATATTACATAAATGCTATTGAGTTGCCACATCTGTTTACCTTGACGTGTCCGTAATGTGAGATGAGCAACCAGACACCCAGTGGCAGTGAAAACACACGGCTAACTTTGACAACAGTATGCTACCTAGCTAGCAACGTACTGCAACGACTCGTTGATGACATTGAACATGCAGTCGGTTGTCTAATGTCTAGCTTGTGTTAGTTGGATAATAGATCGCGCTACGGAAACTATTGCTGGGTTATCTAAATGGCTGGCATATTGTCTGACGACCAAGGTTATGCCACAAAGCTACTAGCTAGTATGCTACCTAACTCGGCTAACTATATCTCGTTGGTTACACCCGGTGCTACAGATTTCTGCTTCGATTTTTCAAAACACAATTTTGGTTCCACCTCCCGTGAAGTATTTAAAAAAAATACTGGTTCCACCTCCCCTGAAGTATTTGGACAACACATCGCAAATTCATTTAGACGTGCACTGGGTTGCTTATTAACGAATACACACATACAATGTTATTTGTAATATACATATGATTTTAATCACACTTCTAATTGCTAAACTCTATCTTGAATCGGACAGATTTAAAGGATGCACTTTTCATACAGTAGTTTGTATTAGTAGACCATGCCACACAAATAATGTACAAAATATCCCTTTTGTAGGTAGCAATATTGAGGGTAGTTGACATTTATCTTGTGTCTGGAAAAGCAGTTGCTTAAAGTTGTTGACATGCGGAACATAAACAGGCTTTGTAACGTATTATCTACCGATAACGTTTGCCTAACAAGAACAAGGAGTGAAAGACGACACATATAGATCTACTTATTGCATTTATATCGGTAGATAATGTTCTTGAATAATAATTCAGTAACCGCTACTAAACAGTTATATTTGGTGCCATGTTACATCAAAACATGCGACTCCGGTGGGACTCGAACCCACAACCTTTGAATCACTTCGCCACAAACCTAGAAGTCCAATGCGCTATCCATTGCGCCACGGAGCCACCTGTTGCATTGGAATAGAAAATACCGAAAAGTAGTGTAACTGTTGTGAAACGTTGTTAATACAACAAAACAACAAAACTCTATAGTGGCGTGATTGATTTAATCATTGTTCAAAATTGCCTATATTGTGCTATGGACATTAATAGGTAATACGTTTCTATGTAATTGGGCAGCTATGTATTTTGGAATGTAACTTCGGTGATAGAGGCACTGTGATTTAAAGCATTTATAATTCTAAATTCCCAAAAGGTTCGCAATCTTCACCTGGGACCAGGTGTGAAAAGTTAAGCCACTTACTAGTAACATCACATTGACCATTTCATTGTGAGGCAGTCACTTGAAAAAAGATTTACTAGCATGAAACTAGAATCACATTTCATATAATAATTGTTTTGTCAAACTTACTGTAAAAACAATAAAAAGCTATTTTTGTTCTATTCTAGGCCTATCTAACATTTGCTGGTAACTGATATGTGCTACCGTAAATAAACACGAGAGGTCACTGTTGCGTGGATAGCTTTTGGTCTGGTGTTTTTTTCCTCTTAATTCTCCTACATGCAAAATTAGCTAGCGTTACTTACACTAACAGAAACATTGGTTTCCTGATCCTCGTTATTACAGTATTTTATTGCAGTGTTTATTGGGTATTATCTGCGGACAAATTACAGCAATTTACAGTTGTTCTTGCCAACTGTAATGGTATAACTGACGGTAACGCCAACTCCACATGTACAAAACACTTGTGTTTGCAGTACAATCACCTATAAGCATGGACGGAAATCCTGGGGGGGACACATCCCCATGTGATATAATTGTCTCCCCCAAAGTTGATGGCAGATTTTTGCCACTGCCTATAAGTAATCCACAAGGTGAATTGTCAAAAATGAAAACAATCATCGAAAGTTAAAAAAAAACTCCACAAAAAATATCCACAACTCTTCCTAAATGAACCAACATTCCCAAGCAATCGTTCATAAAGATAAATCCCACATGTTGACCAAAAATGATCATGCCCCTGTCACGCATGTGTCTGCATGTGATTCAACCTAAAAAAAACTTTATTTACATACATACAACTTGCTTTTTATTGTGATATCAAAACATATATATTTATCTTGTTTTCATTGAGTTTTATAGTGTTCTTTTAATGTGAACATTTTTCACATGTGTTATTAAATACGACTTCTGAGTAAAACTCTTCCCACAAGCGTCACACCTAAACGGCTTCTCTCCTGTGTGAGTAAGTATATGCTTTTTCAAGGAGCCTTTCTGATTGAATCTTTTACCGCAGTCCCCACAGCTATATGGTTTCTCTCCTGTGTGAATGAGCTTATGTCTGGTTAGGTTATCCTTGATACTGAAGTTTTTCCCGCAGTCATCACAGCTGAACGGTTTATCTCCCGTGTGAATTAGTTTATGCATTGTCAGGTGCCCTTTCTGACTGAAGCATTTCCCACAGTTGCCACAGCTGAACGGTTTCTCTCCTGTGTGAATCCTCATGTGGATCGACAGAGTTCCTTTTTGTTTGAAGGTTTTGCCACAGAACGGACAGGTGCAGGCTTTCTCACCCTGACAGTGTCTGACGTGGGCCTTCAGTTTACAGGTGGAGTCGTAGAGTTTTCTACAAAAGTGACATTCACTAGGGCTCTTCTTGCTGAGTGCAACATGCCGCTGCAGATCAGCATTCAGGACAAACGTTTCACCGCAGTAAAGGCAAGAGTAAGCGTTTCTCGAGTCCACTAGAGGAACGTCCAATGGTAGACTGCAGTCAAATCCTTCTGGGTCACTGCTTCTGACCAAGCTGTAGCCGGAAACACTGTTCAGACTGTTTAGATCTGGAGGGCCACAGGGGTCATTCAACAAAACGTTTTGGGTTGTCAAGGCGACGAAAGATTCAGGATCCGTTTGTTTTGAATCATTCTCTCTGTTCTCCAAAGTCAGGTTTTGGGGAAGAATCAATGAATTAAATGGATCCTCATGAACACATTCCCTTTTAACACGAGGAGTAAACTTAAACTCAACTATATCAGCCTCAAGACCTTGAAGCACTTTCTGATTGGTTCTGAGTTCCTCCTGTTCCTCTTTAATCTGTGTGGGTTCATGGTCCTCTGGCCACAGACTGGGGTTCCACTCTTGCTCACAGTGCTGCTGCTCAGAGAGAACCTCCTCTTCAGAGCCACAAAGGTCTGATGGGACAGCGGGGTAAATCAGAGGTTAATTTCACAGGCTTCACACGCTAACGAGTTGTTAAAAGGCGTTATTCATTATCCCAAGATATTTGTTATAGAGTCCCTGAAACCCGCTGTATTCCCCTCTAACGCCATGAGGTCTGGAAACACCAGAGTGTGCGGCGCCTAAGAAAGTCGCTAGTTAGCCTCATTGACTGGTCAGCATCAATTAAACCTCTGCTTGTATACCTTGTTAGCAAAGAAGTGAAGTGTTTCACCTGTGCTGGCACAGATTATATTTAAAAGGGGAATAACAATGCATATTAACAATGTGTCCGAGGTCCTAAATTACTTCAGGTAATTGTTGGACTGTCTCTCTAACGCACCTCTCTTGCTCCACGAGAATCTACGTAATGTTATGGAATTTTTCCTACGAGAAGAATGACTGTAGAGTTATAAATGTTAATATTCCTAACACCTCCAAACCCGTCTCCTCGGCTTGTGTAGAGTGCTGGTGAGAATACAGATCCCAGTGTAAACCTATATTTTTTGGTCTTGTTAACAAGAAAGCTCAGAGAATACGTAGGGCTTGAGGATTGGCAGGGTTGTTCTGTATCATCGTGACAGTCCAGTACAGCAAGCTACGCTTATGAGAACAGCTTGCTGTTCTATTTCAGGTGCTAGAATACATCTGCATGGACACGTTGTTCATCAATGTGTCGTTGACCAACAAAAAGGTCAATTGAATTTGCTTTTATACATAATCAGCGTGTAATGGTTTTAAGATGGTTTCTTTATGTAAAAAACATATCTCATTTGTTGTTTGTTATCAACGGTACTTATACAAAAGCCAATGTACATACGAACCTATTTTACATAGCGGTGTCTCCTGTGTGCTCCTCAACATTCTCCGTAGCCGTTCGTTCTCCTCCTGGTACTCAACTATCGTGTTCTCCACCGCCCCGAAAATCTCCACAGCAGCCGCCGTTAGACGCTCATTTAAGAAAACACGAAGCGACTGTAGTTTAGACATTCTTAACCAAGTCCGAGTTAATTGGCCTATTCAGCTCAGCTCTTTAATTTACAGAAAAAATGTGGGAAATAAAAATGAATTCGCCTCCAATATTACTTCCGTGTTCTACTGAAGGAACAACAAAATCCTTATTTTTTTGTTTAAACCCAGAAACTCCAGAACAGCGCCGCCAATAGGATGGGGGTTTTCTACGAAAAAAATGCAGCATTCCGATCGCTAGGCGTAAACTAATAAAACACTATTATTATTGTAGACTAGAATATGATCATAACTATAGTATCAGTGATTAGAAAGTATCTATTAACAGTAGATTGTATTAGACAGCCGCAAAAAAAACATATTGCAACATTTTTTTAAGTATACATGTTTAATGTGTACACAACATTAATCAATTTTCTCAATACCCAAGAATTACTGTTTTACATAAAGTGAAAACAAAATTTTGACAGGGGAGCTGTGAAGTTCCTACAATAATTCCGTACAGTTAGTGAAAGGTATTTAATAACGGAGTGTTGCTGGTTCAACTCCCAGGCCTGGTCATGCTAATCTTGCTGGTATCAAATCCTAGATGACATACATGTTGGTGTGTCTGTGACCATGTAACCAGTAAAATATGCACGTATCCCCACATAAACTTTACATTTAAAGTTTAACTTGCTATGTTTGGAAGCATATAGTGGACTAAATTGCAAATGAAATGCAATGCCAAATAGAATTTCCATTTTAAATAAAGATAAGGGTTGATGGACATATTTCAATATTTCAATGTTCATGCAAATGTAAAAATAGATCAACAGCGCCACACTTTGCAATTGCATTCTCATACACTAATGCAGTTTTAAGGAAAATTACTATCTGAGATTGCAGTTCATGTTCCACCAAAAGCCGTCAGTCATTCTCAGAAAGCGGGACCATAACCCACTATTTTGAAATAGCATTTTCGTTTAAATTACTTCCACTAAAAAGCAGGGCATTGAAAATGTACATTTTATTTGGGATTGCGTTTTATTTTTTAATTCAGTCCACTATATATTTCCATAGCTTTTGACTTAGAAATGATCATTAAATGAATGAAAAACTTTAGTTTACATTTGTAAAATTGATTTACATTGACTTATAGAAGAAAATCAATACAAAATGTAAAATATGTACACCAGAATTATCTCCCCGTCTGGTAAAGATAAGCAACAATGGCAAGAGAAAATGTAAATGTTTTCAGCTTGATCTCAACATTTCTTCAACAATTTAAGATAGTGACAGGAAACAGTTTATTTTACCCAATTCAAATTCATAAAATGCCAAATACCCCAACAATTTTACCCAAAGCAAATCAATCAAGGGTAACCATCTACCTTTGCATTTTTTTGCATAGCTACTCACCTACAGTAAATCAGGAACTAATCAAGCTGTAAACACCAAAACAACTTAGTTTCACATGTCAATCTATGACAGCTGGGCTTCTATGAATCCCCAGCTTTTGCGTAAAAAAAAGTCTTGGAAGACATGGAGGTGAAATCCAAACATTTCACAATGCAATCAATGAATTTGGAATAGCTTGGAGATTAACTTGCCTACAGATGCCCATGTTATCTGTATATTGGATTAGGCACCTTCATTCAAAAAAACGAACAGATCATATCTTCGTCCACATTTTCTGTCCTCTCAGGATTTCGGCCTTTGTGCACATTATACATATGCCTCAGCAGATGAGTCTTTTGAGTGAACCTTCGTCCGCAGTGTGTGCAGACATGTGGTTTCTCTCCTGTGTGAGTCAATACATGCCTCCTTAGATCTGCCTTCATATAGAAGCTTTTCCCACAGTCAGTACACCTAAATGGTTTTTCTTCAGTGTGAGTCTGCATGTGTTCAGTTAAGTGCGCCATTTGAGTGAAGCTCTTACCACAGATTCTACAGCAAAAGGAATTCTCCCTGGTGTGAGTCTGTATATGCATTGTTAGCTGTGCTGTCGTACTGAAGCTTTTCCCACAGTCACCGCAACGTAATGATTTCTCGCCTGTGTGAGACTTTACATGAATCTTCAGGGACCCCTTATGCCTGAAGCTTTTTCCACAGTCGCCACAGTTAAAGGGTTTCTCCCCTGTGTGCGTCCTCATATGAACTGTTAAGACCTCTTTACGATTAAAGCTTTTCCCACAGTCTCCACAGATAAAAGGTTTTTCTCCTGAGTGAGTCAGTTTATGCGTTGTCAGGTGCTGCTGTCGCCCAAAGCTTTTCCCACAGTCACCACAACTAAATGGCTTCACACCCGTGTGAGTCAGTTTATGAATGGTTAGATGCCCTTTCTGACTGAACCTTTTCCCACAGTCACCACAGCTGAAAGGTTTCTCACCTGTATGAATCCTCATATGCTTGGACAGATGTGCTTTCAGTTTGAAAGTCTTGCCACAAACAGGGCAGGTGCCAGGTTTCTCAGTGTGACAGAGTCTGACATGGGCATTCAGTTTACAGGCGGAATTGTAGCGTTTTCCGCAAAAGTGACATTCACTAGGTCTCTTTTTGGTGAGAATCGAATGCCTCTGCAGGTCAGCTTCTAGAACAAACATTTCACCACAGTCACGGCAGTGGTGAGCTTTTCTAGATGCCGTGGTGTGCTTGGGACAGTGCTCTCCAATTGGTGGGTTTTGTTCCAATGACGGAATGCTATCAATTCCTACCGGGTCTCTGCTTAAAACTGAGCTGTGGCTGGAGACGCCGTTTGGACATTCTGGAGGTTCAAAGGGAAAATCAAGAAGCTTTAAGTGGGTCACAGTGCTGAAAGGTGGGACATTCGCTGATTTATAGTCACTCTCTCTTTTCTCCACGGCACGGGTTTGGTCATTAATTATGGACTGAAATGGACCCCCATAATCACATTCAGTTTTAACAGAAACAGTGGGGAATTTAAACTCTATGATATTAGCCTCCAACTCTTCCTCCGGATGAGTCTGGAGTTCTTCATGTTCCTCTTTAATCTGTGTGGGCTCTGGGTCCTCCTGCCAGAGATTGAGGTTCCACTCCTGCTCACAGTTCTGTGGCTCACGGGGAACCTCCTCCTCAGAGAGAGGGAGGGGGAACTGCACAGAGTCTGGAGGAAAAGAGAGAGGAGAAGTTACCTATATTTTCTTCATTTTCTATAGTGCTTCTGGTAAAAACAAATAAGCAACGCAACATTGAAACTCTACATGAATCTCAGTCTGGTCAGAGTGGGATTTAAACCGTTCACTAATGGGGCATTTCCAGTTTTTGTTGAGAGAAAAAGTTAAAGACTAATACAATTGTATCGACCTTCAGCCAAACGTTATAATAATGACATTCCGTGTGATCATAGTTTTATTTTTTACCAAATGTGTTCTATCCAATTGGAGTGAAAAACCTTGGCGACTAAACGGGAACAACCCGGGTGCTGTGGTGACGGACCGGAGTAATGATCAGTCTTGTTCGCTAAACTGCAGGACAAACCGAGAGACATGACCCATAACCGAGTTGACCCATAACCGATCTAGCGGGTTACATACAACGCTAGCTAATTAGCATTTAAGGCACGTCTGATGTGCAACTTCCAGATGCAGAGGACTTGTGGTTCGGCCACGTAAGGACATTGTTTTGCAGAGTGTTATTATGTTGTTGTTACTAACTTTGTAACCTTTTTTCAACTGAACCGTGGCAGAACCAAACCGGCGCATTCATATAATGTAAAGAACAGCTCCGATAAGCAAAGACACAGTCGATCCGGAAAATGTCCAGACCTTTGAACAACCTAAAGCGGTTTGATCAAACTATCTCTAATGAAAACTACAGCAAAGGAAGATCCAGAGCGTATGGTTATCTGACACCAGGCATAGAAATCTGCAACTCTAATAGACACACGTTTATTATAAACCGAGTTCAATCAACAGACACATCTCAACATCAACTGTTCAGAAGAGACTATGTGAGCCAGGCCTTTATAGCCTAGAAACCTTCAGTGAAGGATACAAAAAAGCAAACACTGGCTGGGGGAAAATAAATACGAAAAGTTGAAATTGTACGGACGGACAACTGATCCACCACACTTTTCGAGGCTACTAAATGTACGTAACTATTGTAATTGTTTACGATTATTTTTTACATACGAACCTATTTTACATAGCGGTGTCTCCTGTGTGTTCCTCAATATTCTCCGTAGCCGTTCGTTCTCCTCCTGGTACTCAACTATCGTGTTCTCCACCGCCCCGAAAATCTCCACAGCAGCCGCCGTTAGACGCTCATTTAAGAAAACACGAAGCGACTGCAGTTTAGACATTTTGAATCGAACGAGAAAATTGATAGACAATTTATTTGGGACAGACGCCCTTTCCTGACTTGCTTAAAATGATTATTCTAATTAAACGAACTTACTTCCAATGTTACTTCCGCGTTCTAGTCCAGAATAAACAAAATAAAAAAAGATGTTTGACACACCCGGAAACTCTGAACAGCGCCGCCACCCGGTTGGGGGGACTACTGTGGAAGGCGTAGCTTCTTATTCTTCTTCTTTGGTGTTTACCGGCGGCTGGCATCCAACTTTAATGGTGCATTACCGCCACCTACCATGCTGGAGTGTGGGCCAGAGCCAGGACCAACCTACACCCTACCCTCCAACCCCGTGTCCCTCAAAAAAGAAAACAAAATGTCAAACCTGCGATCCACCTCTGTCCCCCCAAGCAAGTTAAAGAGTGTAATCTCTAATATACCACATTCCCTCAAACTCTCCCTCATACACTCCCTCTCCCTCACATAGTGCCTACAGTGCAGCAACACATGCTCTACAGTCTCTTCATTCTCACAGTACTCACACATGCCTGTTGGGTGCTTCCCTATCCTATGTAATGACCCATTCAGCCTACAGTGCCCTATTCTAAGCCTAGTGTAAATGGTCCCTTCCCTCCTTCCACCCCCTAGCATCCGCTTCCTCCCAACCTCCCTCTCGACCCGGTAGAGATGTCTCCCCTTCTCCCCCCTATCCCACTGCTTCTGCCAACTTTCCATGACCTTTCCCCAAACAAAACTCTTAGCCTCCCCTTTCCTCCACTTCACCACCAGAGAGACCTCCTTTTCCCCTAGGGCCTTCTTCGCCAGCCTGTCAGCTGCCTCATTACCCTCCACCCCCACAGGCGCTGGTACCCACGCAAACCTAACTTGGCACCCTTTCCGCACCACCCGGCCCAGTGTCTCCAGCACCTCCTGCACCAGGTCCTGTCTGCTGCGTGAACTACAAGACTGCAAGCTCTTCAAGACCGTGCACGAGTCAGAGAAAACAACCACCCCACCCTGCACCTTTTCCTCCACCCATTGTATGGTCAACAGCACCGCAATCAACTCAGCTGTAAATACGGCCAGGTGATCTGACAGCCGCCGTAAGACTTCACTACCACTGACCTTTTCACTAAATGCTGCACCCGTCCGCCCTGTACTGGGATCTTTCGCACCATCCGTATAGACGTGCACACACCCTCCATACACCGACCTCAACCTGCTTGTGTAAATGTGGGCCGGATCTAGCCCCTCCCTATCCCCATGGGTTACCTCCAACAGCTGCAGGTCTACTACTGGACATGGCCACATCCACACCGGACTCTGTGGCATGGCCACCGTGGGACTAAATTCTATTCCCCAAAGGCCCAACTGCCTGGCCCAGGAATCACCTACCCACCCCAAACTCACCGTCTGGCCCAGTCCATGTTCCCAGCAAACTTGCAGAACTTTCTTAGCAGGGTGAGATGGCCCATGACCCTGGAGATTAATCCAGTAATTAATCATAAGCTGCCATCTCCTGATCTCCAGTGGCATCTCCCCCATTTCTACCTGCAGTGCTGAGACTGGTGACGTCCTAAAACCAACGCTACATACCCTGAGTGCTTGAGCTTGCACCACCTCCAGTCTGGCCAGCACTGACCTAGCTGCAACCACCTTCTCTACATGTCCAGCCCATGTCAGTCTTGGCTCAAAAATCACCCCTAGGAACTTGAATGCCTTAACTCTCTCCACAGTTTCCCCATACAACTTGAGTTGCACCTCCTCACCCACATTCCTCCTTGTAAAAAATACTGTCTGCGTCTTGGCTACTGAAAACCTAAAACCCCAGGCCTACGCCCACCCCTCTACCACATGAATCGCCTCCTGCACCTTCTGCACTATATACATTATATTTCTCCCCCTCTTCCATATTGCCCCTGTCATCAGCAAACAACAATGTCCCAATGTCTGTCCCAACCTGGGAAAACACATCATTGATCATAATTAAAAATAGTAAAGGGCTAATCACGCTACCCTGTGGCGTACCATTCTCTACCAAATAGCTGGCTGATGTTGCCCTCCCAATCCTGACTCGGATTCGCCTTCCAACCAAAAAATATTTTATCCAATTATAGGTCCTCCCCCCCACCCCCAAGACTCTTAGCTTAATCAACAGTCCCTCCTTCCACATCATGTCATATGCCTTCTCCACATCAAAAAAGACTGCAACCACTGTTTCTTTGTTTACCTGAGCCTTTCTCACCTCAGACTCTAGGCACACCACTGGGTCCATCGTCCCCCTACCCTTTCTAAACCCACTCTGAACAGGTGATATCAGCCCCCTAACTTCCAGAAAATAGGTGAGCCTTTCTACAATCATACTCTCCATAACCTTACATATATGTGAGGTTAACGCTATTGGTCTATAGCTGGTGGGCTTGGACGGATCTTGCCCCGGCTTCCGGATTGGTACTACCACTGCCTCCTTCCAACCACTTGGCAACTTCGCCTCTTCCCAGACTTTATTATACATCGTCAAGATTACCTCAAGTGCCTCATCAGTCAGATGCCTCAACATTACATAACACACCTCATCCTGCCCAGGTGACTTCATACCTGCCTTATTTATCGCCCTCCTCATCCCCCCATAGTAAACGGTACACTCATCTCATCATTATTTATCACCCTCCTCATCCCCCATAGTAAACGGTACACTCATCTCATCATTATTTATCACCCTCCTCATCCCCCCTCCTCATAGTAAACGGTACACTCATCTCATCATTATTTATCACCCTCCTCCCCCCATCCCCCTCATCATTATTTATCGTAAACTCATCTCATCATTATTTATCGCCCTCCTCATCCCCCCCATAGTAAACACTCATCTCATCATTATTTATCGCCCTCCTCATCCCCCCATAGTAAACGGTACACTCATCTCATCATTATTTATCGCCCTCCTCATCCCCCATAGTAAACGGTACACTCATCTCATCCCCCCTCATCCCCCATAGTAAACGGTACACTCATCTCATCATTATTTATCGCCCTCCTCATCCCCCATCTCATCATTATTTATCGTCCCCCAAAAACGGTACACTCATCTCATCATTATTTATCGCCCTCCTCATCCCCCCCCCATAGTAAACGGTACACTCATCTCATCATTTCCATCCTCCCTTCTACTCTGCACCAAACTGTTCTGTCGTTTCCTGCCTCCCTCTTCGTCCCTCCATGGACAGATTTTCAGAGCTATGAACTCTAACAAAAGCTTGCGCCAACATCTCCGCCTTCTCCCCATCAGTGACTGCCTGCACCTCCCCACTCACCAAAACCGGGTAATCCCACTCCCTCCTAACCCCACTTATCCTCTTTATCATACCCCACACCTCCCCCACAGGTGTCACCCTACCTAAACTCCTCACCGCCACGCTACACTCTTCTGACCACCATGGCACTGCTTTCCTTTTCCGTTTCCCTGTACTTTTAGGAATAGTCTCCGTGGCGGCCCCAACTAAAGCTGCCCTCACCATTTCGTACCGATGCTCCACCTCCCCTCCTGCCTCCTCCCCACTCTTCAACCCTCGCTCACTCACCACCTGAAAACGCACCCAATCCGCCTTACTGAACACCCACCATCCTAGCCCCTCTTCTACTCCCTCCTTATCCCTCTGACCCACAACACATACTATTGGGTAATGATCACTACCCACTGTCGTTTGCCCCGCCACCTCCCACTCACTGGTTCCTGCTACCTCACTGGACACCAAAGTCAGGTCCAACACCGATTCCTTCCCTGTGCGCATATCCATTCTGGACCCCTCCCATCGTTTAGACACACCAATCCTCTCCCTTCAATGAGAGCCTCGATCACCTGCACATTCCTATCCGTCCTCTCCCCGCCCCAGAGTGCACTATGCGCATTAAAATCACCACACCACATTTCCTTCCCTTCTCCATGACCCTCTACCCTCTCTAGGGCCTCTAAAACCAACCTTTCACAAGGGTTATAGAAATTAACTACCACTAACATCCCCCCTTTCACCCAGACTCCTACCACTACATACTCAAGTGCTACCCCAATGCCTATCACTCTGTAAGGAAGCCCCGCCTTTATGAAGGTCGCACACCCACCCCCCCTTCCTCTCAATCCCTTCGCACCCCTACATAACCCTGTACGACAAACTCCAGGGTCGGCTTGAGCCACGTCTCCTGAATACATATAACATCTGGTTTCACACACATGTCCACAATGTACTGCTTGAATTCCTGTCCATTTGCCAACAAGCTCCTAGCATTCCACTGTAAGACTACCACCATTACTACGATCCATCCGGGCAAGGCTCAGATCCTCTCGGATCCCTTCCCATGTCAGCCCTGTCACCCCCAGATACCTGTCTGACAATTTAACCACCACCTGAATCCTTGTGGTCTTTGATTTAATGTCTGCACAGCTATTTATCACCCCAGCTATAAACGTCACCAACTTCCTTTTAGAAATATAAATGTCATCCCCATTCACCTTCTCTATTACCTTTACAGCCTCTGTGCCTCCACCCTTTTCCTTCTCACGTTCTCTCCCCTGCTTCTGCAAAACCTTAACCGCCTCAGCATACGACACCTTCTCCCCTACCCTTACTTCCTGTACCCTCATAGCCTGCCTCATCGCCTCACACCCACCAAACGCCACACTGTGCTCGCCCCCACAGCTACAGCATTTTGGCGGCACACCATCACCACATTCGCCATACCCATGATCACCCCCACACCTTGCACACCTCCGCTTCTCCCTGCACACCACCACCACATGCCCAAACCTCTGACAATTAAAACACCTGAGCGGTTTAGCCACATATGCCCTCACATTATAGCTTACGTACCCCAAGGTGACTTTATCAGGCAACCTTTCTTGCTTAAAATGCAATAACACCGCCTGGCTATCCACCCTCACTCCATCCCTCTGCGTCTGCAGCCTGATCGCATTTACCAACACACCCCCTTAATATTATCTATCAACTCCCTACCGGTCACACACACCGGAACTCCTGCGATCACACCTTTTGCCCATTGCTCCTCTACCTGCCCAACCACTCTCCCTGACTCCACCCTATACTTTGTTATGGAATTTTATGATCACTCAAGAAGTTTATTAACATGTAAGTCTTATAGATGTTGTTTAGGCCAAAACCCAGCCAGCAATGACATGTGGGGCCCAGATGAGGGCTTCATGGGCGGCAAATATGGGCCCCATTATGGGCTTGCACCCGGGATCCACATTGGGGCAAGCCGTGGAAGCCCAGATGTACTAAAAGTGGGACCTGTAAGGGTACTGCATGGGTCTTAATTGGGCAATTAATGTCAGACCCATTTGGGCCCCACCTGCCCAAATGGGTCTAAAGTGGGCTTGCACCTGGGATCCAACCATGGCTACCCAGATGGGCTTTAAATGGGCTCTGGAAGAGTCTTGTGTGGGTCCTAACTGGGCAATTCATGCCAAACCCATTGGGGCCCCACCTGCCCAAAGGGGTTTAAAGTGGGCTGCCCAGATGGGTTTTAAGTGGGACCTGTAAGGGTCTTAACTGGGTAATTCATATCAGACCCATTTGGGCCCCACCTGCCTAAAGGGGTTTAAAGTGGGCTTGCACCAGGATTCAACCGTGAATGCCCCTATGGGCTTAAAGTGGGCTCTGTAAGGATCTTATGCGGGTCCTAACTGGGCAATTCATGCAAGGCCTATCTAAGCCCAACCATGCCAAATGGTTTAAGGAAACAGTCTAAGAAAAACTAAAAACGAAGAATAAATATAAGTGCAAGATAAATACAAGACACTTGACGCTTTGAAATTCAAGAAATATATTGTTAAATTGATCAACAGAAATTATCTTTAAAAAACAATTTAAATGTCACAACATACCAGCAAACAAAATCAAAAATATATTTAAAAAAAATATCTCTGTATAAAAACATCTCTCCAAAAATACATTAATACAAAATTGTTACATCGAACAATAAACATAATCTTTAAAAAACAATTTAAATGACACAATATACCAGTAAATAAATCAAAAATATATTTAAAAAAATATCTGAAAAAAAACATCTCTCCAAAAAAATCTCTGGGACACATGAGGGCTGCGGCTTCTCCTCTGGGATATGCGAGGGCTGCGGCTGGTCCTCTGCACAATTTGAAAGCAGAAGTACAGCATTAACACCATTTCAATATCCTAAGAGGAAGAAATACCGGTAACACAGCAAATAAAAAACACTACCACTAAAAACTAATATATATATATATATATATATTAGAGATGCACCGATTGATCGGCTGGTGACCGGAATTGGCCGATTTTCACGTGATCTGCGACCGGCCGGTAAGTCTGACATATGCCGATTTTATGCCGGTCAAATGCACTCGGGCGCCGCATGATTAACATTGCACAACATCAGCATCACACGTGCACACAGAACGCACATGTAGGAAACCTCGTGAATTATGGCCGTTTCACACCGCAAACGTGAGCAGCGCGTATTATTTCCGGCGTGCATGTAAATCAATGAGTGCATTCACACCGGGAGCAGGAGCAGCACGTGAGTGTCAAGTAGGAGCGTTCAGTTAAAGTGAAAGCACACTTTTGATGGACAAAATAAATATGATTTGACTTCTGACCTCTCTGCTCTCCCTCACTCTACTCTCTTGCCCTTACCAGGTTGGTAAACAAATTGCCCCTTGGGGATAAAGTTTTTGTATTGTATATATAAATATATCACATATATTGTAGCCTACTACATGATGGAATTATTTACTGTAGACCAACACATCATAGGTCAAAGACCGTGGTCTTGTAGCGCACTGTGAGTGGTAAATGGTGATCTACAGGGTATGCGGCTAGATTGGCTTAATAGGATTGATGCTGACTTCTGTGCTGCAGGGAACATTGTTCTGTCTCAACTTAGGATACTTAGACCAGCCTACTTTTTTTACATATCACCAAAGGCAAGTTAAGGAGCTTTATACTTCTGCAGAAATATAGGCTACATTGTCGAAATACAAAATGCAGCAATTTAGCCATCGTGTAGGTTGCTTTAATTAAATCATACAAGTCTGCAGATTCACATTTCAATAACTATCGTCTTTCATCGGAAGATTAGGCTACTGAAATCGAGTTTGCCTTTTACCAGAGCTAAAGATCTCTATCATTGGGCGACAAAACGTAGCCTAGGCCAATGGTTCTTATACTGGGGATTGCGACCCCCAAGGAGGTTGCAAGACGGTTCCGATGGGTCGCGAGATTTAAAGTTTAAGAACCACTGGCTAGGCGATATGCGGACAACCACTCGAAAGTCAATGGATGGGTCAGTGCATCAATTAAATATCAATTAAATCCTGACCATATAGCCTAGTATATCTACATTTCTCATCGAAGGAGGGACATTTTCATATCTCCTTTTGTAGGCCAATACACCCATTCTAGGTCTCGTTAATCACTTCACACACTTAATCACTAACCTTGTTTTTTGTCCGAGCTTCACCTGCACCCCACACTTTCTTAGACACAAACGCCTCAGGAGGGGTAGGTGGCAAGACATCTCCCTCAATGTCCGTTTCCTCCTCACTGGAAGCCAGCAGGGCTTTTGGTGCTCTGTATTCAGTTAAAAGCATACATTTAAACTTTTACAACAGAATACACTGAAAAAAGCAGTTTTTGTTACAGGTGTTTGTTAGGGGCATACTAATCTAGTTTTGGACTAAAATATTGGCATCGATATTGCTTTTTATGATTTATTCCCACCAAAAGGAGTTTTTTATACTGTATGTGGCTCAAGGCATTTTTCTAACAACTGCCATATTTGAGGTAAATGAAAAATGAAAATTAAAGGTACATTTTTTTTTAACCTGGACCTTATTTCTAGCACGAAATAAGTTCATAAACTCACCCGGAGAAGTTTGGAGTCACCTGATGTCATTCGCAAGAAATGTACATCCATCTCAATGAATGCTATTACAGCAAAACGGTAGAGGTCAGGGCCAGTAACATTTCAGCCTAAATAAAAATGATCAGTAACAACACGTCTTCTTTTCACCAATATGTAGTTATACATTGCTAGTGCTATCCCTTGTTTACTTTGGAGCGGCTTGGTTGTCTTCCAGGGCTTTTAATTTAAATTTTTTAGCAAATTAGCTTGAGGTTAGCTCTAGATAACTTTGGGTTGACAGAAGACGTTGATGACGTCACTTCCACAAAAGTGTGCACAATGAAGATGTCCTACACATCCTCAAAATATCCTGAAAATATCCTCAAAATATATATTAATAATATATTGTACTAAACTAGCAGTAGCAAGTTAGCAGGCCATTGGATGTAGTGTACAAGGCTGAAATAAAATAATTATGTATTGACAAATCTTTTTAAAAATGCCTGGATGACAAACAAGCTGTTCAAGTCATCGAGGGATATCACTAGCAATGTATAACTACATAATGGTGAAAAGAAGAAGTTTTGTCACTCATAATGTTTTATTTAGGCTGAAATGTTACTGGCCCGATTTGCTGGAATGGACGCAATTGCATGGATCAAAATATCTCCCGAAGGACAAAAAGTGACTCCAAACTTCCCCGGGTAAGTTTATGAAAGTATCACATGCTAGAAACAAGGTTTTTAAAAAACAGTACAGGTTAAAAAAACAGTACTTTTCCTTTAATGCCAGAAATTCTGCCACGCCACAAACATTATATTGTGTATATTACATTACCTTCTTTTTCGCCTTGCAGGCATATCATCACCATCAGACGTCAGACGTTGCTTCCGCTTTTTAAATTTTTTGGCGAGCAGCCTCGAATGTGTCTTAATAACAAAAGGAAAAAGGGTATTAGTATGCAATCTATGGTGACCGTGATAAAAAAAACTATTTTGGTGTCTGCACCTTAAATAATCTCAAAAGCCTGGAGTTGAGTAAACATGAAAAAATATTGTTTACCATTTATGATGACTGATGTTGGTTCAGACAAAGACAATTGAATATAGAAATCACAATTTTACTTTATTTATTTTAATTTATTTATTTTTAATTAATTGTGGCTCAGAGATAATATATTCCAATATCCAAAGATCGTGACTCATCCCTAATCTGCGATGGTTTGTTTAAAGTAGTTATATGTAAGATTGTGGCCAAAACTGATACTACAATCAAGTTTAATTGAGCAATATCAGGGTTTTTCCTTGGCCAAAAAAGGAGAGTGGCGGTAACCCCTTGTGGAGCACGCGGTGTGGTGCGATCATAGCTACGATGGGGGGTGTTAGCGTAACCGTAAGATCCAGAAATAGCATGGGTCGTGCAGAATAATATAAATTAATAAATATAATAAAGAATAAACCAGCGCACCCAACAGACAGCGCTTGAAGTATTTATTTTTGGATTTCCTCATCGTGAGGCAGTGGCGGCAAGAAATAACGCGGTGGCGGCCACCACCGAAATCTCTATGGAGGTAAAACCCTGCATATGTAAGAAATTGACAAAAATGGCCAAAATGGGTTAAATAAAATATCCACCCAAATTCTGAATACTGTAGAGCCCTCCTCTCCCTGATTGGGAACTTTTAACAAATATCAAATGTAAACAATATCAGTGTTGGGCTGCACCTCTGCTTTTGAAATGAGAATATCCTGGCTAAACTACTGTGATATAAGTCTTTGAAATTAACATAATTTGTCAATGTCTTGTAACATATCAAAAGCACTTAAAGGAAACTGTAAGGTTGATGTATGGAAACTTACGCCATATTTATGAACAACAGGGTACACCTCACCCCGTCGCTCTCCTGGCTGGCAAGACCTTAATGAAATTAGACAAAAATTGAGCAAATCAGTGTTCAACAGGAGCTTTCAATCAATAAAAAGATAAGTAACAAATTAACATAAAATAACCAGCTTACATGACACTAACTGTGTGTGTGTGTGTGCGCGCGCGTGGTGTGTGTCTGTCTGTCTGTGTGCATGTATGCGCGCAGAGCACACAGGGACATTAGTGTGTGTGTAAGCGTCCACGATAAGCAAGGCTCACGTGTCACTCAGCAATATGCGTAGTTGTTCCAAGATCAATGCCAGAGCACGGATGCCGATGTGCGAGGAGGGAGAGAAAATGAGTTGGGCAGCCCAAAGAACTGTCTGTCAAAGTTTGCAAACAATTTCGGAGTTGCAAAACCACTGGTGAAAGTCTGATGTGGCAGGCAAAAGAATATCCCGACCCGTGCACGTGAAGGGGGATGTAGATCGTTCGTGTATGCGCACTTGATAACTTTGGGAGGTGCAATTGCATCGTGCACGGCATGGATGCAACTACATGCAATGTAATGTATATCGAAAAATCGGAAATGTGTTCAAAAAACTCATATCACCGTTGTTGAATAAAAGTCTATCGTGATATATTAATTATTGTCCAACCTCTCTCGCTGTTTTTCCTTTTGGTTAGATTATACATCAGATTAAACAGCACAAACCAAAAATACAGAACACTGTACAATCTGCAGTGTTATTTTTCTGGCAACGTAATATTTCAACTTACCTCAATTAGTGAGTGTCTGAAGTTCTCCTTGAAGTCACAACCAGCAGCAGTGCTTTCCGAATGGAATGTTAACGTTTTGAGCGCGAAACAAGGCCTTTGCATACAGGACCCCCTATAGATGTCCTAAGAAGTGCCTGACCAAATAACAATTAAATACAGTACAATTCGTAAATTAAATGACATGTGAGAGAATTAACAAACGTTAACGGCTTCGCTGGCTTCATATTATGAATTAGCCTAATTAGGTGTTGTGTGCATAACAGGCAGTGGTGGAAAGAGTACAGTCTGTACTCAAGTACAAGCTGTTACATTGCTAAAATATTACTCTATTTCAAGTAAAAGTACTGGTGTTAGAGAAATACTCAAGTAAAAGTAAAATTTGTAAAATAATAAATAAAAAACTACTCAGAGTATTAGTTACTTTTAACCACTGATGTCACCGTCACTTCT
The DNA here is from genome assembly GCA_029465975.1 of Dallia pectoralis. Classification (NCBI taxonomy): domain Eukaryota; kingdom Metazoa; phylum Chordata; class Actinopteri; order Esociformes; family Umbridae; genus Dallia; species Dallia pectoralis. Next base: position 9,793,942 of record CM055735.1, on the reverse strand, counting down.
CCAGACTATGGCTGGATGTGTGTTTTCCTTTACCAAAAGTTAAAACGCCAACAATCTATTAATCATTAATAATTGATAAGAAACAAAACAATTGTTTTCCCTCATTTTTTTCTCAAACAGATCTACTGTACCTTTTACAGCCAACACAACAGTCATTGTTGGTGTATGAGCTACACCTTGATAGAAATGCATGCTAATCCTTGGTCCAATGACATCTAACAACACAGAAGTGGAAGACGGATTCATGATGAGGCCTCCTGCTAGTCCTTTTCTAACAAATATTGAATTACGATTTACTAAGAGGTAATAAATGCATCATATTCATATCCATAAAGAGACTAGCTGTCTGTGAGCTATTTGGCCTCATCTTAAAAAATGAAGTACCGTAAAACTTCGAATAGGATCCCGGAGTTTTATTTGACCAAATAGACCATTGGGACAGGCATCTATGGGATGTGGATAACCGTATGGGGTTATTTGTAGGGATGCTTGACATTGATTTTGTAACGATATCCGATATACCAATATTGTCCAATGCTTAATTTCCGATACCGATATTAGCCGATACAGATACCGAAACGATTGTTTATAGGCTTATTGCACACTGTTCCATGACTCCCTTGATACTGGGTATTTGAATGTTTTGATGGACTAGCCAGCAACTGGTAGGCTAACTGGGGTGTGGTGCTTACTACCCCTTCGAGAGAAGATGTCAACTGAACGTTTCTTTGACTGAGGTAAACTGAAAACAAATAGCCACACAAGAACAAAGATTCCACTCATTCCACTAATTGGGACTTAGATCTGCCCTGCTCAAGATTTTTTTACTCTACAAACCCTGTGTTTATGCTGGTTGGCCAACAACCTACAGCAACACCCACATTTTGTCTGCATTCGCTTTGAGAGGAAACGAGCTTTCCAATAAGGCATAAAATGACATACTTTAGTAATTATAAACCATTTCAAAAACCGATACCGATATTTACTGATATTGAATTTTAAAGTCAATATCGGCCGATAATATCGAGCATCCCTAGTTATTTGTCTAAATATGTGTTTCTGCCCCAAGGGACAGGCATCTGGGACTGGGCTATTATTTAAAGTGTTACGGTAGGCCTGCAACCTTTCTGAGAGTCCACTAATCAGCATAGTTCAATACAGCATAAACTTTGACCTATTTTGATGTTCTTTACATTTTTGGGAAGTTACATTTTTCATTTTCTACACGACTAACAAAAATGACTGATGGATTGTTTTGGGAAAAGATCTATGCAATGTTTGTTCTTTGGTGACTAGCGTGACTTGAAATGTAATGAGTTACAATTACTCAATCTCAACATGCTTGATTAGCCTGCATGTAGAGTTACTACAAGTTACTAAAAAATGTTCAGTAAGTAATTACATAACTCAATAGGCCTAGTTAGGCCTCTGCCATGCAGGACCCATGTGTTCCATGTTCAAACCCATCTTAGAACATAAATGTGCCATGCAGGACCCATATATGTGTTCCCAGTTCAAACCCATGCCCACTTTGCCCATAAATGCACCATGCAGGACCCATATATGTGTTCAAAGATCAAACCCATGCCCACTTGGCCCATTAATATGTCATGCAGGACCCATATATGTGTTCCCAGATCAAACCCATGCCCACTTGGCCCATTAATATGCCATGCAGGACCCATATATGTGTTCCCAGTTCAAACCCATGCCCACTTGGCCCATAAATGCACCATGCAGGACCCATATATGTGTTTCTAGTTCAAACCCATGCCCACTTGGCCCATAAATATGCTATGCAGGACCCATATATGTGTTCCCAGATTAAACCCATGCCCACTTGGCCCATTAATATGCCATGCAGGACCCATATATGTGTTCCCAGATCAAACCCATGCCCACTCAGCCCATGCCTGTCCCTTATGGGGCCCATGTAATCAGCTCATATGGGCTTCCTATGTGGGACACATACTACCAAAACTACATGGGACCCGCTGATTTCACCTAGCCAAAGCCCATGCCCACACTGTAACCATGGAACCCATACTTAACCAATCTGGGCCCCACATGTCATTGCTGGCTGGGAAGGCACAGAGGAAAGAATGTTTAGGATAAAGTTTCATGATAGGGGACACATGTCTATTGACCTATTGACCTCAAGAAAGGTCCTGGGAAGGAAATAGATGTCACTAAGTAACTTTGCGGCTTGGCTTGGCTGGTAGGAATTGTATGGGCCTTTGTCTGTTAAGAAAAACAAAGATTGTTGACCTCCTCCTTAAGTTCCTGAGGCAATGACCTGGTGGTTATCTGATGAACACATGTGGTCTCCACTCATACTGCTTGAGGCACAGGGGTCAGGTTTTGACATCCCCCCTTGTGCCAATCAAACTGTCCTGCCTACTTCTGAGGATACATCTGTCTTCCATCAATACTGTGTGTCAAGTATGTGCGTTACTGATTCTCCATAAATACTGTGTGAACTTCTATCTCATCAGGTCAGTCTGATCCAGCACAGGTTATTGTCCTGTTGTCTGATGAAGACTTTCCTCAAACCTATTCTTTAAGCTTGCTATAGGGATTGATCTGATCAATGCAAAAGCTTATACCTGTATTTGGGAAATGGTTTCTTACTTGCAAATAAACCTGTTAAAAGCGTCAAACTGTAACATACTCTCGTGCGTCTTACTTTAAGTTCAAATTCAGCAATTAAAGTCTAAAATTTCCACGACAACTTCCCTACTTGCTTCACTCGCACAGCCTTGTCCCGCTGCAACTTATCTCTACACACCACAAGTAAGTCCCCGTCACGCAACACCCTAGCACTGTCCACATCCCCAATCACCTCCTTAATTACCATTGTCAACCTAATCGGATTCATGCTCCCCACACCTCCGCCCATCCCATCCCTAACAAACCTTAGAACCACCTTAAACTTTTCCCCCTCACAAACCCCCTCTACTGCCCGCGGCCCTCTACCTTTACCCCTTCACTACCCGCCTCCGAACCGCTACTAACTCCCGAAACACCCTCGCTCATTTCAAACTTTCTTTTCTTCAATATCTCCTCTTGCCTACTTCCACCTCTGTTAACCACTTTACCTGTCTTCCCCTTTTTACTCTTTCCTCCAACCCCCGCCTTACCTCCCCTCTGCTCCCTGGCACTGTCGCTAGACCCACCGCTGTCGATTTCCATCTCTGCCCCAGTCACAGCACAGCCGTGCCGAACCGCTGTCACCACCAGACTGGGCACTCGCGTTGTACCCGCTCAGTACACCAGCCACTCCTCTCCGTGCAAACCGAATTCTAATTACTCCCACAGTAGCTTTCCGGTAGCTCCGTAGCGACTCCAGTTAGCTGTGCTCACAAACTCTCTGGTCGGTCCGTACCCCGTGCAAGGCGTATTCCGTTAATCGTAGTCTTTATTTAAACGTGCTGCTTGGCGGAATAAACAGACGCCAGTATTTACATGAAATGTAAAAAGCAAACATACTTTTTTAAAACGTTATTGTGAACGAGGTACCTTAATAGTAAGAATCTATATATTTGATGAAGCCAATATTGCTGTTGTCCACTGTTTGCTTTGTTTTTAATTCCTTGACTGAAACACACTTTGTCCAAATTTTCTATCCCCTTCGATTCGCTTCCAAATGTTATGGAAAATGTAAATATGCCTCAGCGGATTTTTTTTCTTGTGAATCTTTTACCGCAATTTGAACAGTTTACTGGTGGAGTTGTACCGTTTTACAAGATAAGTCACCACAGCTCGGTATCTCTCTTTTGCGAATCTTCATGTGCCTGGACAGGGCACATTGAGTTTAAAGGAAATCCCACAAACAAGGTTTTTTCGGTGTGATTGTCTGACATGGACCTTCAGATTACAGGAGGAGTTGTAAATAGTATAGGTTTCTTCCTGACATGAGTCAGATCCGAACGCGAAATAAAAAAATGAACACATGTCTGTCAGCATAGTTCAATACCTGCATGTTGTGTTTTGCCCTCATACTGGTTTGTTCTAGCTGAAGCCTCATTTTGACACAATACATGATGTGATGGAGCAACAAAGGCAGGGTTCATCTGATAAAAACAATTTCTTCTGATCACTGAAGTCTAAAAGGTCAGGAAAACACAGGATTGGGTAATAGTATTATACCTGCCAGACAAGACGGAACTGCCTTGTTACTCACATACTGAATCCAACCCTCACACTAAACCTATAGTCTGCCTCTGTCTCTTGTCAGCATCATTTTTTCTTCTTCTTTCTTTCTATGAAGGTCTCTTTAAATACTGGGATATTCAGCTCTTAACAAGATCTTTTTTTTCTGTTCTACCTCATTAATTATTGAACCATTCTGGAGTGGAATCAGCTACAGGTCCAGATTTGAATACTCCTGAAATAAATCAATAATGATAAATCATCTGGTTAAACAAGAGGTTTGACAGTTTGTTTGCAGCTAAACATTTTCACACCAAAAAGTATCATATAATTGAAATATTAACCTGGAAACACGAATTCTGACAAGAGTATGTTTTAACTAACTTGCTAACAAACTGCACGTGGCATGTAAAATGATGCCTTTGCATTTTTTCAATTGCCAAGGATATGTCATCTGAAAAATAGTAAATACACGCCCCCTGGGGCGTGATATTGGATAATTTGATAGACTATTCAGATTTGCATGTGATTGTCCTCCCACAGGAAAAGTATCCTTTTCCTGGCAGATGACACTCGCTTTTTTGCAGTTTTGTTTAATTGTCATATTTTTTCCAGGTATTATTGGCAACTTTGTTACCATAGTTTACCTTTGTGTAATTTAATATGGAAACCAGGTGACGTTATGTTAAGATTCGTTGTGCAACGTTGGTTTTCGTTTACTAATCAATAGCTAGCAATAGCATGCATACTGTATTTAAACACAGCATGTGTCTGCTAGCAAGCAACACATTTATTTATGTAGCACAATTCATACATATAAGCAATCCAGTGTGCTTTACAGAGGAACAAAATAAAAAAATAATAAAATGCATGTATTTGATACTTTATATTCATGGTATACCTGAAATATTCTGAAATATTAGTGCATCAGCTTGATTATCCCTGGTATTTATCTGAACCATTTGTAATGACCAACATTTCGTTTTGTATGTATATATGTATGTATTTATGTATTTATGTATGTATGTATAACCTTCCCAGCAGCACATTGCCCAGAGGTTCACACTCCCTCCACCAACTTGCTTTGGGCGCCAACACCCTGTCCTCGGTTTGTGGTTGGTCCTTCTACTGACCACTGCCACCTGGCCATAACAATTTTACTCTTGTAAAAGTCACTCAGGTCTTTGCATTTCTCCTGCTTCTAACACGTTGACTACGAGAACTGATTTTCTGTCCAGATCTTAAAATGTGCCCTTGTTAGGAGATGATCAATGTTATTTGCTTCACCTTTGTGTGGTCATAATGATTTGGCTTATTACTATAGGCTATACAAATATATACATATATAAATACATATATATATGTCCATGTGGCTGAGCAGAAGACCAGGACAGGCCCTGGAAGTATGGCATAGGTCACTGTCGACTATCTCAAATCATCAGTTCTTTTGTACATTCTGTGTCATCCTTTTTTTCTTGACAGCTGATCGCATCTTAAAGACAAATTGGGTTATAAGTCTAAGGTTGACCCATTTGGCATACGCCTCTAAAACACTTTCACGTGACAAAAGATCCACACACACAATGAACTTTGGCATACACTCCTCTCTTTCATTCCATTTCTCTCAATCTATTATTTTATCCCGTATCTCCCCACTCTCCCCCTCTCTCTACCTCCCCCCCCCCTCCCTGTGTCCCCTTAACACTCAATCTCTCTCTATGTCCCTGTTGTCCTAGCTAGAGTATTAAAAACTGGAGCTGAAACCTATTTACTTGACATCTAACAATGATCGCAATCAGAGACAATGTTTAAGTGGCTGATTTAAAACACAACAGACACTCAAAACAGATATTTATATTAACCTCTTATGACAGTTAAATACAATTTAACGAAAGATGAAAAATGTTGCACAACCCTCAAATGACAGGCGAAAACAATTGGACGAAATGAGTATTCAGAGAGAAGAAAAAGTATTCAGACAGCACTCAATAAAAACATTTCCATTCTATCAGAATATTAGTTGGAGGAAGAATAGGACAGATTCTTTCACAGACAAATCGTACAAAAAGTATATTGAATATATTATATTGTCGAGGTGACCATGGTTATTGTAATATTGTTTGTTTGTTGTGTAAACCCTTCAAATTATGTCACTTTACAGATTGTCTAGTTCCATTTATTTCCTTTAGGTCAAAGGTGATCTTCCCCTGATTCCCGGCCTGCTTGACAGGTTAGGTCACATTTGACGAAGCCAGGTAAGCGGGTGACGAGTAGAGATGTGAAAAAGAACAAACACATTCACACACACACATACATACACACCCAAATAACACTTAACAGAACAGATTCTCTGTGAGATTCTGGTACCAGTCACCTGAACACAGGTGAAAGAGACAGACAGAGAAGGGAGTAGGAGAAGTAGAAAAAGACAGAGAGAGTCAGAGAGACTAAAAGAGACAGAAATATTGTGAGGGATAAACTCTTGGATTTTTACGATCTCCCTGGAATAAACATTGAACAAAAGAGGGCCAGATTACTGACCAACCAGGCTTCTGACACCTGGATATTGTACCCTCAGGTAATTAAATACCAGCGAGCTGCGACAAAATCAACTCCTTTGTAGAGCACTATGAGATGTAACTACTTTTTACAACTATTTTTGAAAGGTCTTACTGTCTTTGGAACATTTCTACTGTCTTTCCTTCTATTTTGGGGTGCAGGGTGAATGCTTCAAAATGAACTTTGGTTACCTTCATGAGGTACACGTTAGTGCTACACTGTTGTCAATTTTAACATTTACCCAGAATTCAATGAGTGAATGTTTGAAAAAACGTTAGATCGTTAAAAAAAATTGACATGTGAACGCAGACAAATTCTGATGAGAACTGGTACTTGAAGCTTATTACAAAGACAAATTGATTGTTTAATGTCACATGTTGTAAAATACAACATAAAGGCAGGACAACTCACCAGTAGAATACTTATAATCATGTTTTATTTTCTGAACATAGTGTCATTGCAAACAATTTAAAATGCCTGCTTGACAATTGGTACCCAATGACTGTTGAACAGGGCACAAGTCGCGTGGTTTGCCCAGAAAAATGAGCAAATAGCAAACAGTTCTGTACCTGGTTGGGGTAGAATCGAGACGGACTGTTAATGGAGATATTGAAAACAAATTCTGCTAATAAATATATAGGTAACAATTATGTGTCTGACACAGCAACAGTCCTTCATTTAATTAGTAAAAAAACAAGCATGAATGTTGGGAGGGGTTTATTGACCACAGTGGACATCCTGTACTATAACTGGACATTGCTCGTCTCTTTTGCACAACTGTTTATACAACTAGATATTGATCTTTTGCACAATTTGATACCTGAACCTGGACATTGCTCGTCTTATTCTCCTCACACATCTAGACACTACTCCTTTGCACTACTCATATACACCTTACCCCTCTATATTAACTTAGTACATATGCCAACTAGGCAGGGTCTTTTGACTGTTCGTGTTGTGTGTTTTACTCTGTTTGCACTGTTTGTGTACGTCTTAAAATGTGTGTTCTAACGCCGCAGCTAGTGGTCAGAAAAAAAATCCCTGCGTAAACAGACTTGGCGAATAAACCTGATTCTGATTCTGTTTAATGAAAACAAGACAGGTACCACAGCCTTTGACCAGTGTAGCATGGCCCGAATGTATGTATGTATGTATGTATGAATGTATGTATGTATATATGTATTTATGTATGTTTGTATGTATGTATGTATGTATGTATGCATGTATTTATGTATGTATGTATGTATTTATGTATTTAAGTATATTTCATTGCTTATCCAACTTTAATTTATTCTAGAAAAACCCACTGAGGGACATGTATTGACTCAGGCGTCTGTAAAAGCAAAAACAAAGCATCCTTGACAACAGAAACATGTGTGTCACACCACCAAAAATCCATATCTGGCACATTGTGAAAAAGAAAGAAAGAAAACAAAAACTTTGAGAAATTCCTTAAACCTCCCCAGTACATTGACTTCTTTATTTCTTTACTTGACTTCAAGCCTGGAATTGAAGCCTGAGCTTATTTTTTCTGCTTACTTCATGTCTGTGGGGCATTCACAATTACGGAGGCTGTAAATAGTTCCCAAGCTGCCATACATAGTTTCTGGACATATCTTGTATCTAATCCTGTGTGCCTGTACACTTTGCTATGTTTTTGTCATGGCAAGAGAAATCAGATATGCTGGAGGTTTCTGTAGGAGCACATTGTGGATAAACAGAGAGGTCCGTCCAACTCAAAGAATGAAAAGCATTTTGTAATGTTTTTATCATCAGGTTGGGTGTCTAGAAAAATACAACCCACATTGATTCAATTTGTGAACGTGCTTTAATAATGAGGGGAAAAGACAAATTAGCCTCTCTGGTTTATATTGAGCAGGTAGCATCAGGGCTGTGGGTAGTATGACTTGGACAGACCCAGGGCTGTGGGTAGTATGACTCTAGCAGACCCAGGGCTCTGGGTAGTATGACTGTGGTAGGTAGCACCAGGGCTGTGGGTTGTGGTAGCACCAGGGCTGTGGGTTGTGGTAGCACCTGGGCTGTGGGTTGTGGTAGCACCTGGGCTGTGGGTTGTGGTAGCACCAGGGCTGTGGGTTGTGGTAGCACCTGGGCTGTGGGTTGTGGTAGCACCAGGGCTGTGGGTTGTGGTAGCACCAGGGCTGTGGGTTGTGGTAGCACCTGGGCTGTGGGTTGTGGTAGCACCTGGGCTGTGGGTTGTGGTAGCACCAGGGCTGTGGGTTGTGGTAGCACCAGGGCTGTGGGTTGTGGTAGCACCTGGGCTGTGGGTTGTGGTAGCAACAGGGCTGTGGGTTGTGGTAGCACCTGGGCTGTGGGTTGTGGTAGCACCAGGGCTGTGGGTTGTGGTAGCACCAAGGCTGTGGGAGGTTTGCCATATGACTGTAAGTTGCTTGGGATATAAAAGGGTTCAACAGGTTCACATAAACCTGAGTAAGTAAGTAGAACAGTGTCTTCATTGTCAGAGTTATGTGGTAATAGTGTGTGTGTGTGTACTGTTCCAGTCATGCTTCACTCCAGGACATTGTTTGCTTCCCTAATCTGATCACCTGCCATTACAAACATCTGCTAGGCAGCGTACACAACCCGTACAATGTACTTCAGAGAGGGAAATGTAAACAACAACACCGTTCAATTGGTGAAGAAATGGCTGAACTTAAACACACATCGCATGATGTTGGTCACATTCCTGATCTGAACAACAGGGTCAACACTGAACAACAGGGTCAACACTGATACCAGACTGACTGTTAAAGAAACAGAGACAACAGAACAGTGATAGGGTTAAACTCAGCCTCTCTCCAACTTCCAGATCTTCTGGAGACACTCAAAGGAAACGTTAACAGTTGCGTGCCCTGGGCTTTAGTGTGTGGTCAGGCTGGTCAGACCTCAATAACCTGTGTAGCTGGCCTGACGACCAGGTGGATGAACACTGACTTAAGCCAGTGTCAGGCCCCTTTCTGATCATGTGGTTTCTGTTAGATGGATGACAACACTCCTTGTATCAGGCAGAGGTTGCTACAGCAGCCCTGGGCTGGCCTCCGACTGTAAGGGACTGGGGAACCCTGACAACCAACCTGTCTATATTCACGTCTAGAATCTTTCTCTCTCTTCATCTTTCATATCTCTCTATCCATAATCTTTCACTCTTTAGGTGAGGCCGGAGTTGGAACAGGGTTATTTTAACATCTGGCCTGCCTGGTAACCTCCTAACAAAGATGCGAAGACGGGCCTCAAAGTCGGGTCTCTCAAACCCAAAGACCGTAAAACCACAAGGTTTGTAGTTGTTGTTTTACCAACAAGGACAGACCATTTACCAATGGAAATTTAAACAATGTCCTCATTATTATTTTCAATATCACATTATGTTCTTAGTTTTCACATAAAGCTCAGGAATTCGACGCATGCCATTTGGCTATATTCTTTCTTTGATACTTTCGGTTTTATTTCCAGTTGTGTCCAAACTGTTGTTGCCGGAGCGATCCAGAGCCTCCTCTGACACCTCCCTGCCCCCCACCTACACGGCGACGCTGTCCCGACGACGGTTCACCTTGACCGGGGCTCATGACGAAGACAACCTGCTGGGGGACCAAGGACCTCTGGCTGGCAGGTGTGTGCTCTAACACCCTGTACACACACACATACACACACACGTGCACGCACACATCTATATTTTGCTACTTTATTTGGGACACCAAAGTTGACTGTCAATTTATTTATTTGTTGGCATTTGAAAAAAATAGCGTGGCCTTCTCGTCCCTGCCAATCACATATTGCCTCTTTCTTGTAGCTTCCTGTCTGATGAGCAGTTCCAGTGTGCAATATGTCTGGAGACATTCGTTAACCCCGCCTCCACCCCGTGTGGACATTCCTTCTGTATAACCTGTATAGGTAGGAACACACACACACGTAGACATTTACACACAAATAGACATTCACACACACACAAACACACACACACATACACACAAATAGACAAACAAACACATTGTATTCCCATTCAAAATCTTACAGTATATCTTTCCTAACTCCAAACGTTGAATTTGCCTTAACTGTAAACCCATGTGTGGGGGGAAAAATATTATTCTGTGCTATTTTCTGTTCGATTCAATTCTGTTCCGTTTGTTTCTTGTATAACTTTTTTATAATGTTCAATTACATGTTTTTCTGTTTTGCCTTGTTCTATTTGATTATATTCTTTTTTATTTTACTCCAGGTCATTACTGGGATGGGGTGACGCTCTGCCAATGTCCCCTTTGCAAAGAGACGTTTCAAAAACGCCCAGACCTCCAGATCAACCGGACCCTAAGGGAGATCACGGAGCAGTTTAAAGCCATGTCCACGGTGTCCCGGGCAGATACAGTGAGCCGGAGATGTTCCCTTGGAGCTGAGGGTGAGTGAGCCAGCCATTGGACTGGATTATTTTGGTGTAGGAGCACCTGTGGTCCAGAACAGCAGCATGACAGCGAACCCAGACCCATGGAGTTGCCCTGTCTTGGATGTTACTGTGTGTAAAGCATGTAAATATACTGTGATATTCATTTATTAACCGATCCATCTGCCTGTCTGTCAATATAGGTGGCGGAGTACGAGAACAAGGAGAAGAAGAAGAAAAGGGAGGAAGAGGGCAAGACACAGACCATCAGAAGAACAATAATCTGTCCTTAGACAAGTGCATCGACAATAAGGTGGGTTGGCAGGTTCTGCGCCAATGTTCTGGTAACAGAATGCAGCTTGACCAGTTGGTATTGCTCGCGCAGTCAGAGGCTATGGGTCATGGGTCAAAGTTGGTTGTGTTTTCAGATGGAGCTTAGGTTTATGTTATGCCTGTTATGTTCACATCCCAAGTACAGCGTGAAGTGGTGGGAAGGTATTAGGGATGCACCGAATATTCGGCACTTTTATCACCGAAACAATACGGCCGAAATATGTTGTGATCTATTCGGATCCTCTGCACTTCATCGCGACTGTACTTGATCCGCGTTATAAAGACCATTACTTGGATGCAGAAATAAAGCAGCGCGCACGAGAAATGATCCAGGCGGCGATGGATGCGGAGAACCCGCGTGGAGACGAAATAGCGCACGGAGCAGCAGCGCACGGAGCAGCAGCGCACGGAGCAGCAGCGCACGGAGCAGCAGCGCACGGAGCAGCAGCGCACGGAGCAGCAGCGCACGGAGCAGCAGCGCACGGAGCAGCAGCGCACGGAGCAGCAGCGCACGGAGCAGCAGCGCACGGAGCAGCAGCGCACGGAGCAGCAGCGCACGGAGCAGCAGCGCACGGAGCAGCAGCGCACGGAGCAGCAGCGCACGGAGCAGCAGCGCACGGAGATCAGAGCACAGAAAAAAAGACTTGTCTCTGCACTAGATTAGGGGCATGCACCCTCGTTGTCTGATATGTTCAGTGAAATCCTGCAAGAAAGTGCCTCACATGGGCGTAGGTTTAGGGGGGGGGACGCTGGGGACATGTCCCCAACAACATTTTAACATGACTAAATTGTCCCCACTAATATTTTAGCGAACTCCGTTATGAGTTTGTGAAGCGATTTGGGTCAATTCCGACCGCAGCGCCAGGTGGACGGTACTAGAAACGCCGTAATTTGATTGGCTAAAAAACCTAGGGGAGGGGAGTTATCTGACACGCTATAAGTACACAGGAGAGTGACTGAAGACAACGGTAAAGTTACCAGTGCTTTCTGTTAATACATACCCCATATGTTAGAATCTTACAGTCACAATAAACAGTGGAAATGTTTCCTGTGTATATTTTGCTTATGTAATGTGGCCTATTTGGGATATCCCATTAGTAGGGGCGGAGTAGTGGCACCACCAGGGTCGCTACAATATATTGAATCTGACAAACAGCATTACCATCTAAAAGCAACAGGCTATTGTCTCAACTAAACACAAAAATAATCACATTATTCTCAGTAAAAGTTCACTTGCCGGATGAGGGGGGAGAGATGTCCCCACCGAAGCTGAGACCAAACCTACGCCCTTGGTGCCTCATATCCATAAATGCAATGGTACTAATAATTGGCATAATTTATTTCGGTGTTTCGGTTTTCGGTTTTCGGTCTTGGTTTCCTCTTTTTCGGTTTTCGGTTTCGGCCAAGAATTTTCATTTCGGTGCATCCCTAGAAGGTATGCAGCGGAACTAATCTCACTTAACCTGGCTTTGATGATGGCTAAATGTGTTTCTCTGTGTGTGTGTGTGTGTGTGTGTGTGTGTGTGTGTGTGTGTGTGTGTGTGTGTGTGTGTGTGTGTGTGTGTGTGTGTGTGTGTGTGTGTGTGTGTGTGTGTGTGTGTGTGTGTGTGTGTGTGTGTGTGTGTGTGTGTGTGTGTGTGTGTGTGTGTGTGTGTGTGTGTGTGTGTGTGTGTGTGTGTGTGTGCATATTTATAACAGAGCCAGATTAATTTGATGGAGTCTGAGATCCAAGAGCTGATTCTACAGAGGGAACGGAAGATGGATGAGATCAGGACATCGCTGGCTCAGCTACAGGTGACCTTTGCCCCTTGACCCACTGTTTTTACGGCGATTCATAAACCCTGGTTAACCCCTCGACTCGCTTCCCCAGCTGGCGGTGGAACGGGAGAATGACGGCAGCATGCGTCTCTACGGGGATTTGGTGAGCGCCGTGGAGAAGTCACAGGCAGAGCTACAGGAGGTCATCGAGATAAATAGACGGGCCGCAGAACACCAGGCGGACATTGCGATTCGTCAGCTGGAACAGGAAGTGTCTGAGCTGAGGAGGAGAAACCACGCCCTCTCACAGCTGGCCAAATCCAAAGACTACGGACACTGCATAAAGGTGAGAGGGAGGTACTATATCGAAAGAGGGAGTGACTACAGTGCATTAGAAGGCGAAAGAGGGAGGGACTACAGTGCATTAGAAGGCGAAAGAGGGAGGGACTACAGTGCATTACAAGGATGAAAGAGGGAGGGACTACAGTGCATTAGAAGGTGAAAGAGGGAGGGACTACAGTTCATTAGAAGGTGAAAGAGGGAGGGACTACAGTTCATTAGAAGGTGAAAGAGAGAATGCTAAAATGAAGATAGGAAAGAAAAAGGATGAGAAGAGTCATACGTAAAATAAATACTAACGTTATACATAACGACTTCTTCTCTATGCCCCGCCCCCATCTTCTCAGAGCCACCCAACTCTCTGCTTCCCTCCACCAATCAGAGACTGGTCCGGGGTGTCGATGAACACTGACCTGGGAACAGGGACCCTCTATAGGTCACTGTATGTTCTGGTCCAACATTTCCAGGATGAACTAGCAAGGATGGCAGAGTTCGGTAAGACCAGAACTGTGCCGAATCCCAAAATAACACCTACGCCCTCTCCACCACCCTGGACCCTCTATTTGTCTCCAGAATTTCAGGCTTGTTTTTCCGGTTGCCTTGATACTCCCTGGACTTCCCTCAGAAGATTGTCGCAACACAGATTTAACTGTTTTTTTTTCCACAGGTGTTCAAGCTCCTGTAATGGCCGTCCCTGTTCACCAGCCCAGTGAGTCACCCTCTGTCTCATCAGATCCACCATTTAATTACTTTTATCAACACTATTTTAGCATTTTCAAAATGTATTGACTGAAAGATTGATCAATTTAAAAGCTCTTGGACATTAGACCTATCACTTTCCATTTTATTCATTTTTCACGGCTTGGTGGTCGTCAAGCTAACATAAAAAGCTGTTAATTGAATGTCTTTATGAAATTGTCTGTTAATATGTTCATATGTCTGGATCATGATGTTTTTTCTCTATTTCTTTGCCATATCGGCATTGTAGAGGTGAAAGGGTTTCAGGAATATGCAGGTTAGTTCTAATGGTTTAAAAGGTGTCTAAATCAATGGATTGCCTTCTTCCTATTGGTCTAAAGCAATCTACTGCCTTCTTTCTATTGGTCTAAATCCACTGCCTTCTCCAACCCCATCCAGTGGATGTGAGTCTGGACTCAAGCACCGCCCACCCCCGGCTCATCCTATCAGAAGACAGGAAGAAGGTCAAATGTGGGGATCGACACCAGTCGCTGCCAGACAACCCTGAGAGGTTTGATCGTGTTGTGTGCGTTCTGGGAGAAAAAGGGATCTCCTCTGGAAGACATTACTGGGAGGTAGGGAATCGGTTATGACACTACTGGGAGGTAGGGAATCTGTTATGACACTACTGGGAGGTAGGGAATCGGTTATGACACTACTGGGAGGTAGGGAATCTGTTATGACACTACTGGGAGGTAGGGAATCGGTTATGACACTACTGGGAGGTAGGGAATCTGTTATGACACTACTGGGAGGTAGGGAATCTGTTATGACACTACTGGGAGCTAGGGAATCTGTTATGACACTACTGGGAGCTAGGGAATCTGTTATGACACTACTGGGAGCTAGGGAATCTGTTATGACACTACTGGGAGGTAGGGAATCGGTTATGACACTACTGGGAGGTAGGGAATCTGTTAAGACACTACTGGGAGGTAGGGAATCTGTTATGACACTACTGGGAGGTAGGGAATCTGTTATGACACTACTGGGAGGTAGGGAATCTGTTATGACACTACTGGGAGGTAGGGAATCTGTTATGAAACTACTGGGAGGTAGGGAATCTGTTATGACACTACTGGGAGGTAGGGAATCTGTTATGACACTACTGGGAGGTAGGGAATCTGTTATGACACTACTGGGAGGTAGGGAATCTGTTATGACACTACTGGGAGGTAGGGAATCTGTTATGACACTACTGGGAGGTAGGGAATCTGTTATGACACTACTGGGAGGTAGGGAATCTGTTATGACACTACTGGGAGGTAGGGAATCTGTTATGACACTACTGGGAGGTAGGGAATCTGTTATGAAACTACTGGGAGGTAGGGAATCTGTTATGACTCTACTGGGAGGGGGTGTAACATGGTAGAGTTTAGTGTGTCTGTTTTGTTAAGAACATTTCTCCATTCCAGGTGGAGGTGGGAGGAAAGACTGACTGGGATCTGGGCGTGGCCAGCCACTCCATCACTAGGAAAGGGAAGATCACCGTTAATCCCAGCAACGGATACTGGTTTCTCAGCCTGCGAGACAAACACAATTACGTATTCCGAACAGAACCGACCACAGAACTACCCATCAACCTCCGACCACAGAAGATTGGGGTGTATGTGGATTACGAGAAGGGCCAGGTAGGACGTTCTCTGATGATATCACACATTCTTGTGTATTTCCGAAACCGCCCCGGTTTATAAAATACTGGATGAGATCACTCCTAGAAATGGGAGGGAATGCATCATGGAATCCTGGAGCATTTAGCAGGATTTCAGAAAATCCAGGCTTGGGGTAAATTCAAATGTCAGGACGAACTCTGACATTACATCTCCAATAATCCTCAGTGGAAAATTTCAATTTGGTTTACTTTCTGAATTCACTCAAGTGCAATGCTGCCCCAACCCTGTGTTGCCATGTGACTTTGGTTAACTGCCCCTTCCTTTTTTCTCCAGATATCGTTCTACAACGTTGATGCCAAGCTCCACATCTACACCTTCATGGACACATTCTGTGAATTCATCTACCCTTTCTTCAGTCCGTGTACCAACAAGTCGGGCCAGAACGACGGGCACCTCATCATCACACCTGTTCCCAAGTGACCACAGCACACACGGGAAACACAAACAGACATTCACACATATGAACACACACACACACAAAACATGGAACACACCAGCTCATGAATGAAGTTACACCGATATTACATTCTTTGGTATTTCCTATCAATGTGGAGGTACACATAATTCAGTGCTTTATACCTTAGGCTACTGGTTTTACATTCAATCAACAGCTGCTATCCTTAGGGAACATACGTGTTATAGAGAATACCATGTAAATATCACCATAAAATTTAATTTGCACCAACGAAATATGAATGTACACAATCGTATACAAATGTGGGGTTACTTAGAAATGTCACTTTTTTTAACGTCAAATTGATCGGAAATTCAGTGCAGTGATTGTCATTGTTGTAAATGGCAGTTGTAAGAGTTGCTTAACCGTATAGGGTAAGAGGTGCTCATCAAGTCAATCCAAGGACATCATTATTATTTTAATGAAAAATCATTATTTAGATTAGATTCAACGTGATTGTCATTGAACAGACCAAGTACAGTACACGGAAATGCAGTTTGTATCTATCCTGAAGTGCAAAAAAAGCAGTGCAAAAATAATATGCAGGACAGTGAGATGAGATACCATGTAAGTACAATATTGTGTTTGTGTCCAGGAACTGTGCAATTATCAAAGACGTCAATAAACATTTTCTGGATATGGACTTCTATATTTTGACTAGGTCGAAAACATTTCTACACTAACGGAAGCTGTGAAAAAAACAACTGTAGTTCATCAAAAGGTCCACAAGGTGTCAGACCTGGCGAATGTATGTTAAACATCCCACAACATGTACTTTAAACAAATCCTAACGTAAACGCTTCCCCTTACCGTATCCCTAATCTAATTTTTAATTTTTACCTTAAACTTAAACTTCAGCGTCAACAAAATCCAGTTTACAATATTTATACAAACACGTATGCGTTTTTTCTCAGCTGAACAAAAAACATTTCCGGGCTGTAGAATAATCGCATTAAATACTGTCTGGTTAAAACTGTTCAGGCTCTCTCGTCCTCTCATGTTCTCTCTCTCACTCACTATTTAATCTGTTCTTGCTTTCTCCCATTGCCTCTCGCAGGGTGACTTGTAACAGTATTTCTTGTCTGATCAACTCGGCCTGTCCGGACAAGTCCTAATTAATCACAGGGATTTTAAGCAATACTGATGCCTGGCCACTAGAGGGGAGTGTAACACGTTCAAAAAACTTTTTCCTGATAATGAACTGTACTCCAGTAAAATCTGCTCAAGTCATAGGTCACGTTTCTGTTTCTGTTCAGTGTTTATTTGTATGTTTGTAAGTTGTTTACCTGGGGCTTTAACATATTTGCACACAAACATAATTGGTTGATAGGATAATCTAAATGCAACACCCTTAAGGGTTAATCTGTATCAGATGTACTTACTTTAAACATTTCTTACTTTAACATTATCACAATGCATTTGTGAATTAATATACAATATAATTACTAGGGGAGTGCAAATCTTGGCACATCTTAAGTATTTCATTTTTGCTCTGGTGAGTAGACAACTGGTTAGTCTCAGTAACAACGGTCACAAACATCTATGGGTGTCACACACACACACACACACACACACGCACACACACACACACACACACACACACACACACACACACACACACACACACATTCCAACGTGTCAAGTTGTCATACGGCCCCTCAGAACTAGATCAACAGGTGTCAACAGATAACTAAACCACTGAGATTTCTCCTGCTAAGATGTGGACAACGTTGTTACCGTGGCGAGCCTCAGCCAATTAAAATCTCAGTGGCAAGCCTCAGCCAATCAAATCTCAGTGGCGAGCCTCAGCCAATCAAATATCAGTGGCGAGCCTCAGCCAATTAAATCTTAGTGGCGAGCCTCAGCCAATCAAATCTCAGTGGCGAGCCTCAGCCAGTCAAATATCAGTGGCGAGCCTCAGCCAATTAAATCTTAGTGGCGAGCCTCAGCCAATCAAATCTCAGTGGCGAGCCTCAGCCAATCAAATATCAGTGGCGAGCCTCAGCCAATTAAATCTTAGTGGCGAGCCTCAGCCAATCAAATCTCAGTGGCGAGCCTCAGCCAATCAAATCTCAGTGGCGAGCCTCAGCCAATCAAATCTCAGTGGCGAGCCTCAGCTAATTAAGAGGAGGCTTGCAGTTGGATGCGGATGCATGGACACAAAAGGTTTTGACACAAAATATTGCATGTGGTATAACGGAACTGGGTCACTCTAGCTTTTATCCTATGACTAAATACATGTTTCTGGGATCTCTAGGATAACATCTCAATTGCCCTTTCTCCCTGAGCCCATTCCAGCCCCTCACTTTGGCCAGTTGAGTTTGTAACGGTATTTCAGTCTGTTCCTGTCAGCCTGCCTAGACACGTCCCAAACAACAGTAAAATCATGGAGAGACGAAAGGCCGCCAGACAGAGAGGAGGTACGGTTATCCGGCAGAGGAATGCTATTGGACTACCAGGCCACTATAGGGAACCCTCCCCTTTTCATGCTACGCAGCAGAACAGGAACATGGCCCCAGAAAGAGTATCAACTGGAGACCGTTAACACACAGCGAGCTAGCATCGTTAAAAACAGTGTGGACTGTGGAACAAATTACATGTTTAAAAGGAGAGCGAGCTAGGTGATGAATTAAGACTTAACCACTACGGTCAGCTGTCAAATATACACCTTGATTAAAAGTAAGGCAATAATTATTATGGAGCTATAAACGTTATTTTTGTGGCACTAGGTCGATTTTGACAAACACATCGTCGATTGCGACATAAATGTCCGACCTGTGGCCAAATTTGTTTGCCCGCCACCAATCAACGTTGCACGGTCCGGAAGTGTTGGCAGATATCCCGACCCGCAAGAACTCATTTCAGGGAGTTGGTTTGACTGGCTAATGCCCCTCCCCCTCCAAACACACACACACAAGGACATAACATTTTATTATGACAGAAAACTATTTATTAATGTCAGACTTTGGTTTTCTCCTTAAAACAACAGTGAAAATACTTAAGCAGCCTTCCCTTTCCCCGTCCCTAAAGGAAATAAAAGCATTATGTATTCTTATTATATTGTCTAATATTTAGTGGTCCCTAAAGGAAATAAAAACATTATGTATCATTATTATATTGTCTAATATTTAGTGGTCCCTAAAGGAAATAAAAGCGTTATGTATTCTTATTATATTGTATTATATGTAGTGATATCTAACGATATATAAGCATTATATATCCTTATTATATTGTCTAATATTTAGTGGTCCCTAAAGGAAATAAAAGCATTATGTATTCTTATTATATTGTATTATATGTAGTGATATCTAACGATATATAAGCATTATATATCCTTATTATATTGTCTAATATGTAGTGGTATCTAAAGGATATAAAAGTATTATGTATTCTTATTATATTGTATTATATGTAGTGATATCTAACGATATATAAGCATTATATATCCTTATTATATTGTCTAATATGTAGTGGTATCTAAAGGATATAAAAGTATTATGTATTCTTATTATATTGTTTTATATGTAGTGGTTCCTAATAGATATATAATCATTATGTAACATTATTATATTGTTTTATATGTATTGGTCCCTAACAGATATATAATTATTATGTATCATTATTATATTGTTTTATATCTAGTGGTATCTAACAGATATATAATCATTATGTATCCTTATTATATTGTCTAATATCTAGTGGTATCTAACAGATATATAAGCATTATGTAACATTATTATATTGTTTAATATGTAGTGGTTCCTAACAGAAATATAAGCATTATGTAACATTATTATATTGTCTAATATCTAGTGGTATCTAACAGATATATAAGCATTATGTAACATTATTATATTGTTTAATATGTAGTGGTTCCTAACAGAAATATAAGGATTATGTAACATTATTATATTGTCTAATATCTAGTGGTTCCTAACAGATATATAATTATTATGTATATGCATTATTATATTGTTTTATATGTAGTGGTCCCTAATAGAAATCACTGCTAAAATAGCTAACTACATCGTCGTTTTTTACCCCTATAGTATGCAGAAGTGCACTTTAGTGTATTATGGGTAGTGTGTTTTGTACTTCTATAAATGTTTTGGATACTCTGGCATGGCACTGGAGACACTTAACTGAACGGTACTGATGGATGAACTGGAGATAGAGGTTGACTGTAAAGGCCTACTGAGAAAGCTGATAGGTTTTTAACAATTTGCGGTCATCAAGGGGCCGCTGTTAAATTGCAGGAGACTCCCGTAACTTTCAGGTGAGTTGGGACGTCTGTGTTGGTTGAGGACAGAGGGTTCTCCAGGGAACCTTGAGTTGCTGAGATGAAAAAAAACAACTGATTCATTGTTTTCAGACTGAGGAACAGCGATTGACCTGGTGAAAGTTAATTATTTTCCGTCCTCCCGTTAGTCTCACTTTGATAACTTAATGCTCTGACTTAAGTTTTTTTTTGTTCTGATCGGGAACCGGTTTGGCGTCTTTCACAGAAAAAAACAAACCACAAAGTCCAGGTATGAACGGCAATAGGGACTCCCAGTTATAAATCAGTTGGTGTCAAACAGGCCCAATGACGCACTTACACAACACAAACACTCACACATAGACACAAAAGACAATGTCACCCCCCCTTTCCATCACTGACAAATATGCATTCACGCACACTAATTACACACTTTTATCACTCTGTCACACTGTCCTGAAACTAGATCAACAGGTATCAACGGATAACTTACTGAACCGCTGAGATTTCAGTGGCTGAGTTGTGGACTTTTTACAATTACATAAACAACCAACTAAACTCCCACACACATATATAAAGTGGATCAAATTACTATAACTATTAATTATTCATTCTACATAACCCCTACATTTATCTTTTATTTCCCCTGAATTCATCCTACATTTGCCGTACATTTATCTTATATTTCCCCTGAATTCATCCTACATTCCCCGTACATTTAATTTATATTACCCCTGAATTCATCCTACATTTCCACTACATTTATCTTTTATTTCCCCTGAATTCATCCTACATTCCTCGTACATTTATCTTATATTTCCCCTGAATTCATCCTACATTTGCCGTACATTTATCTTATATTTCCCCTGAATTCATCCTACATTCCCCGTACATTTAATTTATATTACCCTTGAATTCGTCCTAGATTTCCCCTACATTTATCTTTTATTTCCACTGAATTCATCCTACATTCCCCGTACATTTATCTTATATTTCCCCTGAATTCATCCTACATTCCCGTACATTTAGTTAAAATTTCCCCTGAATTCGTCCTACATTTCCCCTAAATTTATCTTATATTTCCACTGAATTCATCCTACATTCCCCGTACATTTAGTTTATATTTCCTATAATTCGTCCTACATTTCCCCTACATTTATCTTATATTTCCCCTGAATGTATCCTACATTCCCCCTACATGTATAGTATCATATTATATAAATGATATATAATATAATCAATACACAACATCAATACACTACACATATAAAGTAGTTTACTAAATTGGGAATAGGGTGTTATCTCTCTATATAGCTCTGGTATAAAGTAGTGTACTATATAGGGAATAGGGTGTCATCCCTCCATGGGGTCCTAGTATAAAGAAGTAGGGATCAGGGTGTCATTTCTCCATAGGGTCCTGGTATAAAGTAGTGTACTATATAGGGAATAGGGTGTCATCTCTCCATAGGGTACTGGTATAAAGTCGTGTACTATATAGGGAATAGGGTGTCATTTCTCCATAGGGTCCTGGTATAAAGTAATAATAATAATTCATTACATTTATATAGCGCTTTTCTAGGAACTCAAAGCGCTTTTACATGGAAGGGGGAATCTCTTCAACCACCACCAATGTGCAGCATCCACCTGGATGACGCGATGGCAGCCATATTGCGCCAGAATGCACACCACACACCAGCTTACTGGTGGAGAGGAGGCGGTGATGATGAAGCCAATTAGTATATATATATATGGGGATGATTAGGTGGCTAGGATGGACAGAGGACAAGGGGCAGATTTGGTGTACGTTTTTACCTGTGATTTTTATTTACTGTAGAAGAAATGTAATTGACAGAGGTTGTAGAGTGCGAGAGTCTGAGAGTGAGATGATGAGAGAAAGAAGGGCAGAAAGTAAGCAAGGACGGAGGGAGAGTGAGAAAGTTGATGTAGAGGGAGAGAGAAAAAGATACTTAAAAACATAAGGGTTAGAGAGAGTTGACAAGTGGTGAGAGAGATCACAGATGAAAAGCGTGAGGGAGGGACAGAATATGTCAAAGAGAGAAAATAGTGCGGGGGTGAGAGATCATTCAGGTCAATCAGGTTGAGCTGGTACCTGCTCATTTTCACTCCAGCTAATCTGTGCGGCATATCAGTCACTGCCGGAATGCTTTCCAGGAAATCACAGAATGCTGCAGAATCTTCAGAAGCTCAGGAACAGTCATTGTCCTTCAACCTACCAGCTCAGAAATCGCCACGGTGTGACTCTCAAGCCCTGATGAGGTTATTCTCTCCATGTAACTTGAAGGAGAAAAGCGGTTGGTGTTAGCTGATTTCTGGCTCTGCTGGTAGTTGGCACAATGCTGATGAAAATACATTAGACAATATTTCACCTCCCTCACTTCTCAGTTCTCTGCTTCCTGCTCACCTTTTATATCTGTAACGCCCTGCCCGGCAAGATATGAGATCTAACACTGCATGTGCAAATATATGGGTTCGAAGGGCTGTCAAACTAGCCACTGGCATCTCACTCAGACTTAACTCCCGTCCACCAGCTAGCCAGGAAAATAGTCACATTGTTGGGGAAAGGCGAAACGGCTCCGTCAATTGCTTTCAGGGATATTGTTGTGATGCTGTCTGTGCGTACTTGACAAACTAACTACATATATAACAGCCCACAACATGAGTGCTTAATGTCAAAAATGCCCATGTGCCTAAGTTCCAATAAGGAACCCAGAACTTCATCCTGTTCTCCGCTTTTGTGTCCTGACCGACGCCGCAGGGGCGAATGCCAGCTATCCACATCACCTAAATTCCTCCCAATAAATATATACAGTCATTTGCTGAACCCTCAGCTACAATTTGATAATGTATACACATATGATGTATACTTTATGTATACACTACTATGCATAAACTTTTGGTTGGATGCAAACCTGCATTTCGTTGTACTGTACTTGTGGTCTCTCATCTCTCATCTCATCTCTCACCCGCTTATCCGGGGTCGGGTCGCGGGGGTAGCAGCTCTAGCAGGGGACCCCAAACTTCCCTTTCCCGGGCAACATTAGCCAGCTCTGACTGGGGAATCCCGAGGCGTTCCCAGGCCAGTGTGGAGATATAATCTCTCCACCTAGTCCTGGGTCTTCCCCGAGGTCTCCTCCCAGCTGGACGTGCCTGGAACACCTCTCTAGGGAGGCGCCCAGGTGGCATTCTTACAAGATGCCCGAACCACCTCAACTGGCTCCTTTCTATGCAAAGGAGCAGCGGCTCTACTCCGAGTTCCTCTCGGATGACTGAGCTTCTCACCCTATCCCTAAGGGAGAGGCCAGCCACCTTTCTGAGAAAACCCATTTCGGCCGCTTGTACCCGCGATCTCGTTCTTTCGGTCATGACCCAGCTTTCATGACCATAGGTGAGGGTAGGAACAAAGATTGACCGGTAGATCGAGAGCTTTGCCTTTCGGCTCAGCTCTCTTTTCGTCACAACGGTGCGGTGAAGCGAATGCAACACCGCCCCCGCTGCTCCGATCCTCCGACCAAACTCCCGCTCCATTGTTCCCTCACTCGCGAACAGGACCCCGAGGTACTTGAACTCCTTCACTTGGAGTAAGGACTCATTCCCTACCCGGAGTAGGCACTCCACCGGTTGTGGTGTTTAATGAAACCAAAGTTGAATCGGATCTAATCTAATTTGACAATGCACACGTATTATAATGTGCTGTACACATGTAAAGCATATTAGTTATTCTGCCAAAGAGGAAGTACTTACAACCTATTTGACAACTGTTGTGGTAATAGTTTGACCCTAGCCTGCACCAGGGAATATGTATAAAATAGTGACTTATTTCAGAGCCCAGCTCAGACTTTAAAATGGTGACAATTATTGTTGTCAATCTTTACTCGCTACCATACAACACAGATCCCGCTGGCAACAGTCAGGATAGGAAAAGCAGGTACAGTGGAAGAGAGACAAAGAGAGAGAAAGAGAAAGACAGAGAAGAGAGAGGGGTGAGTGAAGAGGGTGTAACTGACCCGACCACTCCAACAGGACAGGTAGCATACCATTCATACTACCTCTCCACACACATCCTCTGTCTCTTCCTCGTTCACTCGTTCTGTTGCTTTTCAGCAACTGCATCACCTCATAAAAGCATAATCCAGTATGTTCACTGTCCATCCCCATTCTTGCCATCTTCACTTGGCACAGAAAGAACAGGACTGCCCACCCCTCAGAGTCTGGTTCCCCTCTAGGTTTCTCAATTTGTTTTGAACCAATTGGGTGTTTTCACTAACCTGTGTGAATCAACTCTTGTTGTCGCTTGCTTTTTGGGGTTTGTGGCTGGGTATCTATAAAAGTAACTTCTGGTGAAAAATGGGATTTAGAAAATATATGTGTTTGACTGTTTTGTGTTTGATCACGTATCTCATTGTTCCCCAGCAGAACTTTTTTCTTCTTTTTTTCCATTCAAATCAAATTCAACTCATCACTCAATGTGCTTTTGCAAACATCAAGCCAAAAACCACTAAGAAAAACTAGGGAGGAATTAAGGAAGAAAAGTAACGAGGAACCAGGCTCTGATGGGTGGCCTCTTCTGGCTGAGCCAGGTTAACTTTTTATAGAATAAATAATTGATTATTGCATGTGCTTCATGTCTATTGTCTTTAAAACATAATCCAAGTCAGACACATGTCCAGTCAAGTATCAATGTCTCTTTTCCCCTTTTCTCTCTCCCTCCATCTCTCACTCCCTCTCTTTCTCTCTCCCTCTCACCACAGACTGTTAGTTTATTAATTGGCTTTAGGGTAATCAGGGAGGGTGTGAGGTGTGAATGAGGTGTGTGTGTGTGTGTGTGTGTGTGTTTGAGGGGGCGTAATGTGTTAGTTTCAGCTGTAGAAGGGTGACAGTATTGAGGTGTGTGCGTGCGTGTGTGTGTGTGTGTGTGTGTGTGTGTGTGTGTGGGGGGCTCGATGGACAGAGAGACAAGGGGATAATGGTTAACAGTGGGGATCCGTAAACACTCACAGCAGGGTGGGGGGCAGGGCTCTCTCACTCAAGTGGGTTTTACTATGCACTTGAATTAGCGCATATCTGTCCGTCAGTCATCTATGCAGAGCCATTACTTGCTTGCTGTTTGTCTGTACAGTTTTTGATGTGTTACCTCAATCTGTTGTTGCATTCGTATTAGGAAATCCACCGCTGTACTTTTACACATTCGACCAGACGCAGAAATCCGCTGTCAAGTGTTTTGGCCCATAATCTTGCCCTGAAGCTAAACGGTTTTAACGAGAAATGTCATTCGTTAATTTGTGACTCATAACCAAACGATACAAACGGGTTCTATTCTAGGTTACGGGGCACTTTTGATGTTGCTAAGAGAAAGGGTTGCTTTCGTCTTTCCATGATTGTGTTTACACTTCAGACCGGTACATTGTTGCGCGCTTCGGAATAAACTTACTTAATAAACCTACTCCTCCGCTAGAACACACACACACACTCCCTATATAGGCCTACCATTCTCTCTTATACCGTTCGTTAACTAACCCCTCCCACGTATAACATCATTTCACCCCGTCTTTCCTTCCCACCTCAAAGCGGAATGGAGAACGAAAAAGAGGGAGTGCGTGAAAAGGAAAAAAACCGGTCGAACAGGTACTAGCCCAGACGTAGGTTGTCACCGTTATTTCTGACGCGCATGCGCGCTGTTACCTGTGCTTCCTGAATAAAGGAAAGCAGTGTACCTGTGTTGTGCTTGGTCCAACCTTTGAATTGGCGGTGTTGTGTGTGTGTGGCGTTCAATCGGAATATTTATTAGCGCTCTACCAGACAAACTCCCGTTACTTCTGGTCAAGGACAGACGTGGACATACATACACCTGAAGAAGCTAGATCACCTGTAGCTCTCTGACTCCGGAGTGTGGGCTCAGGGGGGGGGAAACGGACACGCTTGGAGAAAAAAAATACGGGATAGGTAGAGGACTGAAACTCCGGAGATACAAAGTTTGTTCCAAAGTAGAGGAAGGATTGCACAGAGGGACACTACAGAACGACACTTTACGTTTTGTTTTTTTACCTGTAATTCTAGTTATTAGACAGTCTGGGACTGTTTCAGAGATTGCATTTAAAAAACAACAATGCCGCGAGCCTTCCTGGTGAAAATAAATAGATACTCGCCCTGTAAGCGGAACTGGAGCGAGCTCCCAGACCACGAGCGCGGGGACATCTACGTACCAGGTGAGAGAGAGAGAGGGGGAGAGCTCGGTGGCAGTGTCCCGTTAATGAACCATGTTGTTTCGGTGGGGCACCATGCAGCACCAGTGGTGGGGCTGAATAACGGGAAATCATCGTGGCCCCATCAGGCCTAATTGCTACCCGGATGGTCCACATTGTAACGGTTTAACAAAACCTCGCTCGCTGCAACTCGTACAGCTATATGTTTGGAAATCACAAAGTTACAGTGTAACATGTTTGGATGGTTTGTTATTTCAGGCCTTATTTTATGTTATAGATATAGATAAATAATGTATAACATGTTTTATTAGATTGTTATGAGGAGGTGCGATATTTGTTTCAGTGTTGACATATTGCGTTGTGTCCGGCCAGGCCCAATAGTGTGTGTGTGTGTTATCGTTTCCGTGTGAGTCCAAGATAAGCAGGACACCGTTACAACTACTTCAGCCCGACCTTCAGACCCGGTTGGCTTCCTTGTAGGGGAGCGGGGAAACGGTTTGCAACACTGGCCCCTAATCTACCTAACGGATGACCTACTGTCAGTAGGCGACAGTAATATATATCGGTGTGCCGCGATTTGCACACAGATGAGAATGCTTTATATATATATATATATGTGTGCCTTATGAAACTTTGTATCCTGACGTTTCATTTCAATCTCTCTCATCCATTAACTACAGCCTAGGCCTATACTACAGCCTGGCCTATAGGGCCGGCTAACCGCTATTTCTGTTGGATTTCATCCTCGACGTCAAGTCCCAATAGGTATTGGTTTGCAAAGAAAAAGTTAATATTGGCCACTGTTCATAACATAACGTTTCGCCCTATTTTGCGTTTGGTTTTGTTTTAGTACCATGCTTTTGCAGACTCATTGGACAATAGGCCTAATGCAAATGCAACTGACTTGTGTTTGTATTTGTTTTTACTGTCTTTCGCTCGGAGAACAATCGCTATTGTACGGGGAGTTTTTTTCTATTGTTGTCAATGGGGCTGATATCAGATAACTAAATACTCACCTAACGGACTGGGCTACTCCCTGCCCCAGCCTCCCTTTATCCTCTCCCTCCCGGCCCTAGAGCGTGTGTGTGTGTGTGTGTGTGTGTGTGTGTAGACCCCCTTCCCCCAGCACCGTTAACTTTTAATCATTACCTTTTACATCCGTATAAAGTCTCAAGTAACCGACCGTTAGATCTTTCGTCTCCCAACAGGAGATATATATTTCACTTCCTGAACTATAGGCTACTGTAAATGAATAAAACACTAGCAAACATTTACTCTTTGGTTCTCCCCAGTCTGTGCTATCAGATGTTACTTATTTGATATGCTATAAAATATCGCAAGTATAATTACAGGCTATCTTTCTTATGAAACCGATTGAAAGCATGGGCTATTTTTAACTTTCAAGATTTGAACGTTATTGTGTAACAGAGAAAAATCATCAGAACTTAGCAACACCCGAATGATGACAAAGGGCTTTGGTGTTATTATGGAAGCTATGTGAAGTGACCTGCCCCACCGGCTAGACCTGCAATCCAACTAATGCCACTCATGTCTTAGCAATTCTTGCGTCTCTGGCAGAACAAACTAGACAGAATATAGCCACACGTATTCATCTTCAGATGGGCTTTAATGTATTTTCTTCAATATACTTAGGCTATACTAATATATTTAAAACGTCTGTCAGGAGTGTATTGGTTAGGTGTTAAACGTAGGCTATTTGCTCAGTGGTTATATTGCGGTGTGCTTTATAGCTTAACCGAACAGGCAAATATAAAATGTCTACAGAACCGCGCGTGGCAGAGCCTGTGGGTCAGCAGGGCGTTCTTCCTAGAGTGCACGGGACAGAAGCCGTGTTCATGTGCGCCCCCCCCCCGGCCTGGTTAATATTTTGTAGATGCTGGGTGAAATAACGGGCTAGGCTTGCACCCTCATCTGCCCACACACATTATACGCCCTTAGCAAACACACTGCCATGGGAGCCATGGCTATTGACTCTCTCGCTCGCTCTTTCTCCACAGCGGTTTATGGGTTATGCAATATTGCCTAGTGTTTGAATATTAGCTTAAATGATATTAAAGCGTTGGTTAAGTATTTTGGCAATAAATCCCTTTATCTATCTACTTCTCTACAGTCACAACGTGTAGATGTTGTCTATGCGTGCAGTGTCATGGGTGTTGGTGGTTTCTAAAGCCAATGTTAAACAGTGATGGCACAACACTCCTGTACAGACTTTTATTACGCAAGCTGTTCCTATAAACTGTCACATTGCTAACAGTAGTTGGGGACATCTGTCAATCCCAACAATAGATAAAAATAAAGATTCACTAGTAAACGAGTAGGTAGCTTAGTTGCTGTAACACTGAACTATTCCTAAATAATTTAATCGGCTAATGTTCAGACAATATATGTTTCAAGATCCTTAAAGCATCCAACATCATCCTTAACTCTGGACCTCGATAATTCAGGGTCACCAGTTGTGTGACATTGATGATGAGGTAAAACAGACGACCAGCAGACTCTGGACCTCGGTGGGGTAAGAGAGGAATACCCCTGCAGGTGTGCGCAACAAGGCCCTGCAGCCAAAATTGACTCAACTCACACAATATGATATCCATACCCAGGTATCCCCAGAAATAAGACCATCATGTGGATCAGGTATTAAATGATGAAGTAGGTTGTGGTCATGAGACAAACTGGTAAAAAATATGATCAGCTGCTGGTTTTAAGGGGAGTTGTTGGTACGCACGGAGAGGCATTCGGTGTGTAAGAGACGGTAACAAAAAACAGACGATAACAAAAAAAGTGTCTGTCGCGAGGTAGAGTCTGTCGCGAGGTAGAGTCTGTCGCGAGGTAGAGTCTGTCGCGAGGTAGAGTCTGTCGCGAGGTAGCGTCTGTCGCGAGGTAGCGTCTGTCGCGAGGTAGCGTCTGTCGCGAGGTAGCGTCTGTCGCGAGGTAGCGTCTGTCGCGAGGTAGCGTCTGTCGCGAGGTAGCGTCTGTCGCGAGGTAGCGTCTGTCGCGAGGTAGTGTCTGTCGAGATGTAGAGTCTGTCGCAAGGTAGTATCTGTAGTTCTGCAGTATGTTATTCTTACATTAAAGGAAACACACAAATAGACACACCCAGACGCACGCACAAACCTACAAAACCCAGTCCTTCTAGACTGACTGGTCAGGCAGGTCCAGCAGTAACCAGTGTTTGTGTGTGTGTGTTGTCACCAGTGGTTCAACACAAACTTTAAACAAACACACACACTTCGCAACTACAAACATCTCTGGCCATGACTATTGCATGTTTTTCCGTCCTTGTGGGGACCTGAAACCTTGAATTTCAAGTTCCCTATCTGTATCCCTAACCTTAACCGTAATACAGGTATGGCTAAACTTAACCTAGCCATAACACCTCACCCTAAAACTAAACATTACTGGCTAAACCTATAAGTAATTCAAATTTGAAAACTATGCCCAAATGTAATGTTGTCCCTAAACCACATACTGAATTTTCAATTCAAATTTTAAATCTTGTGTCTTTTGTAAAGGTCATTATGTTTTCACATGTTTACAGTGCCCTTGATTGCACGCATAAGGTATTAGCTATAAGGACAGAAGGACTGAATATCTCAGAGTGGCATCTTCACTGTGTGTTTACAGCGGAGTGCTCCCAGTCCTTACTTTCTCAATAATCAGTAAAGCTGTATTTATAGAGTGCAATTCTTACAGAAAATGCATTTCAATGTGCTGCTGTGTATCTAGCTTAAGGTTCATACTTATATTATAATACATAAAGTTATTTTCTCGTCAGCAGTTGTCACAAAGTATTATTAGAGCAATCTATGCCATATATCTCCAGATTGGGTCTTATATGTAACATCTCCGCCCTCTTCTCCTAGTTGCTCTCTATCCTCCGCCCCCATTGGTGGAAACTGAAGCTAGTCCGGCTGAGACCGCCCTCTGTCTCACCACGTCCACGCGCCACTATCACGCCAAGTACACACTGCACGATGCCAGCAGCGTGTCATCACCCACGGCCCAGCTGCCCTCCTGCACAGTACTGGGTCAACCCCAGAGCCCGGGTCACAGGTCAGAGGCCAACGGACTAGAGGTCAAAAGGAGGGCACAGAACAGCCCCTACGTCCGCTCCAAAATCAAGGCGAGTGACCCAGGCGTCGTGGTAACATGAAATTTTCTGTTTTTAGTTGTCAGGGTTGTGGACTAATTACGCTCTCCCACAATCCTGCAGGTGACAACTGGTGAGCTGCCCTGTGAGATTCCGGTGCCTCCCCAGCTATCGCTGCCTGAGATTACCACGACGCCCATTGCCTTGGCAACGTCCCCAGCTGCCCCATTCTCCACGGTCTCCAGGACAGGGACCCAGGGATCTTTCATATGCCAGGTACGTCAAAATAACTTTTTTTTATCTCCATCACTCCACATTTTGTTTTTCCTCTCACGTTCTCACTAACCTCACCTGCTTTAAACCAGCTGCATTTATCTATCAATCCTATGACCTGACCTTTCAATATCAGTCTTTTTAGCCTGTTCCTCTGTCCCTCTTTGCTCCTCCGTCTCTCCCCTTTTAACCACTCCATCTCTCCCTCAGATCTGCCAGAAGGTCTTCCAGTACCAGAGGATGTTAAACCGTCATGCCAAGTGTCATAGCGATACTAAGAGGCACTTGTGTAATTTCTGTGGTAAAGGGTTCAATGACACCTTCGACCTGAAGAGACACGTCAGAACACACACAGGTAGGAAAAAGAGCACTATAACACACACACACGTCAGAACACACACATGTAGGAAAAAGAGCACCAAAACACACGTCAGAACACACAGGTAGAAAAAAGAGCACTATAACACACATGCACGTCAGAACCCACACAGGTAGGAAGAAGAGCACCATAACACACACACACGTCAGAACACACACATGTAGGAAAAAGAGCACCAAAACACACGTCAGAACACACAGGTAGGAAAAAGAGCACCATAACACACACACACGTCAGAACACACAGGTAGGAAGAAGAGCACCATAACACACACACATCAGAACACACACAGGTAGGAAGAGGAGCACCATAACACACATGCACGTCAGAACCCACACAGGTAGGAAGAGGAGCACCATAACACACACACACGTCAGAACCCACACAGGTAGGAAGAAGAGCACCATAACACACACAGGTAAGAAGAGGAGCACCGTCACACACACACACATCAGAACACACACAGGTAGGAAGAAGAGCACAAAAACACACACGTCAGAACACACACAGGTAAGAATAGAGAGAGAGAGCAACTACACACACACACACACACACACACACACGCACACGCACAACAATCACAATATCTCAATCCCTCCACCTCTAACCCATCCACCTTTCTGTCTGTCCATCCAGGAGTGCGCCCATATAAGTGCTCTCTCTGTGACAAGGCATTCACCCAGCGCTGCTCGCTAGAGTCTCACATGAAGAAGATCCACGGTGTGACCCAGCAGTACGCCTACAAGGAGAGGCGCAACAAACTTTATGTCTGTGAGGAATGCGGACACACCGCCCCTTCCCAGGATGCATTGCTCAAACACTACCACACTCTCCACCCCAACTCTGTCTTCATGCGGGGCAAGGGGGCAAAAGGAGCGAGAGAGGGGAGGGAGGAGGAGGGGGAAGAGTCGATGATGGGGTCGCCTGTTTCCAACAGCCAGGATAGTGATGATACGACGGGGTCGGGGGGGCAGTAGGGAGGGGTGGGGGTGCTTTGCTAGAAACATCGTTGTGTACACCTAGAACATTAAGGGAACACCCATCTATGGAACATGGCAGTAGCATGGTATTTGGATTGAGATTCTCTATCATGAGGTTGTTCTGATTCTATTTTGTAGATTCTCTGGACAAAGAAAAAATATATAAATATATATACCTATATATTATGAAGTAAAGGGATTAATATATTTACAAATGTGTTTGGATAAAGATTAATAATTTGTTTGTACATTTTATTATTTCCACATGCATTCTGTATGTTGACGTGACTATGCATTTGATTGACCAAAAAAACTATGTTTACGGATACCACTGCTAACTGTAAAACCTGGGTCAATAGGAAGTATTTTGCACAACTACTGTAAACTCTACTACCGTAAGGGTTTGACTGCAATACAAAAACTGCACATTTTAGAGACACGTTTCTGGTGGCTTTTTTAACATTCCCGACATTTCCAGGAAGACCTGTTTGGATGTTCCTGGAATCAGAAGGGGTTGTCCGGTGTCCTCTCAGGGACTTTTTGTGGGAGGAAGGTACCTCATATAACCAAAATATGGCAGTCATGTTTACATCATACAGAAGGAAAGAACTTCATACCACAAAGAGCCTCACCTGTGGAGGATAAAAACACTTTATTGGCCAATGACCAAGTTGAAATTGTGATGGCATCCTTTCATTTGGGTCATCGGGCTTAACCAGCAGTTAACATATTAAAATAGCAGTTATATCACGCGTTATGTCCTCTGGGTTTACATTCTCATCCTACCGGACTGGGAAGGGATAGAACGTATATGGAGAGAGGTGAACTCACAATATATCCACCGTGAGATATTTCTAGCCTGGTCTAACTTTTATTGGTGCTGTATAGCAAACTTCTATGGTCGTTTGCAGGATTATGATGCAAAAATCTGGAGACCATCCCAAAATATCCTACGTTTTTCTGTGGTCCTGGTTAGAGAATTCAGGACTTTCTTTTAATTCTCTCATCATTTAGGAAATATTGCCAGGGAATTTGGGGAATGTTGGTGTATTTTTGCATCCCCAGCCTCGACCATGGGAATTAACATGTGGTCAAGCAGAACACATAGATGGTTTATTATAGGATTTACACATTGATTCTCAGGTTTGATAACACTCCACTGTATAGTGTATATAATGCTGTTGCTTTTTCTATTGGTTTTTCAATAAGGGTGTTTTCTCGTGGGGTAATGTACAGTAATATACACTGTATCGTACTTGCATATCATTGTATTTGAATGTATCCTAGTGTTTTTATGTTTTTCTATAAGTAGTATTGCTTCTACACAAAAGGGTCTGACTACTCCAAGCAAAAGATCTGACCTATACACGAAAGATATTAAGATTTACTGTACTATAAACAGGGGGATAACAGCAAGCATTCCTATGTATCAACAGGTTTTGAATGACAGCAGTTTTTATCTGGGAGATTGTTTTCTATGTTTTATAAAATCATAACCACTACTCATGGATGCCTTCTTATCGGTTGTATTTCGTTAAATGCTTGTTTTTGTTTATGAACAACAGTTAGTACTTTGCCTTTGTTCCAAAACAGACGCCTCTAGATCTAGGTTACATTTTGTGAACAGACCTATAGCACAAGTCAGAATGTTTAATAAACTTAACTTGAACGCACATTTTTACTGGTTGTCCCTCTAAATGTTTCCGTATTTGGGACATTTCGGGATTCTAGGGTTGTTACATATCTCACATTGCTGTTTGCTCTATCTACAATACCTTTAATATAATTTTGTTCGACATCCACGCTTCCGGAAAATCTGACGGAGCCGGGCTCCCATTCTTTCCAGGAAGTATGTTCCTATCAGTGCCTGAACACATGCCGAGACATCCCATACGATGCACTCCTGAAATGCTTCTATTCGACTGCCATTTGGCCGTTTATTTAACGGCGTTAAATACTCAATACACACACACTTGCCGCGTGGACACTTGTCACTTATATCTTTGCACGTAACCTTTCGCAAATATATATGCATTGTGTGTTTATTTTTTGCATTTTTTAAGAGTTTTTAAAATAAACCTTGGGTTCATTAAATTCCATAGTGTAGTAGAAGTTTAATTTGAGGTGCATCTAGCCTACTTCATCAGCATTAACAAAGACGAATGCCACGTCTGTCATGACTCATGGGCACACTTGCTAGAAACAACTGAATCTGTCCGACTTGCTGTGGTAGTAAATACCGTGAACTTCCGTCCTCAACTTGTGAGCTATTTATCCGCAGACACCCTTTGTCAGCGTTTAGATATGTTGCCTAATTGCTTCTTTATTTTCAAGTACATATCCCTCTACATATATCCCTCCAAAATACTACAAGTAGGCTACATACGGATCAATTTACAGATGTGTTGTATTACATTATATTGTGGGCGTGCGTGAGTTCGACTCAATCAATCACCTGAGTTTATTTAGTTATATCAATATGAAACAAGGACGTTCATGTATCTTTATTCCACTTGCTTTGGCAACGTAAATGAATGTGTTTATTACCGGTAAAATTAACACGAATTGAGAGGAGAGATGAATGAGAGAATGTAGTCAAGGAGAGAGTACAATTGAGAGAAGCAGGGGTGAAAGAGTCGTACAGAGGTCATACGGAGAGTAGACCGGGGTGAAGAAGGAGAGGGTGATAGAAAGGTGAGGTAGAGAATTAATTATGGAGATCGGTAAAGGAGGGATAGAGACATGTGAAAGAAAGAGAGGAATCAAGGCAAAATAAAGAGTGATAAAAAGAGTTAAAGGGGAACGATATAATAAGAGAGCCGGAAGCGAGCGATATAGAGAGGGTCAGAAAAAAGAGAGAGAGATGGTGAGGGAGAAAATGTTAGAGGCAGAGAACATAGGGTAGGTGGGAGCCAGCAGATTCCTGAAGGCTGTTGTTTGGTCTTGTTGACGCAATCCAATGTAATTCTCCTCATGCGTTCTGTTCTGGAGAGCTTTATAAAATGTGAAAGTAGGTCGCATTTGCTGATTTTCTGTTCATATATTCTTTTGTCACTATGTGTTTTCACATCTTCAACCAAAACCTAAAGGGAACATGAGTGAACAAATAATCCAATATTTGTTTGCCTATTACATAACCGGGAAAGTCAACCCAAGTTGCAAAGGACCTATCAGGACTCATCAAGTAAAAGACAAGAAAACAAGTAAGAAGTGATGCTACATGGGCAATCTATGGCAAAAATGAGATGAGATGAACCCAAAGTCCACCTGGTTCATTATGAGACATTAATTCATGTTATAGCAGGCAACCTTTTCCAGAGCAAATTGTAGCTGTAACTAGGGTTAATCGATCTTGCTCAAGGACAGTGAGTTCGTTTTGTCCCATCTAGATAAGGAATGTGGTCGACCACTCTGGCAGATGCTATAAGCTATCTGCAAGCTATCCAAGAAAGTCCACTTTCAAAATGCTTAAATCCAGTACATGTAGGGGCAGTTTTACAACCAGATATTTGGTCTAGTTGTGGGATATCAGTGGGGATTCTCCACTGAGTAACATTTTTAATCCAGGACTAGGCTAATGTGTTCACTAAACAGGCCACTAAAGTTTTGGAATGAGTATTAACAGACTAAACCTACATGAAATGTTGAGGTCGAATCCCAAAGCAAGCAGGCCATGCTGAAAATATATTTTTACTGCAATACAAGTTGACTTTGTAAAAAAGTCAGATTTTTTTACTAAATATCTGATTATATACACATATCCTTAGGATTACCAGGTTTCCTGGATTGGATATTTGATTTTAGTTGAAGAGAAAGGGTTAAATACTTTTATCATGGCTGTCGGATGTTCTATAGGCCTATAAGTAAAAACGTTGCATATAACGTTTCTTCTGCGTGGATCATTGGGTGCGCCTTTCTAATAAAGCAATATCCAAGGGGCGAGCATGTTTATTCCGGTAACATTTCATAATTTGGATTTTAAGTATATGCTATTCAATTAAATGGTTGTGCTTCTGATATTGCTAATATTCCAATAACTCATATGACTAACTGTTATAACTAATTGTTCTGTCGGATTTACGGCGAGCAACATTGCAACGTTTCTTCTTCTGCATTATGTCGGCATGAAACGAATTGATAGAAGTTATATACGTTTGCTCTCCGGTCGACAGACGGCGCCACCAGAACCGCATTTAAATTTTTGAATGTCACATGACTCTCTGAATCGGAAGGCGGTAAGACCCGGGTAGCAGCAGTGAGTAAAGCGAACAACACCACACAACGTGACATCTAAAGGTAACGTATTATGCAACTATTAATGCGAAAGCGACACCTTTTAATTGAAACTACCGGGTACGGGTCTGCAAAAAACGCGTAGAAAGTGTCATAAAGGCTGCATGATTTTGCTATCTAACCAAACAAACAATACCTGTGCATGCTAGTTACAGTAGCTAACAGCTGTAAACACATAATTATTATTATAAGTTCGGTAGAGAAGGCTTTTGAATCGAGGACAAGAAAAAGTTAAACAAATCGGGGTTTATTGCATAAGGGTACTTTTTGGTCCTATCTACATTTTTGTTGTGGCACATACACAGACTAAGGACGATACAGGTTAGGGAAGAAGAGGTTATTTCAGAGTTCGGGTGCATATTCTCTCTTGTTCGGAATCCCACCATATGATCGAGACAGCTGGCTTCTTGATCCCTTTAACCAACACACTACTGCCCGCTTCCTGTCCTGTTACCCAAGCCTGACTGCCTGTATTTCCGGTAGCCATGTGTCCGGGCTTGAGACGCTCGCAAGGAGAGTGATGCCAGCTCCTCCGCAGGTCCGTTTGGGTCGGAAACGAGCCCTTCCTCCGTGCCCAAATCCCCTTTTTCTGCAGTGGCTCACAGAACTGAGAGATCAGGCAGCGGAAAGGGGTCAGAAGACCCAATACGTTTACCAGAAGGTAAATAACGTTCACAGGCTATAACTGCCTGAAAGCAGACTGGTGTAGCTCAGCTGAGATGTGTGCATGCCACAATTTTTGGCAATCACAAATGTAATACTTTGAGCTTCCCTTAACCAAGATTACAGTTCTGCCCTCCTCTCTGCCTCTTCAGGCTATCAGTTCTCTGAAGAAATACCCCCTTCCCCTGCAGAACGCCAGAGAGGCTAAAATTCTGCAGAACTTCGGAGACGGGATCTGTAGGATCTTGGACGAGAGGTTGCAGAGGCACTACAAAGAAAACGGTGAGGTGGGAGTGGAGAGAACCACTGGGTAATAGGATCAACAACATGCTGGATGAGACTATGAAGATTACATATAGAAAGTAAGATTGGATGGGAGAGGCAGGCAGGAATGGATGGGTGAAGGGAGGGATGGAGATAAAGGTATAATAGATTTTCTTCTGTTTCTCCCCACAGGCCCGGACGCTAACATCCACACTCTCCCGGACGGGGGGAAGTTGCCCCTCCCTGCTCGTCATAGCAACGACAACAACAGCCTGGCTCCCACCAAACGGCCCTCTGGGAAAGAGAGGGGTGGGGGGAAGGAGAAAGGGGTAGCCCGGGGAAGGAAGAGAGAGTATGTGCCCCAGAAGAGATCAGGGGGTTATGCTGTACTGCTCGCCCTCTACAGGGAGTCTCAGGTCAGCAGGACAACATTTTAATTGTGTCAACTTTTAATTTAGTTTCTGTTCATTGTCTTGTCCTCTATCGGTCCCTGGATCTTTCGTTACACCCGTTTGCCCCTTACACGTCCACTGATGCATTTTTCCAGATTCCCGGGGGCAAGGGCTTCATGTTCAAATTGCAGCTACAGACAGAGGCCCAACATCTGTGTGACAAGTCCTTCTTTGTGGTAAGTGAGATTCCCAACGTTACCCCAACAGTTCTATGAGTTAAGTGTTGACAAAAAAGCTGTTGGACACACAACTATTTTAAAATGGTATGAAAAAAATGATCTTCACCCCATCCTCTCCCCTCTCCACCCGTTCTGCCTCTCCTCAATCTTGGGGGTATGGTCTCCAGCCTGATGTAGGCAGTAAGTACACCGCCTGGTCTTCAGTCAGCACCCTCATACAGAAAGACCTCGTGCTGAAGACCCACAATCCTGCCAGGTAAAACACCTCGCCACGCACTCGCCTCGCTCGCCACGCGCTCGCCTCGCTCGCCACGCGCTCGCCCCGCGCTCGCCTCGCTCGCCACGCACTCGCCTCGCTCTATCCTTGCTTAGTCTTTCCCATATCTGCAATTTTCTCTGGGTATCTCCTTTAGGTATTCACTGACTGAGCTGGGACTGGCCCTGGCAGAGAGACTAGAGGATGGGGAGAGACCTACTGATAGAGGAGAACAACAAGACCGTAGGAGTGAAGTGGGTGAGGAGGACGATGGACCCGGTGTGGTTGACCTAACTGCAGATGAGGAAGGGGAGAAAATAGAGTGAGTTTGAGAGCATATGAAGGTTTTAAGGGTCTGAGTCATGTTATTGGGTTGAGTAATTGTAGTAAGGTGTGTGACTAAGAATCCTTCATTAATTTCTTTCTCTCTCCGTTAACTCCAGAGAAGCATGTGTTGCCCCGGAGGGAGTGCTGGCTGGTTTGTGCCCGTCAGAAAAGCCCCCGGCTGTAGAGACTAACTCTAGGTCGTCCGAATGCAGTCTGTCCCCAGGCAGTTATGATATTGTGCTGTGTGTGGACTTCATTGAGACGACTGGGTAAGGACGCGTAACATATTATTACATAATTTACTATAATCTGCTGATTCTGATCGGCCGATTCAATGGTGGATCCGACAGGCAAACCAAACAAGAAATAACTTGAATGATGGTTGGTTTTATCAATCTGTTCGTGTGTGTGGGTGTGCAGGGGCAGCACAGCCTGTAAGCAGGAGCTGGTAAAGGAGCTTCAGAGGAACAGCGTGACCTTTGACATCAGGAAGTTAAACGTCGGAGACTTCCTGTGGGTGGCCCGGGAGAGGGTGTCTCCTGTGCAGGGTGAGACGATCTGCGCACCTGGATGGAGAAGCCGCCCTGATCTGATCAAAGTCAATGATTATAGAGAGATCAGAAAGCGGAGGAAGTCTGTTGATTAATCACTTCCTGTCCGCTTCCCGTCCCATTTTTATACTGTACCGTCTTGTGTAATAATATCTGGCCGTTCCATTTTGCTAATCCCTCGTCTTGTTCTAATGTCAATTCACCTGGGATTTTGTCAACCTGCTCTTTCTCCTCTTCCTTACACACGTTAACCCTTTCGCACACGCACCTTCATCACCTCACCCAGGTCAGCTGCGTCCTCCCCAAGGTCGGGAGTTAGTTCTTGATTACATCATCGAGAGGAAGAGGATGGACGACCTGTGTGGCAGTATCATCGACGGCCGATTTAGGGAGCAGAAGGTGAGTGTGTATTTAACCTCCTGTCGGCGTGTGTTTTGTCGCTCACTGAGGACCGTTGGGGAAACTGCACTAACAAAACACACAAAAATTGTGGGAAATTCTTTCCTTTTAGCATCTCTTCGTGTACCACTTTCTTTAAGATTGATCGATTTGAGATTGTCACAAATCTCTTAAACACTAAAACTAATCTCTCCGTCGCTCTCCATCTCTTTCTCGGAGGTAGTTTCGTCTGAAGAGGTGTGGTCTTCAGAAGCCTATATACCTGGTAGAGGAGTGTGGCTCAGCGGCGGCCCACCTCAGCCTACCAGAGACCACCCTGAAGCAGGCCATGGTCAACACGCAGGTACCCATGTAGGTTTTAATTACATGGTAAGGATCTGCACACGGTGTGAGAGGGTTTGTTCTGCCCAAAAACACAGCCAAGAGGTGAAGGCTTTCCTATGGCCTCATTAGGTCAACACAAAAATGGCTAGTTTTGTTTTAGGAGGTTAGATTTTGGCATTTCTGCAACTTATTATAATTGCAGAGTTGTTGGAAGCACCAGCTACCTGGTCGCGCCTGCCTTGAAGCCTTTTCGTTGTTACAAATCAACATTTGAACCTAATAACGTTCTCTCTCCAACTTTGCCAGGTGGTCGATGGGTTCTTCGTGAAGCGAGTTCAGAATGTGAAGGAATCAGTAGCCTACCTCACTGTCATGACCCGATACCTCACCAGACTGTACCAGGTAAACACCTCACTGTCATGACCCGATACCTCACCATGCTGTACCAGGTAAACACCTCACTGTCATGACCCGATACCTCACCATGCTGTACCAGGTAAACACCTCACTGTCATGACCCGATACCTCACCATGCTGTACCAGGTAAACACCTCACTGTCATGACCCGATACCTCACCAGACTGTACCAGGTAAACACCTCACTGTCATGACCCGATACCTCACCATGCTGTACCAGGTAAACACCTCACTGTCATGACCCGATACCTCACCATGCTGTACCAGGTAAACACCTCACTGTCATGACCCGATACTTCACCAGACTGTACCAGGTAAACACCTCACTGTCATGACCCGATACTTCACCAGACTGTACCAGGTAACTTTTAGCATTGTCCGGGTGCTAATGTCCACGCGGTTAGCATTGGCCGGGAACTAACAATAACGAACACGAAGCTGTAGTCAAGCTGAACCCGTAGCAATGTTGTTGTAATAGTGTGAATAACAGTGCACATTATCTCTTCATTTTTGGGCCCATGCTGCCACCTACGGTACTGGGATGTGCTTTCAGTCACGGCTTACACACTTGTTTTCACAAATAAACAAATGAAACCAGTAGCTGACTAAGTGTTCAATTTTCAAGACGACCAAGCAAACAGTCAGATTTATAGTACCTAACTTTTTTTCCCTGGTTTTAGAAGCGTGCTCTAGTCGGTTCTGTTCTAGAATTTTCTTTTAGAACCCTGCCTTGATCTGTCTCTTCTCTTCAAGAACTGTGCTCGGGTCTGTCTATTCTCTTCTAGAACTGTGCTGTTGTCTGTCTATTCTGTTTTAGAACTGTTCTTTGGTCTGTATCTTTTGTTTCAGAACCGTACTCTGGTTTGTCGCTCCAGGGAACTGGAGGGGGATGGACGCAATGAGGAGTGTGGAGGGGGGGAAAGACCAAATCCATCCTGTTCTCTGATGTCTTTTATTGAGTTCAACCAAGGAGCTGTGAAGAACAAGGTATACGTTTGTGTGTTTTTAGTGATGATTAAAGCACCAGTACACAGGGTTTTTGAAGAAAATTGGATAGGTTGTACAGTACAACATCAATTTGACACAGACAAAAGTAATGTTCAAAAACTGTGTCTTAATGAAAAATGGTCAATAAACATGTAATCAGATTGCTCAGAGTATCATTCTCCCTCGGTAGATGTCTCCGGTCGGGACCGTGTTCGCTGAAGTTAAGAGTTCTTGAAGTTATTTTTTTTGGTCAAACTTATGATCCTCTGTGCATAATTTTGTAACTGGTGTGTTGGGGAAGGTCAGCTGTGTCTGTATGATGGCTTTAACACCCTACTTCTTACTTCCTCAGTGTCAGACAGTGGGGGAGGTGTTTGCTAGACAGTTGATGCAAATCTCTGGACTTTCTGGAGACAAGGCGGTTGCAATTCTGGAGCGCTACGCGACTCTGCACAGGTAACATGCACACGCCAGGTGACAATCAAGTCAAATTAAGAAGGGCTTGGAGGTAAAAAGATGTAGAAACCAGTTTCGGTTTAATTTCTTGAAGAGATTATTTTCCAGATCTTTCTTTAACCCTTTCACGCTATTCCCATGATCCTTTCAGTTTGAGGAATGCCTATGAGCAGTGCCACAGCGAGACAGAAAAGGAGAAGCTCTTGTCGTCCATTCAGTATGGAAAACTGAAAAGGTTTTTTTTTTATCTGTTGCTGTAAACTTTTGATGTTCATTTGGAAGAAAGAAAAAACATGTTTGTTTTCTGTTTCAGGAATTTGGGTCCTGCTCTGAGTCGGACTCTCTACCAGCTGTATTGCACAAACGGGGCGCTGACGTAAAAGGGGTTTGAAGAAAGCCAGCTTACCGCCATTCCATCCCCTGTTAATCTGTACCCCCTAATGCACGTGTCACTGTGTTTTTACGTTTTCGACAGACGTATTGTTTTGAGGATGTTTATGGACCAATAAATACAATGTTATAAACAGTTTAAGTTATTTAATTGGGCAAAAAAATCGAATTGAAAGCAGCGGCGGGCAATGCATCTTCTGAGGTCGGAGAGTGTAGCTACTCATGTAGGCTATAGTGATCTACTATTCACATTTCACCTGTGAAACTACTGAGCATGCGTCTTACATCTAAACGGTCGGATCCAGAAGATTGGAGGTCTGAAGTGAACTTGTACGTGCTCAGGTGGTGGATGACGTCAGTGGGCGTTCACGCGTCGTAGGATCATGGGTCGGTGAAAATTCGAGACGAATAGAAAAACAACCGGACCGGGTACGTTTTTCCTATGTTTATCTTGGGGGGGAATACTAAACGAATGAGCTGATCTTACTGCGCCAACAAGAACTTGACATATGTCCGTTCTGCCTTCGAACAGACGTTGCCAAACCCATCCATCATTCGCTTTCAGCCCCCACCACCCCTAGAGCGCATGCACACCCAGCCGCACCTGAGCGCAGGACCAACGCCGTTATCAGGCGCGGCGAGACGGAGTAACGGAGGACTATTCCGGCAGTGTGAAATCTTAAATGGAAAATATTGTTCTGTGTGTCGGGGAGAAGGCGAGCTTGTCATAGCGGCACCATGGAAATCATGAAAAAGATTCGCGTCACACCGGGTGAATGAACTAATCGGTTTCCGGACAAAGGCGACGTTCACTCGGCGTGTATAATGCGCATTTGCCGCAGGCTGTACTACTGTCACCACCACAGTGCAACCAGATCTCGAGCGGCCACGGATGGGGTGACTCCCGTCGCTCCCAGGAGGAGGTGGTCTCGGGCCCGGGCCGCCGCTCCCGGGGTGGGTCCCCGGCGCCGTTAACTGGAGGGCTGACCGGAGGACTCTTGTCGCGGGGAAATAAGAGTGGGGGGAAACATGCAGACTGAGGTTCCAGTGCCGCCTGAGAATATAGAAGAGGGGGACGGGGCAGGGAGAGAGGAGGTGAGTTGTGTGTGTGTGTGAGAGAGAGATACCGGGCTAATCGCCTCTACACGCACATTGTTGAACCGCGTGTAAAAGGCAGGTGGCATAAACTTTTGGCAGCCTGTGCTTAGTGTCTGGTGTTTTGACACTTCCCTTCATGGGTCTCCATGCCAATATAGTAGACAGATGATGCGAGGGTAAACATCACGCGCTGCATGTTGTTCGGATGCTGTGGGGTTTCACTGCATGACGAAATAACTAGGTTGATAAATAAATGACACATTTCCACCAGTCCGCTGGATGTTTGATCTATATAATAATTTTTTGAAACGCATGCTTTGTTTCAGCAAATTAATTGCACGCCGTGACTTCAGTGGTGCACTGGAAAGTTCATTAAAAGCCATGCAGTCTAATATGTTTTGCTTCTCTAGGCCTTTTTGACAGAATATACAATCAGCCTATACTCGAAGCACGCTGGTTGATTCCTTTTGAACAATATCGCATGGGGTTTCTTTTAGGTGCTGTGATTCTCAGCAGTCCATCTTCTGCACTGGCCCGTTCCATCACCACCAGTCTGTCCGGTGTCTGCATTGCAGTCTAGCCGCCCGACAGCCGACTGAGCTGAGGACCTTTTTCTGCCTCATGTCTCATGTTACCACGCACACACAGTCTCTCCTGTCATCTTTTTCTTGCCCGCGTCACATGATGTGTCCCACCCTCTTTCACAGAATGTATTGAAAAAGGTAGGCCCACCGGTTAGCAAAAGGCCCTCATGAATATATAGCAAATG
Source organism: Dallia pectoralis (assembly GCA_029465975.1). Classification (NCBI taxonomy): domain Eukaryota; kingdom Metazoa; phylum Chordata; class Actinopteri; order Esociformes; family Umbridae; genus Dallia; species Dallia pectoralis. The sequence goes on along the minus strand of CM055735.1, from coordinate 9,749,499 downwards.
TGCCATACTTAATAACATTTGTTCATGGATAGAGAAAGACCTTGTCAACAGTGCATTTTGTCTAATTTATCATTCCATGTGTTTAGTCCTGACTGACTTTCCATTATTTCTCTCCCCTACACTGCGTCCATTAATCAGAATCCAGGTTAATTTAATTGTTGATCTGGAGTATAAGGCAATCGACCAATGTCTCATTTTTGTTGTAAATATTTTAAGCCTCGCTCAGACTCAACATTTCCGGCTAGTGGCCAGTGTTCAAAACGTCAAAAACCTCATCTCGTCGCAATGCCACATACACTTGCTAACAGAGGGAGATGGTTAGCGAGAGGGAAAGGAGGTAGCTGTTATTTTGGCACCCGGGGGAGGTACAGTCTGCCGTTTCGCTGTTATCTCATTTGGCAGCCTCTCCGTTCCTACTGGCTAGTCCTCATTATGTTTCTTTCTGTAAATATTGAACAGAACATAGGTTTTACTGACAAGGAGAGGTTGGCAAATTAGTACTATTAAAATTCACCGTAAACCTAACCCCTGACCTTAAACCCAATTACCAAACCTATATTACTAAACTTAACCTTGATCTAATTCAACCCTAAAATTAGTCGTTTTTGGTCCTCCCTAAGATTGTAAACCTTGAACGCACAAACAAACACACACACACACACACACAGTGAAATCAGGAAGTTTGCACAATAAGACTACTCAGGGTTTAAAGGTTAATTACTTAATCACTGTGAGAGATAAATAAATGAAAAACCATCCCGTGACGTGTGTATACCGAAAACACACACACATACACACAAAAACAGGCAGCAACACAGTACAGTCAATAAGGGAGTAGTCCAGTCTATAAAAAGATGAAGCTCTCTCTCATCGCACTTTCTCTCTCTCTCTCCCTTTCTCTCTTTCTTTCTGTCTCTCAAATACTTCTCTTATTTCCTTCTGGCGGAGAAGTGTAGTGTGTCCTTTGGCACCCCTCACAGAAACGGGTTGTAGTCAGCAGTGACAGTGGTGTCTGACTGTGTGTGTGTTTGGCAGTGTGTGTGTTTGGGAGTGTGGATGTTTTTTATTGTGTGTGTGTTTGGTAGCGTGGGTGTGTGTAGGAGTGTGTGTTTGGGAGTGTGTGTGTGTTTAGACGTGTGTCTTTGGGAGTGTAGGTGTTTTTTTCAGAGTGTGGGTGTGTGTTTGGTAGTGTGGGAGTGTTTGAAAGTGTGGGTGTGGATTTGGAGTGTGTGTGTTTACAAATGTGTGTCTGTGTGTGTGTGAAGCAATGTTATCAGAGCTTTTACAGAATGTGTGTGCACGGTGCTGGTTGTCGCAGCGCTGGATCAAGGGACCAAACAGGAAGGGAGAGAGGGATAGAGAGATGGAACGATGGACATGGTGAGAGTCTGCTGACTGGACATCTAGACTTGGTGAGGGCACTAATGCCATCCTCCTCCTCTTCTCCTGTGTCCTTGTGTCCCTCCATCCAAGAACAACAAAAATCCCTTTGTCAACAAAGACACAACGTCCAGCCGGGTAGCACACATGACCAGTAACCGTTAAGGTCTAATATGTGTTATTGTGTCACTGAGTTGACCTAACCCCAAGGCAAACAACCGTTTAGTTGTATCGAATCGTAGGTAAGATTTGAAAGAATATTTGAACCCAAGTTTGCTGTGCTTCTATCGGACGTAAGATTTGAAATAATATTTGAACCCATGTTTGCTGTGCTATTATCGAAGGTAAGATTTGAAAGAATATTTGAATCCATGTTTGCTGTGCTACTATCGTAGGAAGATTTGAAATAATATTTGAACCCACGTTTGCTGTGCTATTATCGAAGGTAAGATTTGAAATAATATTTGAACCCACATTCACTCTGCTACTATCGAAGATGAGATTTTAAATAATATTTGAACCCACGTTTGCTCTGCTACTATCGAAGGTAAGATTTGAAATAATATTTGAACCCACGTTTGCTGTGCTATTATCGAAGGTAAGATTTGAAATAATATTTAAACCCACGTTTGCTGTGCTACTAGCAGTCTGAACACATAACATCTGTCCCTGTTGTGGGAGGTTGGCTTTTATAACGAGTACTTTTAGCCCACGATGGATAAAGTTATGAAAGCTATTACAAAGTGCCTCACAGACACACACTCAAACACTTCATACACATACATACATATACACACACACACACACCAATCCTTCAGAACTTTAGAACCCAAGGTCCTCATGACAATCTAAAAGACCCCTAGACCCCGGTGGTTTAGTTTAGGTAACACCAGGACGTCATGGGCACAGAACGAATTGAGCACCTGAAGATCGAGCGCTGTCGGTGTAATCTTTCACAGAATACCTTTCCCCTCTTCCCCGTTGATTGTGTTGGTCAATGTCGGTGACTACACAGTGCAGACACACACACACACACACACACACACGGTTACTATACATTGTGTACTGCTGGAGCATCTAGTGTTACACATTTCGGAAACAGACTCTCTGTTAACCCCCAGGAGACAGACACTCACAGATTGAGTGCAGGACGAGAAATTGGATAGAGACAGTGGCTACTGAAAGTCTAAACACACCTTCAACTGTCTTTACATTTTCCTGCCCTAAAGTTTTCAAACCATAAAACAGACTTAATATAATGCAGTTTGCTTTATTGTCAGCTGTAGTTTTCAAGCATCCTTAAGTAGTGCATAGAGATAATAGGATTGGATAAATGTATTCAATGTGCTTGCCACTACAAGCCAAGACTCTAGACCAAACGCAAACCATAACTACGTATATTAACCAGTAGAAGGATTATTTTATTCAATTTGCTTGCCACTACAAACCAAGACTTTAGACCAAACGCAGACCATAACTATATTAATCAGTGTTCTTTGCATAGTTAGTGCAAATTAACTCCAAAACTAAAACCGCTGAACAGACACTTATTTAGCAATTATGGTTTTTATGATTAGCATTTGGTGTGCTACCGCTGTCCACAAAATACAGGGCAGGGCTGGGAGGAAAGAGTTCAATACCTCTGTTTTTCACTTAAACACTAGCCCTTAAACCAAAATAGAGTGGCCAAACCAACATTTAAACCAAGCTTGAGTGGCCAAACCAACATTTCAACCAAGTTAGACAACTGTGTACCGCCAAGTAGCTAGCTAGCCATTTTGCTACACGTGGCTAGTCCATTGGGGGTCTTTGAATGTCTCATCACATCCGCGTTGTAGAGGCACGTTACCGTGGAAACCGTCTCAGCTGCTCTTCTCCTTTTGACCTGCCCCATCTGTTGTTGGGTCGTTACAAACTCAACCTGCTAAAAGGGAGCTTGATTTTTTTATAGTGCAGTCTCATGTACTCCTATGTTTGTGAACTGGGCTGAAAGGCAGCAAAACGTGGGTATAGGTTTTTACAATATCAAAACGAGAGCGAGAGCTGAAACAGGCGAACGCGGGGTTTGGGAGTGAGCAAAGATACCTTTTCCCTATAATCTTCCGTTTGTTTCCGCTGTTTCAAATGTGGCGTGTGTATTACAACAGGCCTGTCACTCGTCCCCTCTGTCGGTCTCCACAGCAACGGCCCCTGCAGCAGTCTGTGGCCTCCTCCCTGTGCCGCGAGTCCCACTGGAAGTGCCTCCTGCTAACTCTCCTCATGTACGGCTGTTTCGGCACGCTGGGCTGGTGTGCCGTGTGCCGCGTGCCGGTTCCAGGCTCCGGGGAGTACGTTGTCGATCTGGAAACGTCCGCCGCAGCCGCAACCGCCTTTCCTGACCGGCCTCGACTAAGCTTCCAACATGAAAGGTAGGCTGCGTTCACGCACCACATTCGAGAATTTTTTTTAATGTTCTTTTAACTTTCCCTTTAATCCGTTCTTGTTGGTTTTATATAGGTATTTTAGATTTTTTTTATTTGATCCCCTCTTTCCCTCTCCTCCCCATCTTCTGTCTTTCCTCTACTACTCTCCACTATCTCTCCTCTCTTCACATCTTTCCTCTACCACTCCTTCTCTCATATGTTTCCTCTTCCCTCTTATATACCTGTCCTCTCTTCTCTGTCTTCTCTCAGTCCTTGCTCCAGTGGATATGTGTACATCCCTCTGGCCTTCTTAGCCATGCTGTATGTGGTCTATCTGGTGGAGTGTTGGCACTGCTATTCAAAAACTGCCCTCCTGGCGCATGCAGAGACTGCTGAGGTAACCGGTCTGTTGGTCTGTTGGTCACTCATCAGTCTGTCAGCCTGCTGGCCGCTCATTTGTCTGTCATTCTGTCGGTCGTTCTATCATTTCTTTGACACATCTATCCAGACTGCTGTGTTTCAGTTGTGTGTGTGTGTGTGTGTGTGTGTGTGTGTAAACACATTAACTATACTTGTGAATACCAAACATTCCTGCGAGATAAAAGTAATAGATACAGCTGTGGTTAGGTTCTGTGGATGGGTTCTGTGGATGGGTTCTGTGGATGGGTTCTGTGGATGGGTTCTGTGGTTGGGTTCTGGGGTTGGGTTCTGGGGTTGGGTTCTGGGGTTGGGTTCTGTGGTTAGGTTCTGTGTATTCTCCCCGTGTTTGTGTGTCCAGGTGTATGAGCGTGTCACCAGGCTCCAGCAGGCCACTCCGTGTATCTGGTGGAAGGCTATCAGCTATCACTATGTCAGGAGAACCAGGCAGGTGACCAGGTATCGTAACGGGGATGCTTACACCACCACCCAGGTGAGAACACACACTATTGGCACTGGTTACAGCGTCACTACTGGTTACAGCGTCACTACTGGTTACAGCGTCACTACTGGTTACAGCGTCACTACTGGTTACAGCGTCACTACTGGTTACAGCGTCACTGCTGGTTACATTGTCACTACTGGTTACATTGTCACTACTGGTTACATTGTCACTACTGGTTACATTGTCACTACTGGTTACAGTGTCACTACTGGTTACACCGTCACTACTGGTTACACCGTCACTACTGGTTACACCGTCACTACTGGTTACATCGTCACTACCGGTTACAGCGTCACTACCGGTTACAGTGTCACTACTGATTATTGTATCACTACTGGTTACTGAATTACTACTGGTTACATTGTCACTATTGGTTACAGCGTCACTACAGGTTACAGCATCATTACTGGTTACATTAACCCAGCTTGTATCTGCCCAACATTGTAACAAGTAGTCTGTCTGTCACAGGTGTACCATGAGAGAGTCAACACCCACGCCTCCAGCTCAGAGTTTGACTATGGCCGACACGGGGTTAAAGACATATCCAAGGCGCTGCAGGGACTACAGGAGCACCCGGCTCTACGGCTTCGCTTCACCAAGTGTTTTAGGTAACCCCGGCCGGCTGCTTGCTTATGTATCATAACATAAACACAAACAAACTTTTACAATTCATATTCATTTATCCTGAATTAAAAGCAGTTGTCTGTGTTAAATTTATGTTTCTTTGTGGTGTTATGGTGATGTCATCCTGTTCTTGTTATTTTGATGTTCTACTTTCCAGTTCCTGTTATGATGATGTTCTAGCTTCCTGTTCCGGTGTTATGATGATGTTCTAGCTTTCTGTTTCTCTGTTATGATGATGTTCTAGCTTCCTATTGCTGTATTCATGATGTTCTCGCTTCCTGTTGCTGTAATGATGATGTTCTAGCTTCCTGTTCCTTCTGTTATGATGATGTTCTAGCTTTCTGTTTCTTTGTTATGATGATGTTCTAGATTCCTGTTGCTGTAATGATGATGTTCTAGATTCCTGTTGCTGTAATGATGATGTTCTAGATTCCTGTTGCTGTAATGCTGATGTTCTAGATTCCTGTTTCTCCATTATGATGATGTTCAAGCTTCTTGCTTCCTGTTCTGATGATGTTCTTGCTTCCTTTTTTAGTTTTGCTAGTGCCCGTGCCGAGGCGGCATATCTCACCCAGCGGGCACGCTTCTTTGGCGACAACGAGGGGTTGGACGACTATATGGAGGCCCGCGAGGGAATGCACCTGAAGAATGTGGACTTCCGGGAGCATATCATGGCGTTCCCAGACCCGTCTCGGCCGCCTTGGTATTCCAGACACCGCATCTTCTGGCTGGCCTCAGTGTTCATCCTCTCCTGGCCGCTGAGAGTAGTGTCGGAGTACCGCACGGCGTACGTACACTACCACGTGGAAAAACTCTTCGGCGAGGAGACGACCCGAGAGGACGGAGGAGGCGACGGAGGGACGGAGAACGGGCCATTGGCGGGGGAGAGGGGTCTGAACGGGTCGAGCTACCGGGCCATATCGCGGGTGAACACGGTGGACATGACCGAGCTGGAGTGGCACATCCGGTGTAACCAGCAGATGGTGCCGTCCTATTCCGAGGCCCTACTCATGGACCTGGAGAGGGAGAGCAACGCCGGGGGAACCAACAGCACCTCGACCACTACGCCTGGAGCGCCAGGCTCCGGCCCCATCCAGGGGGGCCTCCCGGCCGGCATGGCCCACCCGTTGGCCTTCTCCACGGCTTACCTCCTCCAGAGCTGCCCCCGGTGTAGGAGGGCCACGTCGAGCTCCAGTCTGCCCTCCAGGCTGAGGGCCCCGACGGGTAACCGGGCCCTGCTGAGCGGCACTGTGGCCGGGATCAGGGCGAACGCTGCAGCAGGTGTTGTGGGAGGGCAGGGGGAAGGGCAGGGGGGAGGCGGAGGAACAGGAGGCGGGAGGTTGGTGTTGAGTCGGAGTGGGTTCTCCCTTGGAAGACTAGGTGGAACACGGCCCCGACCTGTCAGTCTGTTTCACTCTCGCAGCATGGGGGGAGGTCTAGGAGGAGGACGGGGGGAGGAAGGAGGAGGTGGGGGAGGGTTTCTGGGGCTAGGCTCCCGGCAGGGGCAGAATGACGAGGAGAGCAGAGGAGTACTGGAGGGGGAGAGGGATGACGGCGAAGCAGATGAAGAGGAGGCGCAAGAGGGAGGGAGAGAGGAGGAGGCATCTGAGGGAAGGGGAGAGGAGGAGGGCACAAGGGAGCGGGACAGACCTCCATCGTATCACGATGCGTTCTTCTTCCCTGTGTTGATTGTTCATGGTGAGGAGAGTTGCCATGGCGGAGACGACGTGATGGACTCAATAGTCAACTAGCAGGAAATGAATGGAAGAATACAGGAAATGGAGTCTGACAGAGTGACAGGAAATGGAGTCTGACAGAGGGACAGGAAATGGAGTCTGACAGAGTGACAGGAAATGGAGTCTGACAGAGGGACAGGAAATGGAGTCTGACAGAGTGACAGGAAATGGAGTCTGACAGAGTGACAGGAAATGGAGTCTGACAGAGTGACAGGAAATGGAGTCTGACAGAGTGACAGGAAATGGAGTCTGACAGAGGGACAGGAAATGGAGTCTGACAGAGGGACTGGAAATGGATGGATAATCTGAGAGGAACAGGGTAGAGATTAAGGAAGATCAGATATTTTTGTACAGAGTCAGAGAAAACAGATTGAACAATTGCAGATGAGGACCAAACGAACAACTGAGAGAGAGAGAAAAGGGAAAGAGATGGAAAGAGGGAAAAGGAGATGAAGAGTGAAAATTGGTGGAAGAAATGAAAGAGCGAGTGAGTGTGAGAGAAAGGAAAATAGAGGGTTATTTACTGAACATTTTAATGTTTTTCAGATATCTATGCAAAGACACAGGAATATGCAGCTCTATAGAATAACGTAAATGGTATCCTGATTCAGTGCACAATTTTTTTTATTGGGGTCTGGTCTGTCTAGGTCTAGAAGTGCCCTTTATAGGGGCTAGGGTGCAATTTAGGATTATGCAGAGAATGATGTATGTGTGGGCATAAATGTAGGCAGAGAATGAACAGATGCACACAGACCCAGGACGCATGAAGCTTCAGAGTGGAGAAAGAGGACCAGAGGTTTGAGATGAAGGACCCAACAGAGCACCTGCACGCCTACTTTCATCTCGTCTTCCATGGAACTAGGAGGGGCGTGTCCTGTTGCCACGGCGCTAATAGAAAGGGAACAATCTAATTGCCTCTGTGAGACCGTGTCATCACTGGCCTGGCAGAGAAGATCTGAACAAAGGATATCTGATACTCCTAATCTTGCCTTGTCATCTCAAAATGCCTAATGCCTGCCTTACACACAAACACACACACACACATACTTGTCAATTACACTCTATTCCCTATATAGGGCACTCGTTTTGAACAGAGCCCTTATAAAAAAATCAATCTAATTAATAATTGGATATGATATGGTTTCATCTCTTCATTGGCTCCTGATATAAAGTAGTTTACTATATAGGGATTAGGATGTTAAAACAATCTGATCACAGCTGACTTGTGGGTCTGCCTTTAACACAAAGGGGTTTATTTTAGCTTTTGCACTATAGAGAATAGGCAAACAAATCTCTCCACAGCCCTGGTTACTCAGTGTGCCTAGTATTCAATGTGAGACGCTTGGGTTGAGTTGTGTCGACAACCTCCAGCGGTGAAATGGATCTATGCTGGTTGGAGAACGAGCTAGACAGAGAGTGTTATGATAATTTAAAACTGAAATAACCTTCCGTAATGAAGAGAGAGAACAAACAGTGGAGTGTTTATGGCAAGGTCCATGTTCGCTTGCTCAATGTGGTTACTTTTTGGGCCATTATATTCACACTGCGCCTCTCTCACATTCTGAGCCAAGGAACGGTAACACACACACACACATTATGGCAAGGTCCCAACCTGGTCAGGCATATACGCGTTAAACTGTTTCACAACGCCTTGCGGGTGTCAAATTTTGTGCCATGGCTGTTATGTCATCGCTACGCTGCGGGAAGACTTGGCTGCAGCGGAATTGTCAATACTTATGTTATTACCACTTCAAAGCACATACTAATCACTCCTTTTCTCTTGGTACAGTTTGCACTGCAAAGCAAATTTCTCTTCAATCTAGGGCCGTGACTGATAGTACTATGTAGGGAATACGGTGCAGCCTTTGTCGAATGTAGTGCACTTTTTACAGAGTGAAGGAGATCATTGGGGACAGAGATCTCCCTCTCAGAAAAACCTGCGTTCAAGATTTGTCGTGTTAGGGTACAAATGGGACATCAGGTTGGTGATCAGACAATTTTGTAGGTAAATAAATATTTGGCTGTTGTGGATGGATGGAAACACTTCAGATCTTCTCTCCAATGGTTGCAAGTTCATAGAGAGTTTCACTTTTCATGGAAAACCTTACAGCCTGTACTATAATAGCCTACCTTACCTTAATCCAGGCTTAACTCTTATCTAATCATAACCATCACCGAATCACAGTAGCCTACAGTACTGTGAACCCTTCAAACTGTGATAAATGTACTTATAATTTGTAACATTTATGTTTATGTAGCAAAACATTTGTGAGCTGATATGATTTGTTGCAAATTTGTAATAGAATTTATGTTTCTGTAGCACATTTGGTTAATTTTCCCCTTACATCAGAAAAAGACTTACTTGGCTGTCACAAATGCAACTATACTAAGATACGCTTTCCTCCTTTGCTTGGTTAGCTGGTCTTGGTTGGTTGATTCAGGAGTTTAACATATCTATTACTACTACTATTCTAACGATTTTAACAGCTGCCAGTGGAGAATCAAAAAAGCCCTTAAGACAGAAACTATTGTATTGAACATAGCATTGTCTTATGGGATTTGATTGCTCGACGATCGACGCTCATTGTTGGAGTGGGTTGTTCTGGTCTGCGGTGCTGACGGGGAAAGACAGACAGATAGTTTGGACTATCATCTCAAGTTTAAACGACCTGGACGGTTTCCACTAATCTTCAAAAACTAAAACCAAGTTGTGTGCGCTGGTCATTTTGGGTATATTATTTTCGCAGGTTTAAGAACATTTCTGTTTCTGATTTTGGTAAATGTTTTTATGTCACGTCTTAGGAGACTGATCATTGGTGTAAATCATTGCCATTTCAGACAAAATCTCCAACAGCAGCTTTTACTTTGGAATGAAAGTGTGACCCAACACTGCAATACGGTATTTATTATTACATGCCAGCGGATATCAAACACTTACAGCTTTCTTATTAACAGTAAGTACATGAAAGCTCTCTGTATAGACTGTGTAGTCTGATGATAATAAAAATACTTAATGTTATTCAATAAAGATGTTAATATACTTCCGAGGATGATGTTATAATGATGTCAACAATGGTGGTGATGAGGATTACTGTGGCCCGTAATAAATCAAATCCTGTTAATATAAGAGGATATATGTTTTGCTTTACGGTCCTGATGGCTTCTGTCTGTTGAGTAACTGTGTTCGTTTTCGGTTCAGGCATTAGTGTGTGTTGTAAGGCCTGGAGGTTAGGTCATTGAGGTCGAGGATAGGAGATAAAAATATTGGGAATACTTTGCCTGGTACCCCTAAACTGCTGATAAGAGAAGTGGGTTACACCTTTGTTTTTATCATTGGCCTAAAGAATCTAAACAAAATGAGGTATTTTTAGTATGGCCAACCCTCTCGGCAAAAACTATTATCAACTATTGATTCTGGGGCCATTTAGAGGGGAACGTAGAACAAGAGGCTCAGTGTCCAGCACCTCCGCCCTTAGCGTCCTTCTGCTCAGCCAGCCACTCCACTCTTCCCTCCGGAGGCCACGGAACAGAAGCTGGTCCCGTCAATACGACTGTGCCCGGTGTCCTTCCGCTTTAGTTGGCCACACAAATTGCACATATTTTTGGACCCAAAAACAGAGGTGATCCTGACCTTAACCTCGTCCAGCCGCGACAGAACATCACAGCTGTGAACTGTAAGCAGCCAAACAGGTGATGGAACCGGTGGCATGAGTGGTGGTAGTGAAAACTGGTGCTGCCCAGTGCCCAAGGCCAGGAAGAGTTTGCACTCGCCGAGGTACTGCATTGAGCGTCGCATCCATGCTTCACTGTGGTTCTCATGCAGCTTGGTATACAGCTGTGTGGCGCTGTTCCCCAGGGCGCGCTCTCATCAACGTTACCACCCGCAAGCCACAGGACAATCTGAAGGTGAGAGAAGAGGGGAAAAAAACAAAACCTTAATACTGACTCCATTAGAAGTTCAGATGGAGTTAGATATACTTTTTTTACCTGTAGGTGAGGATGGCTGGGAAGAGGCAGCGGTGGGCCTCATCAAGCTGCCTGATGATGCCCTGTGACCAAGCCACAACATTCTTCGTACACCGAGAGCATGCCAGGTACTCAGTGGCCATGAGGTACCAGGAATCAATGTCTAAAGGCCTCATTATGCTTCTGCGTCAACTCCACGGCGTAGCTACGCCGTCACTCCTACGGCGTCGTGGCCGTTTTATGGTTCTGCGTCAGGTTGTGTTGCATTTCACTATGGGGGTGTGGGGTTCGCGAATCTCTTTGCTAGTTTGTTTTGGTTCCGTGCGCCCTTTCCGCTTTTTCATTTCTGACAATGGCGAGCGAAAGAGAATGTTGTAGCAGCTGGAGCTAATCGACGTTGAACAACAAACGATTTTATTGCAAATGTTTAATCGCAGAAAAAAATACGATGTCAGCGAAGGTGGTCTGTACGACCAGTGCACGAATACAGGGGGAGGATTGGCGAATTTGTTACGGTTGTTAGACCGCTGAGGGACTTGGACGAAGAAATGCACTTTAAGTATTAAAGTTAATTACTGTATATCCATGATGTAGCCGTGAACATTGTATTGTAAATAAATAACAATCTTGTGAACACTTGAAGGCTTTTATTTAATCTCCACATGGAACTGTGCAATGGCAGGATAATGTAGTGTCCCGTGGCAGACTTGGTTAATTACATCCAAAACTAACGTTGATCTAATAATGTGCAAAGAGTAAAAAAGCGCCATGCGGGCAAAGGTTTAAGTACAATAAAAAATAAGCGAACAGGCATCCAGAGAAACAGCCGACAAGCAAAGAAGCGGTCTGGCGATGCGGGTGGCTGGTTGTAGATCGGCCGGTTCTGCGGTGGCTCATACCAGAGCTGGAGATCTGGCCTCACCTCAGCACGATTGTTTTTCCAGGTGAAGAGCACCTGCCGATCCACTGTTGCTGCGCGGTGCTGAGAGTAACCCGCCAGCGGGGCACATCTGTGTTAGAACGATAGAGAAGAGGGTGCGTGTTTAAAACTCTATAGTTGATCTGCTTGATCTTTTGATAAGCTTTAGCTAAGTTAAGAACTGATAGTGCATCAGAGGTCATTTACCTCAGCACTGTCAGGAGGCCCTGGGGGCAGGAGGGCTTGCAGAGGCAGCAGCTGCTCCTCCTCCTCTCTCTCTCCGCCGGGGCCGCCCTCGCCGGGGTCGACCTCGCCTCCCTCGCCGGGGTCGACCTCGCCTCCATCGCCGGGGTCCACCTCGCCTCCCTCGCCGGGGTCGACCTCGCCTCCCTCGCCGGGGTCGACCTCGCCTCCCTCGCCGGGGTCGACCTCGCCTCCCTCGCCGGGGTCGACCTCGCCGCCCTCGCCGGGGTCGACCTCGCCGCCCTCGCCGGGGTCGACCTCGCCGCCCTCGCCGGGGTCGACCTCGCCGCCCTCGCCGGGGTCGACTCGCCGCCCTCGCCGGGGTCGACCTCGCCTCCCTCGCCGGGGTCGACCTCGCCTCCCTCGCCGGGGTCGACCTCACAGAGGCAGAACTCTGGGGCTCTTGGTCGACCTGTACGCTCTGAATATAGGAGAACAAATGTAAGTCAGAAAGTCTATAAAACACTCACCAAAAACAGTAAATGAAATACTATCAGATGTTTTTTTCTGCACAGCGTTGCAATAATAGCTTTCAAGAACATGCACTATTCTGCAGACGAAAAGCGTATAATATAGTAGACACCAAGCCGACTGAAATGTAGTGTAAAATGTGGAAAGGCGATAGAAAGCAAAAGTTGTTTTAGTGATACAGCGTGGACAGACTTAATGAGAGGACACCGCTACAAGACTGCTACAAAAGAGTGGATTGATATTTGGAAAATTCTCACCCAAACCTTAACAGGTTAAACATGAAATATGAACCACTACACATGAAATACTTTAAGACAGACATTCAATAAAGTATTAAACTTACAGTTCTCGTAGTCATCAACAATCTGTGCCAGCTCTGCGTCTGTAGGATCAGCCGGTCGCTGAGGAGACAGCGCTGTGAGACACAGGAAGAGCGTGTGAGACAGACATATGGGTCAGAAAAGCAATCTGGTCCACAATAATTCAAGAAAATAAAATAGTTAGTACTCACCGGGCTTCATGGAGGGTTTGATGACCTTTATCAGCTTTGCCTGCAGCGCCTGGGCAGTCAGGGTTTGACGTTGCCCTAAATACTGGGCGATGACCTGACCAAGAGACCTGTAATGAACACAAAGGACAAAGACCAGACACTGTTAACTCTGCTACTACATTCATAGATTGCCTAGATGTCAGAACTCCTCCCCAGTATGTCGTAACACGACTTATGAGATATATATACCCTTTCTGCCGGGCCGGGTGCGAAGGGGGGCGGCAGGATGGGCACGGGAGTTGGGGTCACATGGGTGGACGTAGGGACCACTGCTTCTGCCGCACCTGCCTCTTGGTCTCGCCACAGGAAGTATTTTCGGGCAGCATCCATTTGAGTCCCCGGCTGCGGTGTCTTTCTCCTCAGCCATTTGACAAAGCTGGATTTTTTTGCAGGGGCGTAAATAACAGTTTATTCACACATATCAAGATGAATATATTGGTCTTCAGTCCGAAATCATACTTTGGTTCTCAGTTTCATCATAGTGTGAATAGCCTTACCGACTCTCTTCTTGTCCGTTGCGTTGTATAGGTCCTGTAGCCGCTCCCTCTTGTACTGGCCAAAGCCAACAAGGGCCTGTCTCTCCTGTCCGGGTAGCGAGGCCCGGACTCTGGCTACCTCACACGCCTGGTGGAACCTGTGGAAGACAGGATCCAGGATCACAGGATCATGTGTTCCGTCTCCGGGTCGGACAGTATTGAGATTTTTAATATACACATTTAGCAATGAACATTGTCAAATAAAATATACAAAAGACAAGAAACACCTGTGACACTAGCTAGATTCAGCACGGTCATATCTACAAAACACAATGATTCTGAATATTCGGTGAAATACTTACGATAGCAGCAAATACTGAGTTCGTCCGTCGTTCTTCACAGCTTTAAATGGTGGACGTAAGATTTGGCCAAGATTTGACATCAGAAACGCAACGTGATTGGTTGAAAAAAATTTGAACAAGTTGGAACAAATTTGGAACAGTTGGGACGGAGACCATGCATGCATTTTATTATTATTTATTACTATTATTTTTCCTTTGTAAAGCACTTTGACATTCAATGTATGCATTGTGCTATATATAAATAAACTTGTTTGCTAATGAATAAGATCATGACATTTTCATGTCTTAGTAAAATATCGGGATTAAATGGGTTAACAACACAGTTATAACCACGTGTTTAGTGTTGGTCACTTAGCATTCGCTTCACTCAGAGGCTCTGGCTTCACTTATTTCAGGCCCTGTTTCTGTCTACTCGTTATATTGACTGTTTAAAGAGGTGCCTCTTTGGATTTTAAATATATTTTTTTAGACTTTTTAATAAACTCTGCAAAAAGGAGTCTTGTGTGGATTTCGTGAAGGAATATAATATCGCGAAATCAACGGCTTGTTCTTCATAGGCGATTTGTTTTTTAAAAATGGTCCCTGGATTATCGTTGGGATAATTTTGCCATTTCGTTTGCCGAGTGGGTGCGAGGCTGCAACAACCACAACTCGACGGTTTATTATTCTTAATACAGGTAAATTCATTTCGCACAAAAAAATATATTGCCATTTATTGTTGAAAAATAATATACCAACGCCACAATTTTGTTTTTTTTACATTAGATGACGAGAACTGTTTTTGCTGTGATTTGCTTGAATAGCTAGCTAGCTAGCTATAAGTCAGTGGATATATGTCGAAGATACTGAACCCCGATAAATTAGGCAACTTTTTTCGCAACAGGTTTAACATAAAAGAGCAAGGACAACTGACAGTCTGATTGATTATGTGAGTTTTTGTATCGAAATGTGAGTTTTTGTTGAGTTAATTTCTTATTTATCCGTGTTGCCGAGAATAAAATAATAACTACTAAAATGATTATAGAATAAAGCAAAATATTCACTATCACCAATTATTATCAATTATTTTCAGACTGTCATTTGAGTTTGTTTTAAACATTCGACGTTTATTTACATGTTTACATGTTTAACTTTCTGGTCAAGTATTTCTGGTCAAGTACTACATCTTTCAGTCCCCTGGGTACCTCAGTCAATTTGCTGTGGATGGAGCCCCATCTGGTGGACAGAAACAGTACTACACCAGCGTAAAAAGTAAACAAAGAATCCAAGATGGCGACGTGCATGTTGCAAATTTTAAGTTATTGTTTTGTTGATCCTATTCTTGTTCCATTTCTTTTTTTTTTGCTGTTTAATGTGCAGGTTAAACATGGCACACACGCTAGTTATACTATCTCATAGTTGATGTGGCCAATTGATCGCATTTTGGCTGAGTTCCTGCCAGAGGGCGTTCACTGGTGTTCAGGGGAGGGGAATACATGGGTGAATCAGGCTGTCTTTTGTTCGACCGCACCATATTCAGCCTCCGCCTGGTTGAATGCTTTGCATAAGCCCCATACGTATCGGATTTTCTGTGAATGGCAAACTTACATGCTTTTATATGGTACATAGAGATGAATGTGCTGTAGCAAAGCTGGTGTTAACAGTGTGTTTTTAGGTGTATGGTGAGACTTATCTGGGTCATTTCAGTGCCATACCATGATGTTGAATGTTTGTCTTGTCTGTCTCTATATAAAGAACTTGTCAACCCTGACTATTTGTGCTCGCTTCGGCAGCACATATACTAAAATTGGAACGATACAGAGAAGATTAGCATGGCCCCTGCGCAAAAGATCCATGACGATCTTATAGGTGGACCCCTGGGCCAAAAGGTGTAAATTTTGGTCTTATTTGGACTCGCATGTTGCTTAAATGCCTTCAAAATGTGGTCTTAAATCGATATGATGTCCGTTTTTTCAGATGAGCAATACTTGTATAAAACATGTTTTTGAGGTGCCACTGGCCCTTTAAGAGAGTTGTAGAACACTGGGTATGTGGGCGTGGATTATGTAAAGTAGCCATGTGCTTGACAGATTTCAAACAGGGAGCTGTTATTGTTCATGACAGAGGATATACATGTTATTGTTGTTAGACCATGAAAATTGTTTTATGAACAGCAAATGTAACTTTTATAAACATTTTAAAATACAAGAATGCAAGCCATATGTGCAGTAAATTGTAATTTTTATTAGTAAATTAAATAAAAACTTTGAGCTTTATATACATGTGTTTTGTTTTTCTTGTCTATTATTCTTGTCTATTATCAACAGCAATTTACACACATTTACAAAAAAAAGAAATACAAGAATACAAAGTAAAGTAAATACAAAGTATGCATTTTTTAATTATTAAATAAATAAACATAAACTTTAAACACTAACAGCAATTTCTGGCAGATTGTTTAATCATTTTCTTTTTTTGATTTTAATGTTTTCCAATGCCTCCAGTTTCTTTCTGTGCCTCCAAGCTGTGGTCCTTGGCACTCGTGGCTCTGGTCCTCTTTTCTCATCCAGCCACTGTTGGGCAGTTTTCCCCCCGCCTGCTGCCTCACAAAAGTGTTCCCCCTTGTATTGGCTGTGTCCAAACTCCTTCCTCTTGGGGTTCCCACAGATCCCACACGGAAAAGAAACAGGTTGCTTCCTCTTTCTCCAAGGTCCCAGACCAGCCATCTCCTTCCTTGTCCTGAGATCGGTGGACCTGGTAGGGAGGAGGTCCTTAGCGATCCTGGCCGCTCTGACAACTCGTTCCTTCGGGGGAACGCTTGTGACAGGCTGTCGCTTCTTCATTCCCCCCTTAACTTTGATTGACGATATCCGTTTCAGCTTTTTGTCTGCATAGGTAAAAAAATCAACACAAGTTCTAAGCTGTTATTTAACCCTTATTCAGCAATTAAAATGACTGCATTTAATGTACACAAATATGTGCATGTATGATAACTCACCTTTTGGAGGGTGACTGTCCTGGACTGGTGGCCAGAATGGACGGCTGAACTTAGAAGTGCCCTTTGCAGTCCTGGGCGTCTTTGTCCTGGCCGCTCTGGAAGGTCTTCTTGTTTCTGGTCTGCTGATTGTGGCCCGTCTCATGCTGGTGGTGATGGAGGTCAACAGCTCCATCTTCTTGTCTGCAGAGTTTTAAAAAAAATCAACACAAGTCCTAAGCTCTTATTTAACCCTTATTCAGCAATTAAAATGACTTCAGTTAATATTCACAAATATGTGCATGTATTATAACTCCCCTTTTGGAGGGTGACTGTCCAGGACTGGTGGCCAGAATGGACGGCTGAACTTAGAAGTGCCCTTTGCAGTCCTGGGCGTCTTTGTCCTGGCCGCTCTGGAAGGTCTTCTTGTGGCCCGTCTCTTGCTGGTGGTGATGGAGGTCATCGGCTCCATCTTCTTGTCTGCAAAAAATCAACACAAGTTCTAAGCTCTTTTTTAACCCTTATTCAGAAATTAAAATGTCAAAATGTTTGATAACTCACCCTTTGGGGGATTATTGTCCAGGACCGGTGGCCACAATGGACGGCTGAATTTTCCAATGGATGAGTGTGTTGTAGACTGTCTTGCCCTCTCTTGTCTTTTTCTCTTTGCTTGCCTCCTCTGCCGATCATCCATTTGGCGGACATGCATCTTAACTGCATGCATTCTTGAGCCAGGTATGGTGGTGAGCTGGCGTATCCAGCCTATGTAGCTGAAATGAACAACATAAGTTTACTCAACATGCCGGTGAAATATAACATTGTCTAGGAAGTTCTGCACTTTGAGATTATAAAAAAAAATTAAAAGCACTCTACAAATGAAGTAGTTATAATTAATTATGAACAACTTACCTTCTTTGTTCAAGGCGTGCTGAGTTGTATATCTCCGTTAAAATCAGCTTGGAATGAGGTCCAAAAGGTCTCTGCAATGCGACAAGTTCCATTTCTCAAATATTTTGGGAAAATGAGGTTTCACCAAACCTCTGCAATTTAAAGAGTTGTTCAGTTGGTTGCAGGAGCCAATCAGAGATGACTGGGTGTGTTGGGCCGTTCACACCTTAGACCCCCTGCTGTCATCTTTTGTTCTCCAATTCTTTTGTCTCCAGGACACAGATTTCATCTCAGTGTCTGGGCTGTGTACAACGGAGACGTGTGAGACGACCCAACAGTGAAGTTCTCTGCAGGCAATGACAGCAGACAGGCTCACAGCCAGACATACAGACAGCACCATGGATCTTTGTAATTTACAGGCAGACAGTCATTGGTGGTCGGTCTACTGGCCCTGAGTACTACCACCTTGTTGGGACCTCATCAGGTCCAGCCAACCAGCCAAAGTTTGTCCACCTGAGGTAGTGGCACAGAAACTAATTCCTTTGAAGGAGCTGTGTCCATATTCCTTGGTTTTTGGCTGGCTGCATTTTGTGCACATGTAGGGCTTGTGGACACGGACTGCCTTCCCGGACTCAAGTCTCTTTCGAGCCCTCCAAAGTGTGGTCCTGGAGACAGTGGGTCCTCCAACGGGGGGTGGCAGAGCAGTGGTGGTTGCGGGCAGGTCTGTAGCAACCAGGTGGGAGGTGGTAGGCTGTTGCGGGGAAGCGGTGGCTGATATGTGGCCCCTCTGCCACGCTGTACAGCCTGCCCTCCCTGGTCAGCAGGCAGCTGGTAAGTGCCAGTAGACGGTTCTGGCACTGTCAGTGGTGCTGCACGATCATCGGCAGGGTCGAAAGGCCCCACCCCCTCTCTAGCCGAAATCATGCTGCCCGTGCCCGGGTGAAGGGTGAATTTCTCCATCGAGGTCACCCGGGTGTTGTACCTGTTAAATATTCAGCATGTCAGTTATTATCAATAAGTAGTCCAGTGTCCAGCTCTGAACTCCATAAATAGCATTAATGACTCACCACTGTGTCAGTGTTAATTGGTTGACCTCGAATAGTTGGAGCCTGGTTTGCTCCCTTAGGTGTGGAGATCCCAGCACCATGGTCCTTATGGTCCTGTAGTCGGACAACATGGCAGCCCACCTGTTGACCCGCACACCGTGGACAGTCTTGCCAGCAGGGTGTTTCTGGCAAAGCTCCAGAAATAATGCCTCTACTGTCCTACTGATGTTGGGCCACTGAGCAGGTCCAGAACCTTGTCCAAGTAGGGAGCTAAAAAGATATATGATATGATAAAATGATAGACAACATCAATGAGAGTCTAATAACAGTGCGTTAAGTGCAAAAGTGATTTCAGCGCAATGTACAATGCTTACCGTTGCATACTGTCTTTCCCCTGCGTTACAGTTGTTTTCGAATTTCTGAAACGCCCTGCAGGACTCGGTCCCGGAACCTCTCGGGGTAGACGACTGCCATCTTGTCCACGTCCCGAAGTCTCTCCCAGAGGGCAACGATCTCATTGGCCTGACGATTTGAGATCCATGGGCCCTCCAGCAGTCTCACCAGACATTTGGCCAAGAGGACCACGTGCTGGTACCCGCCAACCCTATCAGGTCCCATGTACTCCTGGAAATATCATTGGATATTTATATCAAGTATAATTGGATTAGTTGGATTATAGTTGGATTATTAAATAGGAAGAAAATGCCAATGCACGTAGTTCAGTTTGTGGATATGCACTTACATCCTCTTCCTGGTCCAGACAGACCGCCGGGGGCGATGGAGAGGCACTCCTGACAGGCAGAAGAGGGGGGAGGTTCTCGTCCAGAGAGTGCCACAGAATGGTGGGGTCAACCTCCTCATCATCCTCCACCTGGACTCCCTCACTCTGCTCAGTCTCCATCTCCTCAGGAATCCCATCTGGGACGTCTGGGTCCATCCCAAGGTTGTAATCCAGCACCTGATGATGCCCACCAGTCTGGGAGTACAGGTACTCCACCCCAATGAGTTCCCCTTCAGAAACAATAAAAATAAACTTTTATACAAACAGTTGTGCGTGTGTTTCTATTCATGCAGTGTGTTTGAATCTGTACATTTTGTGTAGAACTGAGAATATAGATACATACCAGTGTATTTTGCAGGCTTTGTGTAGTCTGTAACAAGACTACAACCCATGAGTTCCTGGCTCAGTTTGTTGATGGCATACTGGGCTACGCCATCGTAGGAGTGCAAAGACTGCTGGCGATCTCCCAGCGCTGCAGCCTCTGCACGGTCCTCGTTCCACCTAGTCAACCCCTCAAGCAGGTAGGCCTGAAAGTGCTCGGCACTAGCACTTGTTCCTGTAAATGTAAAGGATAATAAATTAGAACTCCTTAAATGCATACAGCTGGTGGAACACAACATAATGTGACAAATGCATCAACACGTACCAGGAATGAAGCGGTTCAGGTGGAGGTGGAAACTCTCCAAGGAAGTTGACCCTCGTGCACATCGTAGAACGGGGAGAACCACCCCTCCCTTGGTCAGTGACTTGGTCTTCACATAGAGCGAGACACCAGGAGGGTCCTGTATGCAGGTCACGTGCCGTCTCTGGGTCTGCCAGATGACCTTCATTCTGTCCCGGTCCAGGAGAGGGATTCCCATGGTGTCTGTGGCGTTCATAAGGCACTCCAGAAGCTCCCCAATGAGACGCTCCGTGTCCTCAGCTCCGCGTGTCTGTCGACGACAGTGCAGGGCCATTTCCTTGGAGGTGATCCTCTTGTTTATCTCAGAGTCACAGAGGCCGCCGATGCGGCGCGCCGCTAACTCCCCTCGCTTGGCCTCCCGCAGACGCTCCGCATCTTCTGCACACCACACAAATATGCAGGAAGACAGCCTCTGGAGGAACAGTGAATACAGAGGGTGGCTCTCTGAAGTGACGCCACCGGCAAAGCGACGGATGAAGTGCCAGATGTCCAGCCTGACGTAGAGGTCCTCCCACTGGCTGAACATGGCTGCCGCTCTCCCCTTGCCCATCAGGGTGCAGCAGTCCCGGTCCACATAGAGCAGTTTCGGTGCCGCCACTCCCGCTTGACTGTAGCGATTCTGCAGCCCGGTTGTCATGTTCAGCAGGCCCTCTCCCTCGCTGTCGGTCAGAACCGTGATGAGCACCTGGCCGTACTCGTTGCCCACATTTGTAGCCCACGCTGCCGTCCCGTGTGCTGCTCCCGCCAGCTTTTTGGTCACCTGAGATAAGTCACATGAAACACGCAGGCAATAAGCCACAACTATACATTAATGACAAGATTATAATAATGTATATAACAAACTGTAACTAGTGTTGTTCCCTGTCCAATGAACCAACGTATACTTTATTTATTTAACCTTTATTTAACCAGATAGGACGATTGAGAACAAATTCTCATTATACCTCACCTTTTTGGTTGAATCCATCTTTAGGATGGAGCCAAAGATTGAGGTGATCCTGGCTTTGAAGTCCTCCACCTGAAAGAGGACGTCGTAGCCGTGGACAGTCAGTAGCCACTGGGCTGAAGGGACCGGAATATGAGGAGGTGTTGTTATCTTCACTGGTGCGACACCTGGGACCACATAGTGTTTGCAGACTGTCAGGTAGTCCAGGGTCCGAGCCATCCAGTCAGCACTGTGCTGCTCCCTCAGTAGGCTGTATAGCCTGGTTACACTGTTGCCAAGTGTCCGCTCTCTCATCAATCTGACAACCTTCATGTCACAGGACAGCCTGAAACACAGATAGACAGAAAAACAGTTTGACAGTGACAGTGGGCGGGGTGTGTGTGTTTGTGTGGATTGGGCCGTTCAGTGCACTTCATGGGGGGCTGTGGAGACTGCAGGGGTGTGTGTTTGTGTGGATTGGGCCGTTCAGTGTACTTCATGGGGGGCTGTGGAGACTGCAGGCCCCCCCATAAAGCTTGATGGGTTCCTGCTGCTGATAAGAAATCCTAATTAGCATTTGAATGTGACTTTAGAACGGCCCTACTGGAGATGGCCCCTGTTTCTCCACAAGGTTAAGATCGGTGCTTTGATTGTCAGGTGTCTGACACCCCCTCTCGACACCCACAGACAGACACTTTTGTGTTCACATGAGAGGTCAAAGATGTGAGCTACTCACCGATACGTCAAGATGGCTGGGAACTTGGCCCGATGACTTGGGTCCAGCTGGTTCAGCACATCCAGAGACCAGCTTGCCCACTTTTTTTTGCATTTGCTGCACTCCAGGTATTCGGTCCCCATAAAATACCACCCGTCCAGGTCCAGCACCTTCCGGACGGTCTTATACACCCCGCAGCCTGTAAGTTTGCGGCCGTTGCACTGCGACTGGGTGCACACAAATCTAAACGCCCATAGTCGATAGGGCATCCAGAGACAAAATGGACGGAGGAAGTACGAGTTGGGAGATGCTGGAGGCTGATGAGTGATGTTGGGAGGCAGAGGTGGAAAGTACCACAACTCAAGCTGTTTTTTCAGGACACACTTGAGATGCTTGTCTGTGGTAAAAATGGCTCGGCTGACCCACTCCTGCTGCTCTCTTGGGAGGGTCAGCTTCCATCCCTCAGGGAGAATGACCTACCAGATGCAGAAGACTGGATAATAAACACTTACTGCCAACTCACAAAAAAAGTGTAATAGCTAAGTAATAGGTGAGGTGATGTGTTTACCGAACTGCCAGCAGCTGGCTGAACTGGTCCACCTCCTGGCTGGGAGACTGACTGGGTCGGAGGACGGGCTGTAGGTTCAGGTCCAGTAGGAACTGGAGCATAAGCATAAAAATTAGGCTAAAAATCCCTGTGAATTTATTAGTTTTGCATTACAATAAAACTTTGGCTTAAGCATATAAACAAATGTTGCGCTTTAATGCAGTTAGAGCAGCGTTAGTATAATTGATTATTGGCTGAATATTAATCTTCATCTTATAAAGCAACAAATGACAGTGATACAGCAATGACTTGGAGGACTTGGAGGAAAGGGATGTGCAAATGAAATCACCAAAGACTGTAATGGCTAATATCTACGGCATGCAAAGCAGATGAAAATTTGCCATTCTCATTCTACAGTGATTTCTACGTGATTTTAGAATGAACCACTTACCTTTACCACATTCAAGTGTAACCTGTTATAGCTATCAATGACATTAACACAACACGATTAGGGCTCAGGTCATTTCATATTATTATTCTACTCACAAACACACAAACAGAGACATACCGTTGTCCATTTCCATGACGACGGCCAACAACTCTTGATCAGAAGGCTCAGCACCTTTAAAATTACACCGACACACACAGAGACAGTAAATTGCAGCAATTCATTTACATTTACAGCTTGGATGACTAAAAAGAAAGACATCAGAAAATATCAAATATACTTACCAGGATTAGGAGATGCTGCAGTTTTGTCTCTGTGCTCGACATAAACTTTGAAGCGAGCCATTGATGTCCCCTGCTTCACATGTATCTTTCGGAACCAGGTCATATAGCTGCATTAAAAATGACAAATAAATATATATATATAAAAGCGCCAACAGCCTGCTCAGCTGGTCTGCATGCGCACACACACACACACAAACACACACTCACACACATTTTAAAAAACAAGCCAAAAAGTAAAATTGAAGGGCATAAGGATGTTAGATAAAATGACATTAAAGGTGACAATATAGGTCAGTATACCTCTTCCTCTCCCTATCCGTGGCCTCATAAAGCTCCTTGTAGGTGAGTTTTTTGTGGTCCCCAAAGCCAACTAGATGTGAGTGGTCCAGATCAGGTCGAGGGGGCATGGTTCCATCTAGAACCCTGCGCTCCTCTACTGCCCTCTGGACCTCAGGGAACAGGTTGCAATACCTGTGCAAGTAAAGATAAAGCTTTATTTTGTTTTTTAATGCGGATTGAGTTAGTGCGTCATTAGAAAAGATATGAAATATGTTTTACCAATTGAACTGGTCCTTGTTGACCATCTCAGGAGACAGATCTGTGACCACTCTGCGCTCCTGCTGGTGAGAAGCCAGGATCATGACCGCATATCCCACATCGTTGCTCAGTATCCACCGGAAGGACTTTCCATGGTACTGACCAAACTGAAGGGCATTCTCACTGGCCACCAGTCGGTCATCATGCACATCTCCACCCTGGGCCAACACAATAACTTTGGCATTTGACAGAACCTTTTTGGGGTTCTTTGCCACAGTGGTGTAGTTCTTCTCCTTGTTGGCCCTGGCGACCATGAGTGCTTCTTCGGATGGCCTTAGGGTGAGGTCACCGGAGGGCTCAAAGCGGAAAGTGGGTTTGTAATTGTACTCCATCTTTCTGTTGAGTTTCCATTAAGGTACACACACACACACACACACACACACACACACACACACAATATCACTGACTGCAATACAATAGTAATATATGATACATTAACGCATACAATTATACAAATACATAATAATTAATTTTCACGACAACAATACTATTCAAATGTCAATAAATGAGTTATTTAGCCACTGATATACCATCCCCCATGCCAGTGTCTAGACAGATATAATTTATTGTATAGAGATACAGTTCATTTGCAAATTAAACAATAAATAACTTTAACTAACAACAAAGTTTTGCTTCAAGATTAATATAAGGCTTCGGTGATAGAAGCAGTTTTAGTGAATTAAATATCGCGCGCGCACAGTTCTTCAATAAAATCGCGAAAATGAATGAAATTACAAAGTACATGTTGGAAATATATCAATGAAATTACCTGAGTTGTAAAAGTAGTAGACAACGAGAGTAAATCGTTTGCAGAAGTAGTAGATACGTTTCTCTTGATAACTAGCATCAATTGAAGTTGATGATGGCTGGGCTGGATGCACAGGACAGGTACAGAAGAAGTTCATGTGGGAGGAGAGACGGGGGGGATGGCGCTACTGCTGAACTCGCATATTCATTGGCTCGCAAATTTGCAACATGACCAATCACGCTCTGCAATCCATATGTTGCAAAATGCAACCAGCCAATGAGGTAAGGAGAAATTGCAACAAATCTTGTAACGAATGCAACGAAGATTGCATGGCTCTGAGCGCAAGGATGACACGCAAATTCGTGAAGCGTTCCTTATTTTGCATTAGAAACGTTTAATATGCATAAACATATTTAATATCAATACATAAATGTGTTTTGATGTGTTCAGTTATGAATGAATGAACTAGACACACCCTGGTGGTCATGTTGTGTATGCGGTTTGTCGCTCCCTGGTGGTCATGTTGTGTAGGTGCGTCTGGTGCAGAACGTCACATTGCTCATTCAATTTGTGCAACATGAGGGACAAACCCAAACGCACTTAAAACAGGTATGTATTAACTTCTGTCCGCATGGTGGACAGGTCATGCAAAATGCAATGTGTTTTTGTGAACGGTAGTAAAGCTCTGGTCGCGCGCATAGAGGGACAGCGATTTCAGTCAAAATGTTTGATGTCAGCAAGCCTTCCGATGTGGTCGGCTGCTTTTCTAACAAGCTGTCTAGTTAGTACTAATGAAATAAATAATTAAGCTATCTACAGAGTAGATATTGTCTGTTAAACTTCCCGCAGGTACCACGAACTGCGTATTCAATCAGAAGTAGTTAGAAAACACTTTCATTATGTTTGTGGTTGAAATCCGAAAAAACGAAGCCCAATGTTTTTGACACGATGGGAATGCAATATGTGGACTCATATGAAGTATTTGAAACACATAAACGTTGCGAGAAGCCTCCAACAACCTCCAGGCATTTCAGTTTTGTTTAGTCGTGTTACAGACGAGAGA
>CM055735.1:9604574-9723271 GCA_029465975.1 Dallia pectoralis | reverse complement strand
GTCATAATGACAGATGAAATATACATTTGTATTTGTCCCGTCTCTTTCAGTTTACTAAACCACGGTTTGGAGGCTTGCATGGTGCTGTTGCTAACCCAAACCTGAATGTGGTTAGGAAGGTTGTTCAGGTAAATATGCTGAGCTTACTGTTGAATATGACTCTCATATAGCCTCTATTCAATGTTCTCATTACTGTTGTCAATAGATGATGTTTTTATGCTATTTTCCATCCTTCCTGCCTAGGCCCCTGTGAGGACCACCTCGCCTGTTTCTTCAGCTCCTTCCAGCCCTGCCTCGGCCCCTGTGAGGACCACCTCGCCTGTTTCTTCAGCTCCTTCCAGCCCTGCCTCGGCCTCTGTGAGGACCACCTCGCCTGTTTCTTCACCTCCTTCCAGCCCTGCCCCGGCCTCTGTGAGGACCACCACCGCTGTTACCTTCTCCCAGACCATTGTAAGTGCACTGAATTATGATTTCTCCTTTTACAATGTTATGACAGTAATGTTACAATACTAATATTATATGATTGATTCTTGTTTTTAATTGTACTTAGCATGAGCATGCAGCTCCTGGACCTGCCCCATTCTGGCTGCCTGTAAAAATGCTACAGACAATCTCTGTCCAAGATCACAGATCACATTGCCTCAGCATTGTTTCATGCTGGCAAACTGCGACCGGATATAAAGCTCTGCTATGAGCCACCTGGTCCCTGCCTAATTTACCACCAGGCTCCAACACCAGACCGTTATTTTACCCACCAGCTGATGGCGTGGATGCCCTACCACCTGTGGAAGGTGAGGGTGTTCTGTCCCACATGTGGGAAGCAGCTCACGGGGTATGGTGTCCACAAGAGGGCACGCAAGGTCCTGGACATTGACAGGTACTACTTGATGGTGACTGAGACACTTAGGTGCACTGTGTGTTGCCTGAACCATCTGTCCACCAGCCGGACTGTCCTGGACCAGCTGTCCACCAGCCAGGCTGTCCTGGACCAGCTGTCCACCAGCCAGGCTGTCCTGGACCAGCTGTCCACCAGCCAGGCTGTCCTGGACCAGCTGTCCACCAGCCAGGCTGTCCTGGACCAGCTGTCCACCAGCCAGGCTGTCCTGGACCAGCTGTCCACCAGCCAGGCTGTCCTGGACCAGCTGTCCACCAGCCAGGCTGTCCTGGACCAGCTGTCCACCAGCCAGGCTGTCCTGGACCAGCTGTCCACCAGCCAGGCTGTCCTGGACCAGCTGTCCACCAGCCAGGCTGTCCTGGACCAGCTGTCCACCAGCCAGGCTGTCCTGGACCAGCTGTCCTCCAGCCAGACTGTCCTGGACCAGCTGTCCTCCAGCCAGACTGTCCTGGACCAGCTGTCCACCAGCCAGACTGTCCTGGACCAGCTGTCCACCAGCCAGACTGTCCTGGACCAGCTGTCCACCAGCCAGACTGTCCTGGACCAGCTGTCCACCAGCCAGACTGTCCTGGACCAGCTGTCCACCAGCCAGACTGTCCTGGACCAGCTGTCCAGCAGCCAGACTGTCCTGGACCAGCTTGACCTGCCTCATCGACATAAGTAAGGTGTTATTTTTTCATGCTGTAAAATTATTATGTCTACTCAGGCATGCAAATCTCTTGACATTGTGAAACAAATAAATATAAACCAAAAAATGTTTTTCTGTGAAGGTATGCGTGTGACATACGGGTCATCCGTATGTTACGGGAGCGCACGCTGGGCAACAGTCCTACCCGTCTGGTGAAGCAGCTGAAGGAGAACCACAGTGAGGAGTGGTTGGTCCTCCTGGTTGACTGTTTAGGGGAATGTGCTGCTTTTTCCAACCAGCCCAGCCTCTTCCTAGTGGCCTGACAGGATCCCCCGCAGCCTCTTGATGTCCCCACCAGCCGTTGGCTCCTGACGGTTTACGGACGGGACATCCTCGGCCGACTGGACCACATCAAGTCCAGAATTACCTCAACCTTCGGATCCATTTTGAAAATGGACTCCACCACTAAGGTGATAAGCGATGAAAAGTAAAAAATAAAGCATAATTTTATTTTTACTGATGTGTATTGTTTAACACGCATATGCATACACACTGTTTCACAGCCTCAGAGTAGTACTGCAACTAAGAAAAAGTTTCGTTCTCAATGTTACATTTCGATATTGTTTTTTTTTTGTGTTATTCTAATTTCAGATGTTTTGCTGTATACTTTGTGTAATTTCAGATCACGAGGAAGCTGGGCGGGGACGGCTAGGGAGACCGCACTGTGGCTGAGCAACGAGATCGTTCAGGTACTCATGAGCGTAATGACCGCTCAGGAGTGCCGGGTCTCGACCTGATGGTTTCCGGTATCCAGCGCCGCTACAGCCAGGCCTGATGTGGCTCCTCCTGTGCTGCTCTACGTGGACTGTGGCTGCTGTGTGGAGGAGCGACAGAGCAAGCTCCTGGCCAGGTTTGGCGGCAGGCCTCTACATTAGGCTTGACATCTGGCATTTCATGCGCCGGATGGCAGGAGGATGCACCACTGACGCACATGCCTTATATCCTACCTTCATGAGCAGACTATCAGTCTGCATCTTTGAGTGGGATTCAGATGTTGCACTGTTGCGTCACTCCAAGAGGGAGCAGCTCAAACGGGAGGGTGAGCCTGTCCTTAACCAATGACATGGTGGACAGGCACATCACCAAGAATGACCTGGCCAACCACTGCCGGCGGAGGACCCGCGGTGAGATTGACACCACCCGCTGCATTAATCAACTGCTGCAGGAATTGATAGGAGACAAAGGGAAAGACCTCCTTGGGGTGCCACTCCTAGACCGGGTCAGGATGGAGCACATCTGGCGCATACAGCAGAGGCACGTGAAGTGCAACCAGGATGTGCCAGGTGTGCCTCCTCCTCCCTCGGGTCACCAGCCTCCTCCTCCCTCGGGTCCCCAGCCTCCTCCTCCCTCGGGTCCCCAGCCTCCTCCTCCCTCGGGTCCCCAGCCTCCTCCTCCCTCGGGTCCCCAGCCTCCTCCTCCCTCGGGTCCCCAGCCTCCTCCTCCCTCGGGTCCCCAGCCTCCTCCTCCCTCGGGTCCCCAGCCTCCTCCTCCCTCGGGTCCCCAGCCTCCTCCTCCCTCGGGTCCCCAGCCTGCTCTCTCCATCACTTCCCAACCTGCTTCCAGAACACCTGTGGCTGAACACCTGCCTGAAGAGCAGCTGGTATGTGAATGTGCATTTAAACATAGTTGATCACATGACAACAAATAGATATGGCACATATAGGTAAATATAAGTCAAACGGTAACATTTCAGCCAGTGGATGAGCAAGAAGCCAGGCATGGATCGGGTGGATAGCCTGGCAGAGTGTTTGGTGGAGTTGTGGAACCAGACTGGGCTGACTCTAAGCAACCAGCAGGTCAGTAAAATTATTTAGTTTTTAAAAGTATTGTAAAATAAAACCTTGTCCCTAGATCCCTAGAACATTTCAATTCTTATATGCAAGTAATTATTGTTCATAATATTTTCTTTATTCCCTCCCTCATAGGTCAGCAACATTGTGGGTCTTTGGCAAAACCTCCTGGACTACGGCAAGCAGCGAGTGGTGTTGGCATCCAGGCACCAGGAAAGGCGAGTCACAGGAAGGTTCAGGTCTCCTAAAAAGAAGGCAGAGTTCACTCCAGGTGTGGATAGCCTGAAGCGATGTGGCCTGAGTTTAACTACTTCACCGGCACAGTGGCCAGACTTTGTCAGGCTCTGCTCTCTTTACAAGAGTCCCAATAAGAAAGGGGGCCGTGACAAGATGGACACTTATTTTGCAGGACTATCGTAAACTATGGCAGCTGATTCTGGCAAATGGGGCCATTATGCAGGCAACTACTCTGCAACTCGCGGAAGTGAACCAGGGCACCCTCATCCAGTGGCATAACGCCAGGGTAAAAAGGCAGGATCTTGCTGTGCTATTGCAGGGGGTGGACCTGCCTGGTCGTATCCCTGTGGCTTCTGAGCCTCTAGATCTAGCAAATGTCCGCCCTGCAGTTGTGCCACCTCAACACCAGGGAGAGATACTAGTTTATCATCTTGCAAAGAGCACAGCAGGGCAGGCAGACTTAGAGACGGTCTACCACTGTTATAACACCACCAGTGGTAGTGCGTCCAAGGCTGGAAGCCCAGAGGCAGCTAATCCCCATGCCTTCCACTTTTCAATTCATTGTCCCGAGCAGCTCCTGTCTTTCCAGGAGCTCCCTCTTATCCAGTCCGTATTGCTCCCTGCCCAGTCTCTAACAACCCCCGCCCTGCCCAGGTCCCCACTGTATATTCCATCATCCAGTCCACTGGAATAGTGCCTCAGTGTGGGTACACAGTCCCCAAAACCTTTTGTGCCCTTCAGCCCCCCGCCTTCCTGCTCCACCCGCCCCATGTCAAACACCCCGGAAGTATTATAGCAAGGCGGTTGCTAACACTTGCTGGATGTGTGGACAGTATCGGACTGCACAGACTGGGCACAGCAAATTTAAGGGGCAAATGTATTGCCCAGCCATCAAGACTCTCTAAAGAGCTGTGAAACAAATTAGGAGAAAATAGAGGTGTTGGCTCTCCCTGTAATATGGTGGTTGAACTGTGAAATAGTTGTGTAATATAGTTGTAATATAATGTATACTGTAATATTTGGAATTGTTTTCATATAATTTTATATTGTGTGTAATGTGTACTAGTGATGCGCGGGTTGGGTTTTTTTCCAACCCGCAGGTCCCGCATTTATGAAATTATTTGGCCCGCCCCACAACACTATCTATTTTTACAACCCGCCCCTGCGACCATTAAATAGACATGCACTGTAATGGTAATTAAAACGTCCTTTATTACAGCCTGAAAGTGCAGAAACCTCGCCCTTTTAACTGACAACAACAGACGATTATGAATTTAAATTAAATAGACCATGAATCAGTTTATATGATAAACTATTTAAACATTTAAAGCAGCGTTTATAATCTATTAGGCAAAAAAAAAAAAATCTATCCGATTTGTATAGGCCAAGTACGCTACATATAGACAATGAACTTTGTTTTGTGTTTTTTTTAACAAACGGGAATGTTCATTTGGCGTTTGTGCGTTCGCTGTGCAAAAAAAGAATGGCATCCACTGTACCAGGATTTAATCTGTTTCTCCTAGACTCTAGCACCCAGCCAGCAGAGCTGAATGTGCGCTCGCTTGATGCGCTTGTGGCCGGGATACAAAGTATCATTTTTGACAGCTTGGAAAGCACAGGAAAGGAGATTGACTTTACTGGGACTGCAAGAATTGTAGAATGTCCTCTTCGTCCCAAAAGAACTGTCCCTCAATGTAGCGCTGAACCTCGTCTTTCTCGGCGGCAACTTCACTTTCATCCTCCCACTCACTGAAAGCATCTCTTTCTTTCTTTTGACTCGCTCGGCTTCGTCGTCAACTAAAAATAAAATATAACAATATTTAACATTTAAAATGTACATTAGACCACTATCGCTAAAATGCCAATCTATTTGCTGGTGTTACAATACTCACCTCGAGGCATCGGCTGATTCGGGTCTGGCTCCCGGCTCGGCTCCCTCAGACTTGCTTGAGGTGTACGCGGCGCACTGTCAAATTCCCTGACAAGTCTTCTGGCCTGGTCGTACACAGCGTTTCTCTCCTCCGCTTGAAACGGGGACAAAGAAACGTTCCAAGCTTGTGGGTGACGCTGATGGACGTTTTCTCGTTTAGCAGCTGCGTTGCCTGTGCCTGAATATAAACCATGTACTCCGGATCTCCGTATTGGGGCTCGCAGTGTTTCTGCAGTTTAAAAAACCAAAGCACGACTCTTCACTCGCAGATTTAAAAGGCAGCAAAAACTCAGTAACGGTGTTTAACACATCCAGCTGAATGCCATCCATTCTGTGGAGCTGATCTCTCTCTCCTGTTGGCCTGTTGGATTTCACGATACTGTTTACTGACTGACTGCATCATCGCTGCTTTACTGTTCCAACAGGTTTCTTTTTTACATTCTTGTATCACGGTGTGTGGGAGTTGAACTACAATCCCGGATTTTTTCAGGTATGTCACAAGGCTTTTGCACTTTGCAATGACATCATTCACGTCGCGCATATATGTTGGCGTGTTCTCTTTTACATCAAATGTGTGTTTGAGAACGATGTTAATGACATGGGCTGTGCACAGCACCCACTTGTAGCTGCGAAGGGCAGCTTTTATGTTTGCTCCCTGGTCACTCACAAACATTACTTTTGATATGCCGGCAGGTTCAATACCAAAGTCATGCAGCTCCTTAATAATTTGCTCGTGGATGTTGTCCGCTGTCTTTTTGAGAGTAGAGTCAAATTCAGCTGTGCTTATGACACGGCTCTCCAATTTCCTGTCGTCATTAATGAAGTGACCAGTAAACGCCGTGTATGATCGTTTGTTGAACTCATCGGTCCACATGTCAGTGGTAATAGATATGCCACAATCCAGAGCTTTTTATCTTTGAGAGGATTTCTTTTTTTTTCTTGCGCTCGCTTTGGCTCCGTCGCAAACAGTTTGCCTGTGAGGAAGTACACTGCTGGCATCCACACGTCCGTAACGTGAACCAATGTTAATCAGACACTTCGACACTATGTCTAAGGGCCGCAGATCTCGACAGCAGAATTCAACACAAGCGTCTGTGACCTTGGGACTTGACATGTGCTGGTACTAATTTACTTTTGAGGAAAGCGGCAATATTTTGAGATGTGCCACTGTCATCCTTTTTCTTAGACCCCCCACAGACATGTCTTGACAGGCTGGAAGTGCCTGTTTTGTGGCTATCGTGTTTGTATATTTTTTTCACACGAGTTGCACTTTACGTAGCCAACACTGCTGTTCTCCTGCTACAACTATTTCTGAGAACCGGTCCCAAACATTAGATTTAGCAGCCTTACCTTCTTTTATTTTAATGATGTAAATTCCCGACCTTAATTTCTCCCTCACCTCGTCTCCCATCTTCACTTGTATTTCTTCTTTTGGGAGCGGTTTGGCGCGCTACTTTCGTGATGTGTCACGTGACGCCTGGGCACGCAATGACCCGCCCCAACCCGCTCGCAAATAAAGTGACAATTTATTTACCCACCCCGTGAGATCTGCGCATCTCTAATGTGTACGTTGTAATATAGTTATCCAATTATTTAGAATGTATTCATTAAGTAGGTTCTGCAATTGTGAGTTTGTATGTGTGAATATATTTAACATTTTGTGTGGACGCTGTTTATGTGTGTGTCGGAGATTTTTAATTAACATTTTTCAGAATTTTAATCAATTCGCTGGTCAATCATTTTCATCTCTTATTCTTTGTCATTCAGTAAAAATGATAAAGAAATTAGACTGACACAAGCTTTTAGAAGACTGTTGGATTATTTAATTATACACAGGTGTACATGTTGCAATGAGTGTTTTTGCTTGTAAGATCTCTACATTTAGCAGTACTGCAATTGAAAAAAATGGCATTAACAATTTAGGAGCTTTCACATATTTTAAAGGGACATTTGCCCCAAAACTTTATAAGTCTATCGAAATAATATTATCTTTTATTCACCCAAATCAATATGAACAACAGTTATAGACATAATATACATAGACGCCACATCCGCTGCTGGGCTCAAGAAATGCGGCCGCCATCTTAATGCGGTCAAACTCCTAGTTGGTAGCAGCAGAATATATACGATGCCACAGCACTGTGCAGCATATTCCTGCTTAAATCGGCGTACCATCGCCAGCAGGGCTCAGGGGATTACCTTTCACAAGTAAGATTTAATATTCAGTATATTTGGTTGTGTTTTGTGAAAAGAATATTACAAGAGAGTAGAGAAGGAACATGTATCTTAGATATTACTGTTCTGAAATCTAAGTATGCTAGCTTGGCTATGTTTACTTCACCGGCCGGTGTTCACCCGATTATGAACTGAGACTTATATATAACACTTAGATTACAACTGACACAATAATGCTATTGTAGAAATATAACCTATTATTACTGGTATAATATTGGCCATTTACACAGCACAGACTGTATTATCAAACTGGATTATCGGACCGTATTATCAGACTCTATCATTAGACTGTATTATCAGAGTATATGATCAGTGTTGTATCATCAGACTGTATCATCAGACCGTATCATCAGACCGTATTATCAGTGTTGTATTATCAGACCGTATCCGACCGTATTATCAGTGTTGTATTATCAGACCGTATCCGACCGTATTATCAGTGTTGTATTATCAGACCGTATCCGACCGTATTATCAGTGTTGTATCATCAGACTGTATCATCAGACCGTATCATCAGACCGTATTATCAGTGTTGTATTATCAGACCGTATCCGACCGTATTATCAGTGTTGTATTATCAGACCGTATCCGACCGTATTATCAGTGTTGTATTATCAGACCGTATCCGACTGTATCATCAGTGTTGTATTATCAGACCGTATCCGACCGTATCATCAGTGTTGTATCACCAGACCGTATCATCAGTGTTGGGCAGTCGCTGTGTGCAGTTGCTGTGAGCACTGTGTAAATCGCTATATAAATATGTATTATCTTTTATTATTATTATGAGGTGCAGAGAGGGAGATCCGCCAAGCTTCAACAATCCAAGCTCCTAAGGTGTGACAGTCACACACACATTGTCCGAGAGAAGATTGGAACGGATGATGTTTTTCTGCTGGGGAACACATTGAGGAGACCCAGATTGGCATCGACAGCCATCATTCAGACTTGTTGTCATTGGTTGTGTTTGTGTTTCTCAAGCTAAGGCTGAACCACATTGCCAAACCTCGTTTGAACGTTAATCGTTAATCTAAAGGTTGCTGGTTTTAGCCCAGCCAGGGGTGGAAGTTTTCCATCGGTGCTTTTTTATTGATGTGAAACCACTCTGCTTTACAAGTGCTGATTGATCCCCAGATTTTGGCCTGGTACCATTTCTATGTATGTTAGTCTCTGTGGCGCAATTGGTTAGCGGGTTAGACTGTTAATCTAAAGGCTGCTGGTTTCAGCCCACCTAGGGTCGCCTGTTTTTAATTAGTGCAAATCATTGACGTGAATAGGCTTTGCTTTACAAGTGCTACGTTCCGCACAGGATTTGGCCTGGTACCATTTCGGAGCATGTTTGGTGTCTGTGATGCAGTTGGTTAGCACGTTAGACTCGAAATCTAAAGTTTGGTGGTTCGAGCCCCCTCCCCCGGGACTGTTAATCTAAAGGTTGCTGGTTTTAGCCCAGCCAGGGGTGGAAGTTTTCCATCGGTGCTTTTTTATTGATGTGAAACCACTCTGATTTACAAGTGCTGATTGATCCCCAGATTTTGGCCTGGTACCATTTCTATGTATGTGAGTCTCTGTGGCGCAATTGGTTAGCGCGTTAGACTGTTAATCTAAAGGTTGGTGGTTCAAGCCCACCCAGGGACGAGTGTTTTCTCTTTGCGCTGCTGATTGGCATGACTCGACTTTGCTACACAAATTCCCCCAGATTCTGGTTTGATACCTTATCTGCAGTCTGTTACATTTGGACCTTCCGCACTTCCCTTTTTTCAGAACTAAGTTGCATGCTTTTGCACCAGCAAATTGGAAAGGTTGTAGTGCCAAATACATTTCACCACCCTTAGAGAAGAATGAAATCAAGCAGTTCCAGCAGATTGCTGTGCTATGTCGTCGGTCTCTGTTTGGAAAAATTGGTGAGCGGGTTAGACTGTTAATCTAAAGGTTGCTGGTTTTAGCCCAGCCAGGGGTGGAAGTTTTCCATCGGTGCTTTTTTATTGATGTGAAACCACTCTGCTTTACAAGTGCTGATTGATCCCCAGATTTTGGCCTGGTACCATTTCCATTAGACTCTAAATCTAAAGTTTGGTGGTTCGAGCCCCCGGGACTGTTAATCTAAAGGTTGCTGGTTTTAGCCCAGCCAGGGGTGGACGTTTTCCATCGGTGCTTTTTTATTGATGTGAAACCACTCTGATTTACAAGTGCTGATTGATCCCCAGATTTTGGCCTGGTACCATTTCCATTAGACTCTAAATCTAAAGTTTGGTGGTTCGAGCCCCCCCCCCCGGGTCTGTTAATCTAAAGGTTGCTGGTTTTAGCCCAGCCAGGGGTGGAAGTTTTCCATCGGTGCTTTTTTATTGATGTGAAACCACTCTGATTTACAAGTGCTGATTGATCCCCAGATTTTGGCCTGGTACCATTTCTATGTATGTGAGTCTCTGTGGCGCAATTGGTTAGCGCGTTAGACTGTTAATCTAAAGGTTGGTGGTTCAAGCCCACCCAGGGACGAGTGTTTTCTCTTTGCGCTGCTGATTGGCATGACTCGACTTTGCTACACAAATTCCCCCAGATTCTGGTTTGATACCTTATCTGCAGTCTGTTACATTTGGACCTTCCGCACTTCCCTTTTTTCAGAACTAAGTAGCATGCTTTTGCACCGGCAAATTGGAAAGGTTGTAGTGCCAAATACATTTCACCACCCTTAGAGAAGAATGAAATCAAGCAGTTCCAGCAGATTGCTGTGCTATGTCGTCGGTCTCTGTTTGGAAAAATTGGTTAGCGGGTTAGACTGTTAATCTAAAGGCTGCTGGTTTCAGCCCACCTAGGGTCGCCTGTTTTTAATAAGTGCAAATCTCATCTCATCATCTCATCTCATCTTCAACCGCTTATCCGGGGTCGGGTCGCGGGGGTAGCAGCTCTAGCAGGGGACCCCAAACTTCCCTTTCCCGGGCAACATTAGCCAGCTCTGACTGGGGAATCCCGAGGCGTTCCCAGGCCAGTGTGGAGATATAATCTCTCCACCTAGTCC
Source organism: Dallia pectoralis (assembly GCA_029465975.1). Lineage (NCBI taxonomy): Eukaryota > Metazoa > Chordata > Actinopteri > Esociformes > Umbridae > Dallia > Dallia pectoralis. The sequence continues at coordinate 9,712,483 of CM055735.1, read as the reverse complement.
TGGGTCTTCCCCGAGGTCTCCTCCCAGCTGGACGTGCCTGGAACACCTCTCTAGGGAGGCGCCCAGGTGGCATTCGTACAAGATGCCCGAACCACCTCAACTGGCTCCTTTCTATGCAAAGGAGCAGCGGCTCTACTCCGAGTTCCTCTCGGATGACTGAGCTTCTCACCCTATCCCTAAGGGAGAGGCCAGCCACCTTTCTGAGAAAACCCATTTCGGCCGCTTGTACCCGCGATCTAGTTCTTTCGGTCATGACCCAGCTTTCATGACCATAGGTGAGGGTAGGAACAAAGATTGACCGGTAGATCGAGAGCTTTGCCTTTCGGCTCAGCTCTCTTTTCGTCTAACGGTGCGGTGAAGCGAATGCAACACCGCCCCGCTGCTCCGATCCTCCGACCAATCTCCCGCTCCATTGTTCCCTCACTCGAACAAGACCCCGAGGTACTTGAACTCCTTCACTTGGAGTAAGGACTCATTCCCTACCCGGAGTAGGCACTCCACCGGTTTCCTGCTGAGAGTCATGGCCTCAGATTTAGAGGTGCTAACCCTCATCCCAGCCGCTTCACACTCGGCTGCGAACCGATCCAGTGAGTGCTGAAGGTCACCGACCGATGAGGCCATCAGGACCACATCATCCGCAAAAAGCAGTGATGTGACCATCAGCCCACCGAACGGGAACCCCTCCCCCATGACTACGCCTCGATATCCTGTCCATGAATATTACAAACAGGATTGGTGACAAAGCGCAGCCCTGGCGGAGGCCAACCCCCACCTGGAACGAATCCGACTTACTGCCGAGGACACGGACACAGCTCATGCTTTGAGCGTACAGAGATTGGATGGCCCTGAGAAGAGACCCCCTCACCCCATACTCCGCAGCACCTCCCACAAAAGATCCCGGGGTACCCGGTCATACGCCTTCTCCAGATCCACAAAACACATGTAGACTGGATGGGCATACTCCCAGGCCCCCTCCAGGATCCTTGCGAGAGTAAAGAGCTGGTCCGTGGTTCCCCGGCCAGGACGAAAACCGCATTGTTCCTCTTCAATCTGAGGTTCGACTATTGGCCGAACCCTCCTTTCCAGCACTTTGGAGTACACTTTACCAGGGAGGCTGAGGAGTGTGATACCTATGTAATTGGCACACACTCTCTGGTCCCCCTTTTTAAAGAGGGGAACCACCACCCCGGTCTGCCACTCCTCTGGCACTGTCCCAGACTTCCATGCAATGTTGAAGAGGCGTGTCAACCAAGACAGCCCTTCCCCACCCAAAGCTTTTAGCATTTCTGGACGAATCTCATCAGTCCCTGGGGCTTTGCCACTGTGGAGTTGTTTGACTACCTCAGCGACTTCCCCCAGGGAAACTGACGATGACCCTCCATCAGCCTCCAGCTCTGCCTCTGTACTAGAGGGCGTGTAGGTCGGATTCAGGAGCTCCTCAAAATGCTCTTTCCAGCGCCCGATCACATCATCAGTTGAGGTCAACAGTGTCCCATCCTTACTGTACACAGCTTGGATGGTTCCCGTTTTCCCCTTCTGAGGTGCCGAACGGTTTCCAGAAGCATTTTGGTGCCGACCGAAAGTCCTTCTCCATAGCTTCTCCAAACTTCTCCCACACCCGCTGCTTTGCCTCTGACACGGCAGCGGCTGCAGCCCTTCGGGCCTGTCGGTACCCTGCAACTGCCTCCGGAGTCCCCAGGGCTAGCATATCCCTGAAGGCCTCCTTCTTCAGTCGGACAGCTTCCCTGACCACCGTGGTCCACCACGGTGTTCTAGGTTACCACCCCTTGAGGCACCTAGGACCTTGAGACCACAGCTCACTGCCGCAGCTTCAGCAATAGAAGCTTTGAACATTGCCCACTCAGGTTCAATGCCCCCAACCTCCACAGGGATGCCTGAAAAGCTCCGCCGGAGGTGTGAGTTAAAGATCTTTCGGACAGGGGCCTCCTCCAGAGGCCCCTTCCCAGTTCACCCGCACTACCCGTTTGGGCTTACCTGGTCTGTCCAAAGTCTTTCCCCACCCTCTGATCCAACTCACTACCAGATGGTGATCAGTTGACAGCTCTGCCCCTCTCTTCACCCGAGTGTCCAAAACATGCGGCCTTAGATCAGCCGATACGATTACAAAATCGATCATTGACCTTCGGCCTAGGGTGCTCTGGTACCATGTACACTTATGCGCCTCCTTATGTTCGAACATGGTGTTTGTTATAGACAATCCATGACTAGCACAGAAGTCCAATAACAAACGACCGCTCGGGTTTAGATCAGGGAGGCCGTTCCTCCCAATCACGCCTCTCCAGGTGTCTCCATCGTTGCCCACATGTGCGTTGAAGTCACCCAGCAGAATGATGGAGTCCCCTACTGGAGCCCTATATAGGACTCCCTTCAGGGTCTCCAAGAAGGCTGAATACTCCGAACTGCTGTTTGGTGCATAAGCACAAACAACAGTCAGAGTTTTCCCCCCCACCACCCTTAGGCGTAGGGAGGCAAACCTCTCATCCACCGGGGTAAACTCCAACACCACCGTGCTCAGACGTGGGCTCGTGAGTATCCCCACACCAGCCCGCCGCCTCTCACCCTGGGCAACTCCAGAGAAGAACAGAGTCCAACCCCTATCCAGGAGTAAGGTTCCAGAGCCACGGTTGTGCGTAGAGGTAAGTCCCACCAGATCCAACTGGTATCTCACGCACAAGTTCTGGCTCCTTCCCCCCCAGTGAGGTGACGTTCCACGTCCCCAAAGCAAGCTTCTGCCGCCCGGGTCTGATCCGTCGAGACCCCCCACCTTCACTGCCACCCATATGACAGCGCACCCGACCCCTGCGGTTGCTCCTGTGAGTGGTGGGCCCACAGGATGGAGAGGAGAGAGATGCCACGTATCTCGTTCGGGCTGTGCCCGGCCGGGCTCCGTGGCAAACCCGGCCACCAGACGCTCGCTTTCGAGCCCGCCGTCTGGGCCTGGCTCCAGACGAGGGCCCTGGGCTTCCTCCAGGCAGGGTCTCGCTCCTTTTCCTCGATCTTTCATGGGGTCTTGGTGAACCATTCTTAGTCTGGCCCCTCGCCAGAGACCACTTTGCCTTGGGAAACCCTACCAGGAGCATGAAGCTCCAGACAACCCAGCCCTCAGGTTCATAGGGGCACACAAACCTCTCCACCACGTTAAGGTGATGACGTGAATAGGCTTTGCTTTACAAGTGCTACGTTCCGCACAGGATTTGGCCTGGTACCATTTCGGAGCATGTTTGGTGTCTGTGATGCAGTTGGTTAGCACGTTAGACTCTAAATCTAAAGTTTGGTGGTTCGAGCCCCCCCCCCCCGGGACTGTTAATCTAAAGGTTGCTGGTTTTAGCCCAGCCAGGGGTGGAAGTTTTCCATCGGTGCTTTTTTATTGATGTGAAACCACTCTGATTTACAAGTGCTGATTGATCCCCAGATTTTGGCCTGGTACCATTTCTATGTATGTGAGTCTCTGTGGCGCAATTGGTTAGCGCGTTAGACTGTTAATCTAAAGGTTGGTGGTTCAAGCCCACCCAGGGACGAGTGTTTTCTCTTTGCGCTGCTGATTGGCATGACACGACTTTGCTACACAAATTCCCCCAGATTCTGGTTTGATACCTTATCTGCAGTCTGTTACATTTGGACCTTCCGCACTTCCCTTTTTTCAGAACTAAGTAGCATGCTTTTGCACCGGCAAATTGGAAAGGTTGTAGTGCCAAATACATTTCACCACCCTTAGAGAAGAATGAAATCAAGCAGTTCCAGCAGATTGCTGTGCTATGTCGTCGGTCTCTGTTTGGAAAAATTGGTTAGCGGGTTAGACTGTTAATCTAAAGGCTGCTGGTTTCAGCCCACCTAGGGTCGCCTGTTTTTAATAAGTGCAAATCTCATCTCATCATCTCATCTCATCTTCAACCGCTTATCCGGGGTCGGGTCGCGGGGGTAGCAGCTCTAGCAGGGGACCCCAAACTTCCCTTTCCCGGGCAACATTAGCCAGCTCTGACTGGGGAATCCCGAGGCGTTCCCAGGCCAGTGTGGAGATATAATCTCTCCACCTAGTCCTGGGTCTTCCCCGAGGTCTCCTCCCAGCTGGACGTGCCTGGAACACCTCTCTAGGGAGGCGCCCAGGTGGCATTCGTACAAGATGCCCGAACCACCTCAACTGGCTCCTTTCTATGCAAAGGAGCAGCGGCTCTACTCCGAGTTCCTCTCGGATGACTGAGCTTCTCACCCTATCCCTAAGGGAGAGGCCAGCCACCTTTCTGAGAAAACCCATTTCGGCCGCTTGTACCCGCGATCTAGTTCTTTCGGTCATGACCCAGCTTTCATGACCATAGGTGAGGGTAGGAACAAAGATTGACCGGTAGATCGAGAGCTTTGCCTTTCGGCTCAGCTCTCTTTTCGTCACAACGGTGCGGTGAAGCGAATGCAACACCGCCCCCGCTGCTCCGATCCTCCGACCAATCTCCCGCTCCATTGTTCCCTCACTCGCGAACAAGACCCCGAGGTACTTGAACTCCTTCACTTGGAGTAAGGACTCATTCCCTACCCGGAGTAGGCACTCCACCGGTTTCCTGCTGAGAGTCATGGCCTCAGATTTAGAGGTGCTAACCCTCATCCCAGCCGCTTCACACTCGGCTGCGAACCGATCCAGTGAGTGCTGAAGGTCACCGACCGATGAGGCCATCAGGACCACATCATCCGCAAAAAGCAGTGATGTGACCATCAGCCCACCGAACGGGAACCCCTCCCCCCATGACTACGCCTCGATATCCTGTCCATGAATATTACAAACAGGATTGGTGACAAAGCGCAGCCCTGGCGGAGGCCAACCCCACCTGGAACGAATCCGACTTACTGCCGAGGACACGGACACAGCTCATGCTTTGAGCGTACAGAGATTGGATGGCCCTGAGAAGAGACCCCCTCACCCCATACTCCGCAGCACCTCCCACAAAAGATCCCGGGGTACCCGGTCATACGCCTTCTCCAGATCCACAAAACACATGTAGACTGGATGGGCATACTCCCAGGCCCCCTCCAGGATCCTTGCGAGAGTAAAGAGCTGGTCCGTGGTTCCCCGGCCAGGACGAAAACCGCATTGTTCCTCTTCAATCTGAGGTTCGACTATTGGCCGAACCCTCCTTTCCAGCACTTTGGAGTACACTTTACCAGGGAGGCTGAGGAGTGTGATACCTATGTAATTGGCACACACTCTCTGGTCCCCCTTTTAAAGAGGGGAACCACCACCCCGGTCTGCCACTCCTCTGGCACTGTCCCAGACTTCCATGCAATGTTGAAGAGGCGTGTCAACCAAGACAGCCCTTCCCCACCCAAAGCTTTTAGCATTTCTGGACGAATCTCATCAGTCCCTGGGGCTTTGCCACTGTGGAGTTGTTTGACTACCTCAGCGACTTCCCCCAGGGAAACTGACGATGACCCTCCATCAGCCTCCAGCTCTGCCTCTGTACTAGAGGGCGTGTAGGTCGGATTCAGGAGCTCCTCAAAATGCTCTTTCCAGCGCCCGATCACATCATCAGTTGAGGTCAACAGTGTCCCATCCTTACTGTACACAGCTTGGATGGTTCCCCGTTTTCCCCTTCTGAGGTGCCGAACGGTTTTCCAGAAGCATTTTGGTGCCGACCGAAAGTCCTTCTCCATAGCTTCTCCAAACTTCTCCCACACCCGCTGCTTTGCCTCTGACACGGCAGCGGCTGCAGCCCTTCGGGCCTGTCGGTACCCTGCAACTGCCTCCGGAGTCCCCAGGGCTAGCATATCCCTGAAGGCCTCCTTCTTCAGTCGGACAGCTTCCCTGACCACCGTGGTCCACCACGGTGTTCTAGGGTTACCACCCCTTGAGGCACCTAGGACCTTGAGACCACAGCTCACTGCCGCAGCTTCAGCAATAGAAGCTTTGAACATTGCCCACTCAGGTTCAATGCCCCCAACCTCCACAGGGATGCCTGAAAAGCTCCGCCGGAGGTGTGAGTTAAAGATCTTTCGGACAGGGGCCTCCTCCAGAGGCCCCTTCCCAGTTCACCCGCACTACCCGTTTGGGCTTACCTGGTCTGTCCAAAGTCTTTCCCCACCCTCTGATCCAACTCACTACCAGATGGTGATCAGTTGACAGCTCTGCCCCTCTCTTCACCCGAGTGTCCAAAACATGCGGCCTTAGATCAGCCGATACGATTACAAAATCGATCATTGACCTTCGGCCTAGGGTGCTCTGGTACCATGTACACTTATGCGCCTCCTTATGTTCGAACATGGTGTTTGTTATAGACAATCCATGACTAGCACAGAAGTCCAATAACAAACGACCGCTCGGGTTTAGATCAGGAGGCCGTTCCTCCCAATCACGCCTCTCCAGGTGTCTCCATCGTTGCCCACATGTGCGTTGAAGTCACCCAGCAGAATGATGGAGTCCCCTACTGGAGCCCTATATAGGACTCCTTCAGGGTCTCCAAGAAGGCTGAATACTCCGAACTGCTGTTTGGTGCATAAGCACAAACAACAGTCAGTTTTCCCCCCACCACCCTTAGGCGTAGGGAGGCAAACCTCTCATCCACCGGGGTAAACTCCAACACCACCGTGCTCAGACGTGGGCTCGTGAGTATCCCCACACCAGCCCGCCGCCTCTCACCCTGGGCAACTCCAGAGAAGAACAGAGTCCAACCCCTATCCAGGAGTAAGGTTCCAGAGCCACGGTTGTGCGTAGAGGTAAGTCCCACCAGATCCAACTGGTATCTCACGCACAAGTTCTGGCTCCTTCCCCCCCAGTGAGGTGACGTTCCACGTCCCCAAAGCAAGCTTCTGCCGCCCGGGTCTGATCCGTCGAGACCCCCCACCTTCACTGCCACCCATATGACAGCGCACCCGACCCCTGCGGTTGCTCCTGTGAGTGGTGGGCCCACAGGATGGAGAGGAGAGAGATGCCACGTATCTCGTTCGGGCTGTGCCCGGCCGGGCTCCGTGGCAAACCCGGCCACCAGACGCTCGCTTTCGAGCCCGCCGTCTGGGCCTGGCTCCAGACGAGGGCCCTGGGCTTCCTCCAGGCAGGGTCTCGCTCCTTTTTCCTCGATCTTTCATGGGGTCTTGGTGAACCATTCTTAGTCTGGCCCCTCGCCAGAGACCACTTTGCCTTGGGAAACCCTACCAGGAGCATGAAGCTCCAGACAACCCAGCCCTCAGGTTCATAGGGGCACACAAACCTCTCCACCACGTTAAGGTGATGACGTGAATAGGCTTTGCTTTACAAGTGCTACGTTCCGCACAGGATTTGGCCTGGTACCATTTCGGAGCATGTTTGGTGTCTGTGATGCAGTTGGTTAGCACGTTAGACTCTAAATCTAAAGTTTGGTGGTTCGAGCCCCCCCCCCCCGGGACTGTTAATCTAAAGGTTGCTGGTTTTAGCCCAGCCAGGGGTGGAAGTTTTCCATCGGTGCTTTTTTATTGATGTGAAACCACTCTGATTTACAAGTGCTGATTGATCCCCAGATTTTGGCCTGGTACCATTTCTATGTATGTGAGTCTCTGTGGCGCAATTGGTTAGCGAGTTAGACTGTAATCTAAAGGTTGGTGGTTCAAGCCCACCCAGGGACGAGTGTTTTCTCTTTGCGCTGCTGATTGGCATGACACGACTTTGCTACACAAATTCCCCCAGATTCTGGTTTGATACCTTATCTGCAGTCTGTTACATTTGGACCTTCCGCACTTCCCTTTTTTCAGAACTAAGTAGCATGCTTTTGCACCGGCAAATTGGAAAGGTTGTAGTGCCAAATACATTTCACCACCCTTAGAGAAGAATGAAATCAAGCAGTTCCAGCAGATTGCTGTGCTATGTCGTCGGTCTCTGTTTGGGAAAAATTGGTTAGCGGGTTAGACTGTTAATCTAAAGGCTGCTGGTTTCAGCCCACCTAGGGTCGCCTGTTTTTAATAAGTGCAAATCATTGACGTGAATAGGCTTTGCTTTACAAGTGCTACGTTCCGCACAGGATTTGGCCTGGTACCATTTCGGAGTGTGTTTGGTGTCTGTGATGCAGTTGGTTAGCAGCTGATTGATCCCCAGATTTTGGCCTGGTACCATTTCCATTAGACTCGAAATCTAAAGTTTGGTGGTTCGAGCCCCCTCCCCCGGGACTGTTAATCTAAAGGTTGCTGGTTTTAGCCCAGCCAGGGGTGGAAGTTTTCCATCGGTGCTTTTTTATTGATGTGGCACCTATATATGCTGTCCTCCATTTCTGACACTTCTTCCATTTCAACTTCAGATTCTACCTCATGAGATAATTATTCATCATAATAGGTCCCGTGCTCCACTTCTGACACTTCTTCCATATCAGCTTCAGATTCTTCCTCATCATCACGTTCATCCATTTCCTAAAATTAATAATCACCTTTCATTTCTGCAGCAGGAGATGTGGGGGCTTCTTCAGAGGAATAAATAGCATGTGGTCTGTATGTTGGATCTATCACCTCATCATTATGTTCCTCCTCTTCTGACCCTGAACCCTCTTCATCAGTTGATTCATCCTCATTATATGCAGCATTGTCCTCCTGGTCATTATTTTCTTTTATATCAAAAATTATCTTGCAAGCCTCCTGTGCAATATAAAACTTCTGCCTCCTCATTGTGCTGCCTGACTCACTCAGACTAACATGTGAAATGCCCCAAACACCCGTGAGAAAATACTTGTTTTGTTTTGTGTTGTTGTCATAACCATTGCTTGACCCCACACAACAAACATACATGATCAAAGATGTTTTGCCAAGCAGTATTATGTGACAATTTGCTCCTTTGGACTACTTTGTGCTGCGGGGTCTTTTTGACCCCAGAGGACAACAGAAGTTATTACATTTAGTGAAACACCCAGAATTCAATCAAATTACTACTAATTAGTTTGAATCATATACAGTCCCTGACAAAAGTCTTGTCGCTGATCTATTTTGTAGAAACACCTGCTATTAACCAGACTTTTAATTAATCAATTGGTGTTATAAATAGCTCATATGAAAAGCTATAACCTTCCCAAATTATGTTTAATGCACAGAAATGAATTAGTTTCACTAAAAAAAGATTTATCATTTAATCAAGACAGAAAGGTCAAATTTTGGCAAGACAAAAGTTTTGTCACCTATACAGAAATTGAACACATTTACTGCAAATACAAAAATATGTCAGCATCTTGATCTTCGCCTTGAGGAACTTTGATGTGGAGATGGAAGTATGTGATGGAGCACCATCCTGCTGCAGAATTTGGCCTCTTTTATGGTTGGGAATATAAGCGGTAGCTAAGATTTCTTGGTATTTTAGACTATTGATGTTGCCTTCCACCCTGCAGATCTCTTGCACACCCCCATACTGGATGTAACCCCAGACCATGATTTTTTCCGCCACCAAACTTCACTGTTTTCTGGGTGAATCTCGGATCCATGCGGGCTCCAGTAGGTCTCCTGCAATATTTGCGGCGACTGTGGCGTAATTCAACAGAAGATTAATCTGAAAAATCCACCTTCCACTTTTCCAGCGTCCATCCTTTTAGCAGGCTGTGGGCCTTGGCAAATGCCACACGGTTTTTCAATTGCCTTTTGTTTAGTGCTGGCTTCTGGGCACTGATTCGACCATGGAGGCCATTTCGAGACAGAATCCGACAAACTGTTCTGGTTGACACAGGGACTTCAGGTGCCCAGGTCTCGTGGAGCTCTGCTGCAGTGGAAAATGGGCTGGCCTTGGATTTTCGAGCCAACAAACGGTCCTCTCGAGCAGTTGTCTTGCGGGGTCTGCCTGACCTGGGCTTGTCAAAAACGTCTCCAGTGTGTTCAAATGTTTTTTTTATCCTCTGTACTTGACGCTGAGACACATTGAAGGTGTCTGCCACATCAGCAGTGGATCTGGTCTTCAGCCTCTTGATAATCAAAACTTTAGTCTCAGGGTGAATCTTAGGCATTTTTGCAGAGGTCTAGTTGCAGTTGATGTGAAGGTCTAGTGTACTGGGGTTGTTTTTATACACACCTGAGACCTAATTGATCCATTATTAGTCACAGGTGAAGCTCATATGACAAGGCGACAACACTTATGTCTTTGCAAAAATTGACTCAATGGGCTTTACCAAGCTGTGAACATTAGAATACTTTTTGACAGTTTTGTTTTGCACTGAAACATTATTACAAAAGCTGTTGGGATTAAAATGAGCCATTTCTTGTAAAAACATCTTGATTAGAAATATATTTCAGCGGCACTTCAGGTCAATTTGTACACAAGCCACAAGACTTTTGTCAGGGACTGTAGAGCATAGTAATAAACAACTACCCTTAAGTTGAGTTAATTCTAGAAGGGCCAAAGTATTGTGTTATTCTACCATATGTGTTATGTGTTATTCTACTATATGTCACGGACGTGGTGTTTACAAGCCTGGATGGAACATGTATGTATGAATGAATATCCAAGCCATTGCCTGTGAAATCGCTCTCTTATTTTTTATTATTATCAACTGAAGACCTGATTCTCAAAATGTAACCTCCCCGTCGGGGAATTGAACCCAATAAAAACAAACAACAGAAGTTATTACATTTAGTGAAACACCCAGAATTCAATCAAATTACTACTAATTAGTTTGAATCATATAGAGCATAGTAATAAACAACTACCCTTATTTTCAGACCAATTAATGAAAAAAAAACATATTTTTCGGCAAAATATTTTTTTGGGGGTCAAAATGACCCCAGGACAACACGAGGGTTAAACAAAAGATCTCTTGCATTGGCCGGGAATCGAACCCGGGCCTCCCGCGTGGCAGGCGAGAATTCTACCACTGAACCACCAATGCTCAGATGAGAAACTCTCTGCGTCATGCCAGTTCGAAGTCACGTGTGCATGAATGAATATCCAAGCCATTGGATGAAAGCACTTTCACATAAAAAAAAAAAAGGGTAGTAAGTGCAAGAACCAACCAAAAAAATCAACTGAGGGGCAAGGGCAGGAACATGTGACACACCCAACGCAAGGTAGAGAGCAACCCATCTGAGTGCTCAATTCTCCACATGCACAGGGGTCCGTTCTCCGTACGTCGCTAACTCAGTTAGCCGGATTTGATTGTTGTCGATTTGGCATTATCCTGGATAGTTCGGTTCTCCGAAGCTCATCCTGTACTTGTTGTCATAGCAACAGGTGCGTAAGCTTGAACCTGCTCCGGAGCAGGCTTATTCCATGTAAACACGATTAGATGGCTGCTTTTTAGGCGGATGTGACGTGGGTAGTCATTCACAGCCATGTCCTGTACGTTTAATACGAGAAGAACAATTCGCAGAGCTTTTAGAAATAATTCTGTATTGCGAAATAGACAAGACCCTTCAACAATTAATAAATAATAATAATTCCGTATTGGGAGATAGACATGACCCTTTAATACAGAGAAAAACTCTACTCATTGAGATATCGGTTTACCCGTGAGGGTTTCAAATACATAATTAATATGTTGGATCCACACATTAGATGTTCAACTCGTTGTAGTCAGGCTTTAACAACGGCACACACCGTTTGCATAACATTATTTGCGGGTGGCTCGTTCTTTTAAACTATTGGAGATGAGGAAAACTCATATTTTTACATTCCTACACAGTTTTGACTTTCACAAGTCAAAGCAATTTATCATTACTCAATGTTCAACAACTGAAATTACTGTATTAGTCATTTGGATTATTGGTCTACTTAAATGCAGCAACAAATAACTTTACAGTTTGGTAAATTAATTTACTTATCTGTATTTTGTACTGTCCTGTGGTGGCTCTAACATTCAGAAAATATGTCTGCTACTTTTTGCCAGCCCTCTCCTGGTTTGTGCAGACTTTGCGGTGTTCCCTTGCGTTTTAATTAAACATTCAAGTTCTGCATAACCTTCCATCAATATCTCTTGTTCTGCTGAGGAGGAAAAGTGGGCGGGATCTTTGGCCATGTTAATTGCCAATAGGAGTGTCGCAGATCAAGGTTTCTACTATCGATATATGTCGCCTTTTAAAACGTACGCGTGGACATAAACAAACCTGTATAAACAAAAGATCTCCTGCATTGGCCGGGAATCGAACCCGGGCCTCCCGCGTGGCAGGCGAGAATTCTACCACTGAACCACCAATGCTCAGACGAGAAACTCTCTGCGTCTTGCCAACTTGAAGTTGAGTTAATTCTAGAAGGGCCAAAGTATTGTGTTATTCTACCATATGTCACGGACGTGGTGTTTACAAGCCTGGATGGAACATGTATGTATGAATGAATATCCAAGCCATTGCCTGTGAAATCGCTCTCCAAATTTTTTACATCAGATATCAACCTGATTCTCAAAATGTAACCTCCCCGTCGGGGAATTGAACACAATAAAAAAATTTACATTAAAATCGGAAAGTAAAAGAAACTCCCCGTCGGGGAATTGAACCCCGGTCTCCCGCGTGACAGGCGGGAGAAAAACTATCATTATTTGATCTGTGACCACAGGGGGGTATTGGTTCAATGTTGTAAAGATCAGTTATGCAGTGGCTATATATTGGTAATCCACAAGGGGCATTAGTTAATGCATGGGAGTCATCCGCTGCTGTTTCAAGAATTAAAAATAGCACACATCTCCATGAGATATACACTGACATTTTACATTACGATTTAACCTACAACATTATGCCAGCTTCTTATAGTGCTATATGTAGTCATATTGACTACCATCAACAATAAAAAAATGTACATTAAAATCGGAAAGTAAAAGAACCTCCCCGTCGGGGAATTGAACCCCGGTCTCCCGCGTGACAGGCGGGGATACTGACCACTATACTAACGAGGACGTAGAAAACTGATAGCACTTTCACATTTTACGAATTTACGGGTAGTGAGTCCATTCAGACTGCAGTGAAGACCTAACCAAGAAAACTAATTTCAACTGAGGGGGAAGGGCAAGCAGAAACACAGACACACCCAACGCGAGGTAGAGAGCAACCCATCTGAGGGCTAAATTCTCCGCATGCACAGGTCTTATTAAAGGACTTAAACTATATTTTCAGGGATTGCACTTAGCTGGCCGCAGCCCTGTCGGAATTTCTGCAATTAGATTAGAATTGTGTGTTGGCAGATATCAGAAAAAAGCAGCAATGTAGCAGTGGCTACGGAAAAACTAGTTAGCCATCAGGCCTACTATGAATGCCATTTAAGTCAATATTAAAAAATATATATGTCTATGAAATAAATAAATTAGGCAATATATACATATATACACAAAATGTCTACTTTGATGTTGTCCCAATTTTTCGGAATCTTGAAAATATAAATGATTATAGTGCTTCATCAAATGTTGTTACTTGAAAAATAGTATAGTGCTGGTGTCAAAATTTGTTTCCGCCCGGTCTCGAACCGGGGACCTTTCGCGTGTTAGGCGAACGTGATAACCACTACACTACGGAAACTGAACACCAAACTTAGAAAGAATATTCAAAACAGTATGGTCCAAGCAGACAGGTTGTAGACAGGTAGACTACATGCATCTTGACCCGAATTGTCAGAATGAACGCATCAAACTCTATTATAATAATTGTTCTGATGTTTGGGTATAATGTTAGATTGTACATTTTGTTTATATATATATATTAATCTATTTAGAGGCATTTTCCCATAACTTTTGTGTTTTTACATATGTTTAAGAATATCGAAATTAATATCGATATCGCAATATTCATGATCAATATCGCAATATCACATTTTGTCAATATCGTGCACCCCTAGAGCAAGCACATCCTCTCATGAGGAAGAAATCATCCAGAGAAAAGGCAGCAATGTTTCTTCTGTAATTTGGAAGTGGTTCGGCTTAAAAAAAAAGTCTGATATTGAGCAAATTAACGTTTTGTGTAAAAATTGTCGAAACGCCGAAACACGCGGTGGAATGGGAAGAATGTGTGAAACTACCAAACGCTGAGTGGCCCGAATCCCAACATGTCTGGTAAAAGACACATTTCCATAGATGCATCCTTCATAAACGTCATCCCTTATTAGTTGTTCCGATACCGATACCAGTATCGGAAATGCCTTCGATACTGCCGAAAATGCTGGCATCGGTATCGGCGAGTACTGGAGTCCAGGCACCTATCCGATACCACGTACTTTAATAGAAATAGGAATCCATTTACTGGTTAGCTCCATTGACATACATGTTGAAATGAGTGAGGAGTCCACAAATCCAAGCCAGACGTGTTTATTGTATAAACTAGGGCTGCAACTAACGATTATTTTTATAATCGATTAATCTGTCGATTATTTTTTCGAGTAATCGATGAATTGGATAAAAACTGAAAAGCATTAATATCCAACCCTTTACTGAAAAACAGAACTGACAGTGCAATTCACAGTGCAAAACATTTTCAAAAAGTGCACAAACAGGTTGCTCCTTGAACATCCCTGAGCTAATGAATAATAAAAAGTGCACAACAATGTTTATTTTTATTAAGGACCTATAAAGAAAAATACAATTCAGAAAACTTAAAATGGTTTGTTTGAACCTCAGAACTTATTCTCTACACTACACTCACAGATGTACACAGTCACAAAACTATGGAAGGCCAAGTGGCTCAAAATTGTAATTCATGGAGAAAAGTTGCCAGAACATATATACATATCTATTATGGGGCATGTTCTGGCAACTTTTCTCCATGAATTACAATTGCATTACTACACCTGATGATTTCCCTGGTTATTGTTTTAATATGTTTCTTGGTTATAAATGAGAGTTTGGTAATGCTTGTGTAACATAGTTAAGAAGGTTCATGTTAAATCCTACTAAATCGGGTTAATGCGCCATCTGCAGTCATAAAGTTGTACCTGCAGTGAACGCTAGTAATGACGAAGGATTATGGGTAATCCTCAAAGCAACGGAGGATTTTCCCCTGAGGTAACGTGTCTGTGAATGTCCGTGGACTAAACAATGTTAACTCACTTGGAAAGCATGTAAAAGTTAAGCTAGATTTCTTTGATTGAATTATATGTGTAGTAGATTAATTTCGATTAAGTCAACCATCTGGTTATGTGTTTTATAGTTGATAAAAAGTCTCTCCAGTATAGCTAGCTAACTTTAAAATGATGCGGTCTTTCCAGATAGAGCATGCGCTGTTTGTCCACATGAGATGACAACGATTGTTATCCTTTGTCATGAATGCAGATGCTGATGTGGAATAAACCTGCTGTTACCACAAACCTGACGGTGTTTGAGAAGTTCAATCAGGCAGGAGACATTACACAGAGGTCACATTGGTGCCGTGACCCGTCCATGACTACGCCGGACCGGGATTGATGTCTTCTTGCCGCTGCATCGTTGTGGAGCTGGACTACCTACATTAGCGCATTTGACTGGCAGGTTTATTTAGTTATTAACAGCCATAATTACTTAAAACTGTCATTTTGTTTAAGTAAGTGTCCCAGTATGAGTTTCAGTAAATTAACTACCTCTGAAATGACTCCTATAGGCATTGGTAGAGGTAGAGGGCTGCATAGCACACCTGTTTCATTCTCATTGGGTGACCATCAAGGGGGGGATAAGACGTACCTTGGTGATGATTCTGTTCACAGTCCTTTTAGACATAGGGATGTAGCGGTGCCCCAAAGTTATGGAGCTAGATTTGTGTCTTTATTACATGAGAGAAAGTAAATGATTTGAGAGAAAAAAAAAATTTGAGAGAAAAATGTATCACACTGATAGCAAAAAAGCATTTTATGAGAGAAAAAATATATTTGAGAGAAAAAGTTTTCATACCAATAGCAAAAAATAATAAAATTTGAGACTAAAAAAGTTTTGAGAGAAAGTATAAATTATTTCTGAGGAAAAAAAAATCTCTCAAAATACTTTTTTAACTCTCACATATATATTTTTGCTATCAGTGTGAAAACATTTTCTCTCAAACATTATTTTTCTCTCAAAACTTTTTCTTCTCGCACTCAAAACCTAAGTCTTTGCTCTCGATGCAGTTTCTTTCTCTCGTGTCAGGATTTTGCTGTCACTGTGAAAATAATGTCATGGGCGGGGCCACGTTCCTATTGGCCAGCCAGGTGAGCATCCTCTTGTCTTGGGAGTCGAACTGAATCATTACACCATTGTCGATTCAGCCACCGGCCATAATGCGCTTGCCTTAGTTGAGCGTGGTGACTCCAATGTTTGGGTAAGATGATGACACACACAACTCAATGGGTAGCTGGCTGAGCAAGTTCAGCATCACTGAAGATTAGACGTTAAATAGGCTATCCTAAATGTAAGCCAGTTTGCCAATACTGATGTGCTTGTCAGATTGACATGGACAAAGAATAGCACTCATATTCATGAATGTGTATTATATTATTAGCATGCTAATCGCTAGTACAGCTAATCGCTATCATGCTAAGTAAACTTGCAAACTCACCAGGTTTATACTAATTTGAAATCAAATGCCAATTGAATATGTTGATTTAGATAGTTTCACTATTTAATGAGTAGTGAGCTAGCTAGTTTCTACCTTTGCACTTGCTAGCCTCAAAGCCCCTGCAGAGTAACTGCTTGTTCATCATACACAACCTCCGGTACAGTTTTACTCCATGCATGGACGACTCAGGATAACCAATTTGGTTTTAAGGGCAATATGATACATTTCCTGTTTTAACGTATAATTGAACTTTAACCTAAAATTATTGTTATTAATGTATCTCTCACTATAGGTAGGTTATATAGCACTATCCAAGATAGCAATGAGTCGGAAGACCACCGTGCGTTTTGACGGCGCACCGTCGGGAGCAATCCGTCGGCCGCTATACAGGTCGCGGAAGGTCCGCCTTCTATATAACAGCGGCTGCTGCCGACGGTGCGCCGTCAAACCGTAGGCATCATGCAGATGTATAATGCTGATATTTATATCATGCAGTTTATCTAGAATAATAATTGATCAAACCCGAAAAAATTATTTGATGTTTTAATTCCACATTTCAAAGTACAAAAACATGTCAGATCACTGAAATATAAATAACAGAAAAAATTAATATATATACACACACTAAAGAACGTGCAGGTTTCTAATTGAATTTTGGTTAATGTTACCAGTAGACATTATAACAAGTAATGAGGGTATTTGATACCAAAGTATGTGCAGGATACCAAATAAATCGATGTAAAACATCACATTTACAAGCCATTTCTAACAATAGGATAATTGGTTATAATTTAGAGTTAAGCTCTGGAGTAGAATATACCACTATAATGGCATTGCTGACCTGGGGAACAAGATTTCACTGTGCTGCAATAAGATCTGTGTCTCTTGTATCTGTGAAAAACAACTTGAAATATGTATATAAAAAATAGAGGTAAAAACAGTAGAACAGACCATTATATCTGCAATGCTGACCTGTGGCGCAAGGATTACAAGCTATATTTAACAATAGAATAACAGTTAAGCACTGTGATGGAATGTAAAAAGCAAATGTTAAAAACAGTAAGTAGAATATTTGGTACCAGGTTAATGTGCAGTATCAGAGGTATTCACAGGGAATAAAAATAGAGTAATTTCCACAGTGAACAGTGTGGATTGGGTGAGTGTAGTCTGACACTTCTGGCTTCTTTAGGAGTCTTGATGTTACTGACTGCAGGATAAAGAAAGGGTTCCAGTTGTCAATGATGCTGGGGTGTCAGTAGTCAGCCTATAGGTTTAAGGGGTTGGCTGTGGGTCCCTCAGCTGTGCGGCGCCTTTTTCCGCCTTCACGGTCAGATGCTCCTTTCAGGTAACGCGTAAAGTTAACCTGGACCGCTTCATCAGTGGCATCCTGGGGCGCCGGCTTCTTCCGGATGGCTCCTGTAGAAAAATACATATGTGTCATTCCATTTGAATGGCATAATGCCATACACATCTACTTAAATATGTGGGGGGAAAAAATCCAACGTACTTTGAACAATGGTCTTCAGGAACGTGTCTATAGAACATGCTTAATCCCCTACTTCAGTCCAGGTTGTATTGATGGAAAGCATTCGCCAAACAGTTGTCTTTAGGTCCCTCCCACATTTGATTGCCAAAAACCGAAGCTGAAAATAAAAAAAACTGTTACAAATTACATATCTCTGAAGCTTATCATACATACATTACTTTTTTGTGCATGTTCTCACCGCCTCGTGCATTGCTTTCCCTCAGGGCTTGGTTCTCCTCCCTAAGGGCTTGGTTCTCATCCATCACAGCTTGGTTCTCACCCATCACGACTTGGTTCTCATCCATTACAGCTTGTTTTTCATTCTGGAGTCTCTGGAAATCTACATAAAAAAAACACCTAAAGGCACTATTTTTTAATTAACCAATAGTTACAACAACAAGTAAGTTCCGCCCCTCAGTCAGTACATAGAATCGTGAACATATTAATAGCCATTCTCTATTTAAAACATTTGCTCCCTTGTAGTTCTGAAAGGTAAACGAGCATGTGACTTAAAGCCAATACTTTTTCAACTGACAATGAGGTATGTATTATTGAATGTGTTATTCTTAATGGATTATTTCATACCATCATTAGTCTATTTGAAATACCTTCAGTTATATATTTCAGTGTACAAATGCTATATTTCTCATCAGGAATTAAATGTATATTAATAACACAAAGGTGTGTAAGTGTATTCATTTTTATTGTACTTATTCCTATGTAGTTGTGCTCAAATGAAATGTTAATACCATTCAGTGTACTGATGGGCATAGTTAAATAGTAAATGAAAGTATGTTTTCAGGCAGGGGGTCATTCTGATACGAACTGTTAGAGAAAGTCAGCATGTGAGAATGAACCACTGAAGTTACTGTTCAATATGGCAATCCAAGTTAGATTCGAGGCCATTAGTCCAGCATTAAAATACCCCATGGTAGCTGTATTGTATACTATGCATGTTAGAAAGGCATCTCTGTTCACTAATCTAACTTGCAATACACATTTCTATGATGAAAACAAATGTTTTTAAATAGGGTATCCAGCCAGGTCGCAGTGAATGAAAGGTGCTCCTGGGGTCAGCCACATCATCCTATTTAACACCTCCTTTAACCACAGGGAGGGAGGACAGCAGTGCCAGGGCAGTATGGCCTTTAACGACAATCCCTAAACACAACTTACCACACTGCTACAAAAAACCACTGGAAACAGCAACTGGATTCTAACCTAGTGTATATAGAAATGGGTTACCTACTGGTGTATGTAAACCCCCGGGTATCCTACTTAGCCCTACTCCACAGAAGTGTAGGATAAGGGTTGCAAAACACAGCAGGTCTCACAAAACATTCTTAAAACAAGTACTCTCAACAAAAATCATCCTAACCTAAACAAACACAATCTGTACATTTATATAGGGTGATGTTAAAATGGTATGCCATTTTCTGGCCACTAATTTCCTTTTGAAAATGTGTTTTCTTCTCAGCTCAGGACAACGTGTCCCCTCTTGCCATGAAGATATTTTCCATTAATATCTGAAGATGTGCAGCAGACAGAATTAGGACTCAGAATAAAGATGTTAACCGGTTATCCCGACATATTAACATCTGGAGACTGCTTCTACAGTGACCATCATTCAGGAACAATGCATGCCGAGATAGACTCTAGTTCAGGAATATGTATTCTGCCGCAGTTTTATTGACCACATGAATAATTGTATCAACATCTACATTAAATACTATAACAACAAGACACTTTCTGGACTACTTACATCAGACACGCATGCCACAGTTGACTAATTTATAAAGCTCCAATGCCCAAGTTCAATTATACGTTAAAACAGGAAATGTATCATATTGCCCTTAAAACCAAATTGGTTATCCTGAGTCGTCCATGCATGGAGTAAAACTGTACCGGAGGTTGTGTATGATGAACAAGCAGTTACTCTGCATGGGCTTTGAGGTTAGCAAGTGCAAAGGTAGAAACTAGCTAGCTCACTACTCATTAAATAGTGAAACTATCTAAATCAACATATTCAATTGGCATTTGATTTCAAATTAGTATAAACCTGGTGAGTTTGCAAGTTTACTTAGCATGATAGCGATTAGCTGTACTAGCGATTAGCATGCTAATAATATAATACACATTCATGAATAATCTTTGTCCATGTCAATCTGACAAGCACATCAGTATTGGCAAACTAGCTTACATTTAGGATAGCCTGTTTAACGTTTAATCTTCAGTGATGCTGAACTTGCTCAGCCAGCTACCCATTGAGTTGTGTGTGTCATCATCTTACCCAAACATTGGAGTCACCACGCTCAACTAAGGCAAGCGCATTATGGCCGGTGGCTGAATCGACAATGGTGTAATGATTCAGTTCGACTCCCAAGACAAGAGGATGCTCACCTGGCTGGCCAATAGGAACGTGGCCCCGCCCATGACATTATTTTCACAGTGACAGCAAAATCCTGACACGAGAGAAAGAAACTGCATCGAGAGCAAAGACCTAGGTTTTGAGAGCGAGAAGAAAAAAGTTTTGAGAGAAAAAAAAATGTTTGAGAGAAAATGTTTTCACACTGATAGCAAAAAATATATATGTGAGAGTTAAAAAAAGTATTTTGAGAGATTTTTTTTTCTCAGAAATAATTTATACTTTCTCTCAAAACTTTTTTTAGTCTCAAATTTTATTATTTTTTGCTATTGGTATGAAAACTTTTTCTCTCAAATATATTTTTTTCTCTCATAAAATGCTTTTTTGCTATCAGTGTGATGCATTTTTCTCTCAAACATTTTTTTTTCTCTCAGATCATTTACTTTCTCTCATGTAATAAAGACACAAATCTAGCTCCATACAAAGTCGGCCTATGATTAAGTTACAACCACCACAGTGCACTAGTACATCAGTCCCTGACCCTCCCCCTGATGATGCGAGACTGGCTGATCAAATGAGCACCATTGTGCAGTAGATAGGGAAGCAGCTGGCTGATAGCATTATGTCACACTTCAGCACAATTAGCCCTACGACTACTGTGCATGAAAGCCATGAAGACACATGCAATACAAAAGCCTATTCACCCGTCAACACGCTAGATCTCTCTCAAGTCCAGCTTGTGACTCGGAGAAAAGTCAAAGACCCACCAGTTTTCCGAGGAGAGAGCTCAGACGCACTGGCTGTTGATGAATGGGAGGAATTAATGAAAAATTATGTCAGAAAAAGCAATGTTCAGCTGGAAAATCAAGCTGAGGAAATTATTGTTCACCTGAGAGGGAGAGCAAAGGATGTTGTGAGATTTGGGATACGAAATGGTGAAATTGATGTCCAGAATAACCCACAGGCCATCTACGGGCTCCTGCGCAAACATTTTGGCTCAAGCCATTGCTCCTCAATGCCCCTAGCTGACTTTTATTCTACCTTGCCAAATGGCTCAGACTGAACAGAGCTGCTGATGATGCTGCTGGCTGCCTTAGAGAGCAGGATAAAACGTTTGATAACCCAAGTGTTGAGGTCACACGTATGTTCATCAGACACTGCCCCAGTAGAGATTTAACTCTTACCTTTAGGTCCAAGACGATTGATAGATGGTCGGCTCGTGAGGTTCAGGAAGTGCTAGATGAATACCACCTGGAAAAGGGACTCCTCCCAGAACAGAAACCAGCTATAAGTCAAGACACCTCCACTCTAGAGAGATTGATTGGAATGTTAGAGAAGGTTTTGCTTCAGGGCCCAGGTTATGCTCGAACCAACAACAAAAAAAGATACCAACATCAGACTACCACAGATTGAGGGCTTAAGAGACATGCCATGTTCCATATGTAATGACAGCTCACACTCTGCCCTGACACACTGCCGGGAGAATGGACTGTGTTTCCTTTGTCACTTACCCGGCCATTCAAGACGCAACTGCCCGGAGGGGAGACGTCCTCCTCAACATTTTCAACAGGGAAACTGAATGATCTGCGCACAGGGGAGGACAGCGCTGATCAAGTGAGTGAGCCTCCCACCTTGGATTCGACAGACATTACTGATTATGAAACATTGTGTCACGCCTACAGCAGCGTAGTGCCACCAAAAAAAACACTGATTGTGCAAGGCTTGCAAAGACTTCCAAAAACTGATGGCCTATTCTACACAGAGGTGTCTACTGATAGTGGATTTAAGGGGGGTGTATGTAACATAGTTAAGAAGGTTCATCTTTCTTTTTCGTTAAATCCTACTAAATCGGGTTATTGCGCCATCTGCAGTCATAAAGTTGTACCTGCAGTGAACGCTAGTAATGACGAAGGATTATGGGTAATCCTCAAAGCAACGGAGGATTTTCCCCTGAGGTAACGTGTCTGTGAATGTCCGTGGACTAAACAATGTTAACTCACTTGGAAAGCATGTAAAAGTTAAGCTAGATTTCTTTGATTGAATTATATGTGTAGTAGATTAATTTCGATTAAGTCAACCATATGGTTATGTGTTTTATAGTTGATAAAAAGTCTCTCCAGTATAGCTAGCTAACTTTAATATGATGCCGTCTTTCCAGATAGAGCATGCGCTGTTTGCCCACATGAGATGACAACGATTGTTATCCTTTGTCATGAATGCAGATGCTGATGTGGAATAAACCTGCTGTTACCACAAACCTGACGGTGTTTGAGAAGTTCTATCAGGCAGGAGACATTACACAGAGGTCACATTGGTGCCGTGACCCGTCCATGACTACGCCGGACCGGGATTGATGTCTTCTTGCCGCTGCATCGTTGTGGAGCTGGACTACCTACATTAGCGCATTTGACTGGCAGGTTTATTTAGTTATTAACAGCCATAATTACTTAAAACTGTCATTTTGTTTAAGTAAGTGTCCCAGTATGAGTTTCAGTAAATTAACTACCTCTGAAATGACTCCTATAGGCATTGGTAGAGGTAGAGGGCTGCATAGCACACCTGTTTCATTCTCATTGGGTGACCATCAAGGGGGGGATAAGACGTACCTTGGTGATGATTCTGTTCACAGTCCTTTTAGACATAGGGATGTAGCGGTGCCCCAAAGTTATGGAGCTAGATTTGTGTCTTTATTACATGAGAGAAAGTAAATGATTTGAGAGAAAAAAAAAATTTGAGAGAAAAATGTATCACACTGATAGCAAAAAAGCATTTTATGAGAGAAAAAATATATTTGAGAGAAAAAGTTTTCATACCAATAGCAAAAAATAATAAAATTTGAGACTAAAAAAAGTTTTGAGAGAAAGTATAAATTATTTCTGAGGAAAAAAAAATCTCTCAAAATACTTTTTTTAACTCTCACATATATATTTTTTGCTATCAGTGTGAAAACATTTTCTCTCAAACATTATTTTTTCTCTCAAAACTTTTTTCTTCTCGCACTCAAAACCTAAGTCTTTGCTCTCGATGCAGTTTCTTTCTCTCGTGTCAGGATTTTGCTGTCACTGTGAAAATAATGTCATGGGCGGGGCCACGTTCCTATTGGCCAGCCAGGTGAGCATCCTCTTGTCTTGGGAGTCGAACTGAATCATTACACCATTGTCGATTCAGCCACCGGCCATAATGCGCTTGCCTTAGTTGAGCGTGGTGACTCCAATGTTTGGGTAAGATGATGACACACACAACTCAATGGGTAGCTGGCTGAGCAAGTTCAGCATCACTGAAGATTAGACGTTAAATAGGCTATCCTAAATGTAAGCCAGTTTGCCAATACTGATGTGCTTGTCAGATTGACATGGACAAAGAATAGCACTCATATTCATGAATGTGTATTATATTATTAGCATGCTAATCGCTAGTACAGCTAATCGCTATCATGCTAAGTAAACTTGCAAACTCACCAGGTTTATACTAATTTGAAATCAAATGCCAATTGAATATGTTGATTTAGATAGTTTCACTATTTAATGAGTAGTGAGCTAGCTAGTTTCTACCTTTGCACTTGCTAGCCTCAAAGCCCCTGCAGAGTAACTGCTTGTTCATCATACACAACCTCCGGTACAGTTTTACTCCATGCATGGACGACTCAGGATAACCAATTTGGTTTTAAGGGCAATATGATACATTTCCTGTTTTAACGTATAATTGAACTTTAACCTAAAATTATTGTTATTAATGTATCTCTCACTATAGGTAGGTTATATAGCACTATCCAAGATAGCAATGAGTCGGAAGACCACCGTGCGTTTTGACGGCGCACCGTCGGGAGCAATCCGTCGGCCGCTATACAGGTCGCGGAAGGTCCGCCTTCTATATAACAGCGGCTGCTGCCGACGGTGCGCCGTCAAACCGTAGGCATCATGCAGATGTATAATGCTGATATTTATATCATGCAGTTTATCTAGAATAATAATTGATCAAACCCGAAAAAATTATTTGATGTTTTAATTCCACATTTCAAAGTACAAAAACATGTCAGATCACTGAAATATAAATAACAGAAAAAATTAATATATATACACACACTAAAGAACGTGCAGGTTTCTAATTGAATTTTGGTTAATGTTACCAGTAGACATTATAACAAGTAATGAGGGTATTTGATACCAAAGTATGTGCAGGATACCAAATAAATCGATGTAAAACATCACATTTACAAGCCATTTCTAACAATAGGATAATTGGTTATAATTTAGAGTTAAGCTCTGGAGTAGAATATACCACTATAATGGCATTGCTGACCTGGGGAACAAGATTTCACTGTGCTGCAATAAGATCTGTGTCTCTTGTATCTGTGAAAAACAACTTGAAATATGTATATAAAAAATAGAGGTAAAAACAGTAGAACAGACCATTATATCTGCAATGCTGACCTGTGGCGCAAGGATTACAAGCTATATTTAACAATAGAATAACAGTTAAGCACTGTGATGGAATGTAAAAAGCAAATGTTAAAAACAGTAAGTAGAATATTTGGTACCAGGTTAATGTGCAGTATCAGAGGTATTCACAGGGAATAAAAATAGAGTAATTTCCACAGTGAACAGTGTGGATTGGGTGAGTGTAGTCTGACACTTCTGGCTTCTTTAGGAGTCTTGATGTTACTGACTGCAGGATAAAGAAAGGGTTCCAGTTGTCAATGATGCTGGGGTGTCAGTAGTCAGCCTATAGGTTTAAGGGGTTGGCTGTGGGTCCCTCAGCTGTGCGGCGCCTTTTTCCGCCTTCACGGTCAGATGCTCCTTTCAGGTAACGCGTAAAGTTAACCTGGACCGCTTCATCAGTGGCATCCTGGGGCGCCGGCTTCTTCCGGATGGCTCCTGTAGAAAATACATATACATATGTATATACATATGTGTCATTCCATTTGAATGGCATAATGCCATACACATCTACTTAAATATGTGGGGGGAAAAAATCCAACGTACTTTGAACAATGGTCTTCAGGAACGTGTCTATAGAACATGCTTAATCCCCTACTTCAGTCCAGGTTGTATTGATGGAAAGCATTCGCCAAACAGTTGTCTTTAGGTCCCTCCCACATTTGATTGCCAAAAACCGAAGCTGAAAATAAAAAAAACTGTTACAAATTACATATCTCTGAAGCTTATCATACATACATTACTTTTTTGTGCATGTTCTCACCGCCTCGTGCATTGCTTTCCCTCAGGGCTTGGTTCTCCTCCCTAAGGGCTTGGTTCTCATCCATCACAGCTTGGTTCTCACCCATCACGACTTGGTTCTCATCCATTACAGCTTGTTTTTCATTCTGGAGTCTCTGGAAATCTACATAAAAAAAACACCTAAAGGCACTATTTTTTTAATTAACCAATAGTTACAACAACAAGTAAGTTCCGCCCCTCAGTCAGTACATAGAATCGTGAACATATTAATAGCCATTCTCTATTTAAAACATTTGCTCCCTTGTAGTTCTGAAAGGTAAACGAGCATGTGACTTAAAGCCAATACTTTTTTCAACTGACAATGAGGTATGTATTATTGAATGTGTTATTCTTAATGGATTATTTCATACCATCATTAGTCTATTTGAAATACCTTCAGTTATATATTTCAGTGTACAAATGCTATATTTCTCATCAGGAATTAAATGTATATTAATAACACAAAGGTGTGTAAGTGTATTCATTTTTATTGTACTTATTCCTATGTAGTTGTGCTCAAATGAAATGTTAATACCATTCAGTGTACTGATGGGCATAGTTAAATAGTAAATGAAAGTATGTTTTCAGGCAGGGGGTCATTCTGATACGAACTGTTAGAGAAAGTCAGCATGTGAGAATGAACCACTGAAGTTACTGTTCAAT
Organism: Dallia pectoralis; assembly: GCA_029465975.1. Taxonomy (NCBI): domain Eukaryota; kingdom Metazoa; phylum Chordata; class Actinopteri; order Esociformes; family Umbridae; genus Dallia; species Dallia pectoralis. The sequence continues at coordinate 9,686,310 of CM055735.1, read as the reverse complement.
ATGGCAATCCAAGTTAGATTCGAGGCCATTAGTCCAGCATTAAAATACCCCATGGTAGCTGTATTGTATACTATGCATGTTAGAAAGGCATCTCTGTTCACTAATCTAACTTGCAATACACATTTCTATGATGAAAACAAATGTTTTTAAATAGGGTATCCAGCCAGGTCGCAGTGAATGAAAGGTGCTCCTGGGGTCAGCCACATCATCCTATTTAACACCTCCTTTAACCACAGGGAGGGAGGACAGCAGTGCCAGGGCAGTATGGCCTTTAACGACAATCCCTAAACACAACTTACCACACTGCTACAAAAAACCACTGGAAACAGCAACTGGATTCTAACCTAGTGTATATAGAAATGGGTTACCTACTGGTGTATGTAAACCCCCGGGTATCCTACTTAGCCCTACTCCACAGAAGTGTAGGATAAGGGTTGCAAAACACAGCAGGTCTCACAAAACATTCTTAAAACAAGTACTCTCAACAAAAATCATCCTAACCTAAACAAACACAATCTGTACATTTATATAGGGTGATGTTAAAATGGTATGCCATTTTCTGGCCACTAATTTCCTTTTGAAAATGTGTTTTCTTCTCAGCTCAGGACAACGTGTCCCCTCTTGCCATGAAGATATTTTCCATTAATATCTGAAGATGTGCAGCAGACAGAATTAGGACTCAGAATAAAGATGTTAACCGGTTATCCCGACATATTAACATCTGGAGACTGCTTCTACAGTGACCATCATTCAGGAACAATGCATGCCGAGATAGACTCTAGTTCAGGAATATGTATTCTGCCGCAGTTTTATTGACCACATGAATAATTGTATCAACATCTACATTAAATACTATAACAACAAGACACTTTCTGGACTACTTACATCAGACACGCATGCCACAGTTGACTAATTTATAAAGCTCCAATGCCCAAGTTCAATTATACGTTAAAACAGGAAATGTATCATATTGCCCTTAAAACCAAATTGGTTATCCTGAGTCGTCCATGCATGGAGTAAAACTGTACCGGAGGTTGTGTATGATGAACAAGCAGTTACTCTGCATGGGCTTTGAGGTTAGCAAGTGCAAAGGTAGAAACTAGCTAGCTCACTACTCATTAAATAGTGAAACTATCTAAATCAACATATTCAATTGGCATTTGATTTCAAATTAGTATAAACCTGGTGAGTTTGCAAGTTTACTTAGCATGATAGCGATTAGCTGTACTAGCGATTAGCATGCTAATAATATAATACACATTCATGAATAATCTTTGTCCATGTCAATCTGACAAGCACATCAGTATTGGCAAACTAGCTTACATTTAGGATAGCCTGTTTAACGTTTAATCTTCAGTGATGCTGAACTTGCTCAGCCAGCTACCCATTGAGTTGTGTGTGTCATCATCTTACCCAAACATTGGAGTCACCACGCTCAACTAAGGCAAGCGCATTATGGCCGGTGGCTGAATCGACAATGGTGTAATGATTCAGTTCGACTCCCAAGACAAGAGGATGCTCACCTGGCTGGCCAATAGGAACGTGGCCCCGCCCATGACATTATTTTCACAGTGACAGCAAAATCCTGACACGAGAGAAAGAAACTGCATCGAGAGCAAAGACCTAGGTTTTGAGAGCGAGAAGAAAAAAGTTTTGAGAGAAAAAAAAATGTTTGAGAGAAAATGTTTTCACACTGATAGCAAAAATATATATGTGAGAGTTAAAAAAAGTATTTTGAGAGATTTTTTTTTCCTCAGAAATAATTTATACTTTCTCTCAAAACTTTTTTTAGTCTCAAATTTTATTATTTTTTGCTATTGGTATGAAAACTTTTTCTCTCAAATATATTTTTTTCTCTCATAAAATGCTTTTTTGCTATCAGTGTGATGCATTTTTCTCTCAAACATTTTTTTTTCTCTCAGATCATTTACTTTCTCTCATGTAATAAAGACACAAATCTAGCTCCATACAAAGTCGGCCTATGATTAAGTTACAACCACCACAGTGCACTAGTACATCAGTCCCTGACCCTCCCCCTGATGATGCGAGACTGGCTGATCAAATGAGCACCATTGTGCAGTAGATAGGGAAGCAGCTGGCTGATAGCATTATGTCACACTTCAGCACAATTAGCCCTACGACTACTGTGCATGAAAGCCATGAAGACACATGCAATACAAAAGCCTATTCACCCGTCAACACGCTAGATCTCTCTCAAGTCCAGCTTGTGACTCGGAGAAAAGTCAAAGACCCACCAGTTTTCCGAGGAGAGAGCTCAGACGCACTGGCTGTTGATGAATGGGAGGAATTAATGAAAAATTATGTCAGAAAAAGCAATGTTCAGCTGGAAAATCAAGCTGAGGAAATTATTGTTCACCTGAGAGGGAGAGCAAAGGATGTTGTGAGATTTGGGATACGAAATGGTGAAATTGATGTCCAGAATAACCCACAGGCCATCTACGGGCTCCTGCGCAAACATTTTGGCTCAAGCCATTGCTCCTCAATGCCCCTAGCTGACTTTTATTCTACCTTGCCAAATGGCTCAGACTGAACAGAGCTGCTGATGATGCTGCTGGCTGCCTTAGAGAGCAGGATAAAACGTTTGATAACCCAAGTGTTGAGGTCACACGTATGTTCATCAGACACTGCCCCAGTAGAGATTTAACTCTTACCTTTAGGTCCAAGACGATTGATAGATGGTCGGCTCGTGAGGTTCAGGAAGTGCTAGATGAATACCACCTGGAAAAGGGACTCCTCCCAGAACAGAAACCAGCTATAAGTCAAGACACCTCCACTCTAGAGAGATTGATTGGAATGTTAGAGAAGGTTTTGCTTCAGGGCCCAGGTTATGCTCGAACCAACAACAAAAAAAAGATACCAACATCAGACTACCACAGATTGAGGGCTTAAGAGACATGCCATGTTCCATATGTAATGACAGCTCACACTCTGCCCTGACACACTGCCGGGAGAATGGACTGTGTTTCCTTTGTCACTTACCCGGCCATTCAAGACGCAACTGCCCGGAGGGGAGACGTCCTCCTCAACATTTTCAACAGGGAAACTGAATGATCTGCGCACAGGGGAGGACAGCGCTGATCAAGTGAGTGAGCCTCCCACCTTGGATTCGACAGACATTACTGATTATGAAACATTGTGTCACGCCTACAGCAGCGTAGTGCCACCAAAAAAACACTGATTGTGCAAGGCTTGCAAAGACTTCCAAAACTGATGGCCTATTCTACACAGAGGTGTCTACTGATAGTGGATTTAAGGGGGGTGTATGTAACATAGTTAAGAAGGTTCATCTTTCTTTTTCGTTAAATCCTACTAAATCGGGTTATTGCGCCATCTGCAGTCATAAAGTTGTACCTGCAGTGAACGCTAGTAATGACGAAGGATTATGGGTAATCCTCAAAGCAACGGAGGATTTTCCCCTGAGGTAACGTGTCTGTGAATGTCCGTGGACTAAACAATGTTAACTCACTTGGAAAGCATGTAAAAGTTAAGCTAGATTTCTTTGATTGAATTATATGTGTAGTAGATTAATTTCGATTAAGTCAACCATATGGTTATGTGTTTTATAGTTGATAAAAAGTCTCTCCAGTATAGCTAGCTAACTTTAATATGATGCCGTCTTTCCAGATGCCCACATGAGATGACAACGATTGTTATCCTTTGTCATGAATGCAGATGCTGATGTGGAATAAACCTGCTGTTACCACAAACCTGACGGTGTTTGAGAAGTTCTATCAGGCAGGAGACATTACACAGAGGTCACATTTGCTCAGATTTTACTTTCCCACTATTAATCTACAACACAAACTATCCAATGCTGTGACTGAAATTGGATAAAAAAGATTTAAAAAAACATAGGCTAGGTAATACAATTCTATCAGCTTCTCAAAATACGCATGCGCTGTAGCCTTAAAAATGAATGGTGCCAAAGTACGACGAGCGTCTGAGAATCCTATAATTCAAGACGTAAATGACGAGTGTAAAAATGACATTACACTTGAAGTAAGCGAGTCCAAAAAACTTGTACATACACTTGAACAGATCAAGTGAAAATACATCATTACACTCGTTTTGAATGTCTTATTAGACAACGTGCGTTGTAGAACAGGCGTTGTGATCGCGTGAAATGCACTTCTGACACTGGTTTCAGACGACATGAGGAGAATGCACGTCTAATAACAGGCGATCTCAGCGCTTGTTTTTCACAAATTTACACTTGATTTGAACGTTATCAGCCACAAGAAACGCTCGAAGTGTGTCACGTTTTGAGCCACTTGGCCTTCCATACAAAACTCTTTCTCACAGACGCACACACAAACTCTCCGCAAGGACTCCAACTGATAAAAAAAAAAGTCAACATAAAATACATTTTTATTACTATTCAACTCTACATCCTAAGTGTCTGCAACGATCTTTACACAACTATCATTATTTGATCTGTGACCACAGGGGGGTATTGGTTCAATGTTGTAAAGATCAGTTATGCAGTGGCTATATATTGGTAACCCGTGGCAGTCACGCTACTATCCACAAGGGGCATTAGTTAATGCATGGGAGTCATCCGCTGCTGTTTCAAGAACTAAAAATAGCACACATCTCCATGAGATATACACTGACATTTTACATTACGATTTAACCTACAACATTATGCCAGCTTCTTATAGTGCTATATGTAGTCATATTGACTACCATCAACAATAAAAAAATGTACATTAAAATCGGAAAGTAAAAGAACCTCCCCGTCGGGGAATTGAACCCCGGTCTCCCGCGTGACAGGCGGGGATACTGACCACTATACTAACGAGGACACGCTGTCATCCAGCATACTTCAGTTTAAAAACAAACTTGTCAAGTGTCTGAAAGAAAAGTTTACCCACGCTGCACTAGTTTAATCATGTATTTTTTATGGAACGCCAAATGGGTCACAATTCATGCGTTCAAAACGTGATTGTCAAACGCCTGCGCCTGCTACATAAACGCCTGCGCCTGTTACATAAACGCTTGCGCCTGTTACATAAACGCCTGCGCCTGTTAGCAACGCCTGTTAAAGTAACGTCTGCGCCTGTTAAAGAAACGTCTGCGCCTGTTAAAGAAACGTCTGCGCCTGTTACAAACGCCTGCTAGATAAACGCTTACAGGTGTCAGATAAACGTTTGTATGATTTAATATAGCTCCACCTTTTTCATGTAAATACGGTACTCACTCTTTAATATTCATGACTCTGAAGAAAGCTCGCTAGTTTGTTGTTACATTGCCTAGCACAGTGCGCCCTCGTGGACTTTTATAATTCAATGCATTTCTTTTCCTAGTGTCAATAGTTTAAACAAATAATGAATGGACCTCTGCCGTTTGTCCATGGTGCTGAAGTATGTGTGTATGTGTGAGAAACGTTGGCTGAAAAGATGTAATAAATAACATTGGAAGTGAAATATAAAAGTCCACGAGGGCGCACTGTGCTAGGCAATGTAAAAACAAACTAGCGAGCGTTGCTAACAGGCGCAGGCGTTTATGTAACAGGCGCAAGCGTTTATGTAACAGGCGCAAGCGTTTATGTAACAGGCGCAAGCGTTTATGTAATGTTTAAGATAAGAGAAAACGGTTGTACCTGGGTGCGCTCGAACCACCAACCAAATCATTAACTAAAATAGAAAACCTCCCCGTCGGGGAATTGAACCCCGGTCTCCCGCGTGACAGGCGGGGATACTGACCACTATACTAACGAGGACATGTATGCAGAAAAAACCTTTTGCCCTTTAAAAACACAAATAAGTGAGCAGAGTTAAGAGAATGTGATATGAAAACCGATATGAAAACCCCTATTATCAAAACCCGAGCTAAGAGCGCAGGACGGAGCAGTGGGTGGAGCAGTGCGCAGTGGTGTAGTGGGGCGTATACGCAAGTATACCCACCTCTGAGGAGAGGGATTTACAGTAGGGATGCACCGAAATGAAAATTCTTGGCCGAAACCGAAAACCGAAAAAGAGGAAACCAAGACCGAAAACCGAAACACCGAAATAAATTATGCCAATTATTAGTACCATTGCATTTATGGATATGAGCCACCAAGGGCGTAGGTTTGGTCTCAGCTTCGGTGGGGATCTCTCCCCCCCATCCGGCAAGTGAACTTTTACTGAGAATAATGTGATTATTTTTGCGTTTAGTTGAGACAATAGCCTGTTGCTTTTAGATGGTAATGCTGTTTGTCAGATTCAATATATTGTAGCGACCCTGGTGGTGCCACTACTCCGCCCCTACTAATGGGATATCCCAAATAGGCCACATTACATAAGCAAAATATACACAGGAAACATTTCCACTGTTTATTGTGACTGCAAGATTCTAACATATGGGGTATGTGTTAACAGAAAGCACTGGTAACTTTACCGTTGTCTTCAGTCACTCTCCTGTGTACTTATAGCGTGTCAGATAACTCCCCTCCCCTAGGTTTTTTAGCCAATCAAATTACGGCGTTTCTAGTACCGTACCGGCTCTGCGGTCGGAATTGACCCAAATCGCTTCACAAACTCATAACGGAGTTTGCTAAAATATTAGTGGGGACAATTTAGTCATGTTAAAATGTTGTTGGGGACATGTCCCCAGCGTCCCCCCCTAAACCTACGCCCATGTGAGGCACTTTCTTGCAGGATTTCACTGAACATATCAGACAACGAGGGTGCATGCCCCTCATCTAGTGCAGAGAGACGAGTCTTTTTTTTCTGCGCTCTGATCTCCGTGCGCTGCTGCTCCGTGCCCTACTGCTCCGTGCCCTACTGCTCGGTGCGCTATTTCGTCTCCACGCGGGTTCTCCGCATCCATAGACGCCTGGATCATTTCTCGTGCGCGCTGCTTTATTTCTGCATCCAAGTAATGGTCTTTATAACGCGGATCAAGTACAGTCGCGATGAAGTGCAGAGGATCCGAATAGATCACAACATATTTCGGCCGTATTGTTTCGGTGATAAAAGTATTTCGGCCGAAAACCGAAAATGCCCTTTTGGGCCATTTTCGGCCGAAAATTTTCGGTGGCCGAATATTCGGTGCATCCCTAATTTACAGTAGGCTATACCCACCTCCAAAAAGATGACTGACTGTATAGGTCTACCCAACTCTAATTAATCACTCAGTAGCCATCAATCTACAGGGCTTGAATTTCGGTGCGGGATTGCAGGGATTGCGCAGGACAAAGTTGCAATTTTATTTCTGTCTACGGTGTTATAGAACTAATTTCTAAACAGGGCAACGTAGGGAATCAGCTCCGCCTCAATTTGAAGATGCCCCCACCCCGTTAAGACTTATTTGTAAGAAAAAAGGAACGATAATGCCACATAACTCACTGGATTTTCTCACAGCGCATGGTCTCTGTGGCGCAATTGGTTAGCGCGTTAGACTGTTAATCTAAAGGTTGGTGGTTCGAGCCCACCCAGGGACGTTGTGTTTAGTTTTTGCAGTACAGACTATCCCATAACTGTTGTTTTGAAGTTAGGGGAATATTCTATGAAATACACACTTTGACATGAAAGTCTTTCTACCATTTTAATGTCACCTAGAACACAGGCAGGGGGGAGGGTCTTGCTATTGAACAAAAAAAGCCATTCAAGAAAACTGAAACAAGGGTTGTTTTCACAGGGGGAGGGGACTAAAAAAATCTCCGAAAAAATCTCTAAACCCAGGGACGTATGTTTTTTTGAAATAGGGATTTTTCTTTAACTATTTATTGTATTTAACTTTGGTGAATCTTTTTATTAGCAGAACTGAGTATGAGGTGGCTGTAACCGCTTTTCCAGGTTGCACATGAAGAACTGTTAGCAACCCTCCCCCTGTGAAAACAACCCTTGCTTCGGTTTTCTTGAGTGCGTTTTTTGTTCAATAGCAAGACCCTCCCCCCTGCCTGTGGACAACAACCCGTAGTAAATCTGTTCAATCACGTTTTCTAGGTGACATTAAAATAGTAGAAAGACTTTCATGTCAAAGTGTGTATTTCATAGAATAATCCCCTAACTTCAAAACAACAGTTATAGGAATGTCTGTACTGCAAAAACTAAAAACACAACGTCCCTGGGTGGGCTCGAACCACCAACCTTTAGATTAACAGTCTAACGCGCTAGCCGATTGCGCCACAGAGACGGATAGCAATACACCGCAAGCATACAGTTTTCGTTTCTGAGGTTTACTAGCTCCATCAGTAGCTCATAATACTCCGGGTTGTTGGTTCAGCCACACGTTTGGTGCAGGTTTTTAGTCTGGAATACTATTTGAATTACATTTTTCACAACATAAAAAATCTTTAATATGAATATACACTTGCAGACTTGAAAGTTTCACAATCCCTACAGCAGTGGCAAAAATAATAATAATAATAAATTCCACATCGAATAGAACAAAATTGTGCGCCCAACGTGGGGCTCGAACCCACGACCCTGAGATTAAGAGTCTCATGCTCTACCGACTGAGCTAGCCGGGCAACTGAAGCACAGTGGGAAATACCAGAAGATATGCGTTCAGGATCCCAAAATCAATTAACAGCTAAGACGTTGTATGACAAAAATACAAGCCATTAATCATCTTCTTTTCTACACAGCAAAAGTTGCAGGTTAAACTACTGTTCATTAAACCCTTGTGAAATTTTGGTTGCACTTTATGTAAATAAAATGTGAATGCATTTGCCATTAATTGTTGTTTACTTGTTTGTTTATATCCATAATTAATTTATTTCTGATTCCCTTACAAGAAACAACAGGAACCTAGGAAACGTCACCTGCACTGCCCAGTATCCTGGTATTTATTTCAGTCACACTGGTTGAATTTGAGTCTAAAAAGTTACTGAATCAATTTCAAGTCACTGAATCGTTTCGGATCGTATCATTCTAAATGAACCAATAGCGCCCTTGAATCGTATCTTCAACCACGAATCGTGATACGAATCGAATCGTTGTTAAAACGAATCGCTACACCCCTAGTCAGTTGACAAACTCCTGGATAATTGATATTGAATGTCATGACTCGTGTCGCACCAGTAAGGGTTAAGAGAACTCAAAGAAAACAAAAACCTCAATGGAGAAGCACCATAATGGTTAACACCCTTAAAAGAGAATGTAGGAAAGCTGAACGTAAGTGGAGAAAAACTAAGCTTCAAATCCACTGTGACATCTATAAACAAAACCTTTGCATATACAGCCTTAAGTTACGCAGGGCTAGACAGCAACATTTATCAGGAATAATCAACAAGAACATCAACAATACCCACACTCTGTTTGCCATGGTTGAATAGCTCACCAACCCGCCAAAGCAGATAGCACCTGAACTTTTGTCCAGTGCAAAATGTAATGAATTTGCTAGTTTCTTCAGTGAAGAAATCCAAAGTATTAGGCAGACCATCACAACTACACAGTCAAACAATGACTCTGTATTGCCACCACAACCACCAAGAAATAACATGTCTGTTATGTCACAATTTGATAGAATTGACCCAAAAACCCTAGAAGAAACAGTCGGACATCTTAAAGCTGCCACATGTTGTCTTGACACACTACCATCTGACTTTTGAAAAAATGCAGCTCAATAGACTCACGGTGTGTCACTGAATAGAGCACATAAATGACTGGATAAACCAAAATAAAACAGAGATTATTGTGTTTGGCAAAAAAATATATATAACGAATATTAGGAAAGAACTGGATTCTCGAGCCCTAAAAACCAGGGAGTGCGTAATCTAGGTGTAATGATAGACTCATATCTCACGTTCACCAGTCATATCAAAGCAGTTACCAAAACAGCATTCTATCATCATAAAAAGCATCTACCAATCACAATTCCTCAGAAAAGCTAGAAATATCCGTAGCATTGGTACACGCACTTCCAGACTAAAAAACTGTTTTTACCCTTAGACCATTAGACTCCTCAAACAGCAACACTGATAACTTATCTCATGTATCCACTACTGGCACTAGATCACTTTAGCTGCAGTAGTTAAAGTTTTACATACTGTCTATATATATATATATATATACATCTTGTAGCTATATTCTGTATATATTCAGTTTTTTTATATTTATTCAATTAACTACGTAGTTGTTGCCTGCCATGTCAAAAGAATTTCATTGTTCAGTATGATGCATGTCATTCGGTATATGATAATAAAAATACTTTGAAAAACATAGCCAAAATCAAAGACCTGAGGCCTGTACTACAAAGCAAGTTCAACATGCCCTCGATTACTTTCCATAAACTGGCTTGACTTAACTTGATGCTTGCGATCTAGGTAAGACATGTCATGACAGTGGTTATCAATTTGTTCATTCAACCCAGAATTTCCCAATCTAGCTACGAGCGCGTTCACATAAAATGGGCGGAGTTTGCACCATACCACCAATCACAGACATGGACAAGTGTAGAGCATCTTATTTCAAGCGAGAGGAGAAAAAAATTATAATTGAAAAATATTAAGAATATTAAACGGTCATACTGGCGATTCTCCAAAAAGTGACACAGTTGCTGCCGCTAAAAAGAGAAAGGAAAGCTGGCAAAAGATGGCCGACTACGTGAATGCGTAAATTACAGACTCATCACTATCACTGCCCCTTCATTAAGGCAGGACTAGATTTCACTATAATTATACATGTGCTCTTAATTAAAGCAATGTGTTGCTGAGATGAATTGTCTTGTGTCATTATTATTGCTGGATACTTTTAGTTGCAACCCTGGCTGTGTGAAGTGGTCTTGCAAACAAATAAAGAATAAACATAAGAACATAATTCAAACCAAATGCTGCATTTAATTTACATTCGCACTGGCAACATGCGGCTCAAGTAGCTGACTAAGACACCGGAGCAGGTTAGGTTCGCAGCATAAGTTACCATGGCGATGTAACCCGTTAAGAGGTTAACCAACTTTGTGGACACAGAACACATCACCCCAGTTCTTAAATCTTTGCACTGGCTTCTAGTTAGTTACAGAATAGATTTTAAAGTGTTGCTAGTAGTCTATAAATCTCTGAACGGTCTGGGCCCTGAATACATTCCTGATATGTTTGAAGATTATAAACCAAGCAGGGCACTGCGATCATTGAACTCAGGACAGCTAGTAGAGCCCAGAGTCAGAACTAAACATAGTGAAGCGGCATTCAGCAGTTACGCTGCATGCAACTGGAATTAATTACTAGAAGATCTTAGACGTGCCCCGAATGTCATAATGCCAGATGGCATAAATGAAAACCTGTAATGTATACATAAAGTTACATAAAGTTCTCAAAGACCTGGAAGTTCTAAAGACTTCCTGGCCAGGTGCTAAAGACCTTCACAGTTAATAGTGACATGTAATGTTTTACTTAATGCCAGTAAACAGGTTGCTATGAATATAAAATGCATTTTATTATTATTTTCCTGTGTAAAGCACATTGAATTGCTTCTATGTATGAATTGTGCCATTTAAATAAACGTGCTTGCTTGCAGCGTTGCAATGCTTTTTCAGTTAGTAAAAACAGTGTGTAAAACATTGTGTGAAAGTTGATACTACTATAGCAGCCATTCTCAAAGCCCCTCCCCCCAACATTACCGTGCGTAACTCACATCAGCCAGGTGCATGGCGCACAATGCTACCCCAATACACATTCTCTCTTGAGGAAAATTCTCAAAGCAGAAAAACGCTGTTCAACCTTCAAAATAAAGGCCCAATGCTTAGAAATCAACCTACCTAGTTCGATAGAAATCAGTTGTGATTTGACGACGAAACTGGCACTCAAGTGAGACACTACAGGGTTGACTGCGATCTTTATGACGCCAAAGGCAGCAAAGGGCTAGATCAGTTACCAAGTTCTAATAACCCAGTCAGAATTTGCATGTGCGTGCGTCTTCACCTACCTCCAATGCACGCTGTTCTTCTTGACTTTGAGGTGTTCAGGGAGAGATGATTAATCCAGAATTCCCAACAACCATTGGAAGATCTTGCACTTGGTCTAATAATCCAGAGAAATCACCGAACTACTCCAATGTGTTTATCTACCAGCTTCTCTGGTTTTACTGAGGGAGAGAAAAAGGAAATGTTTTTCATGACTTTCTAATATTTTAAAATATTATTTAAGATTAGAATAAAATGCTGGTCATTTTAGAGTGGGACAACTTTTTCTTTGACTAAAAGTAAATAAAAAATAATTGTAATTATCCTGTAGTGTTTTGACTGTTTCTGACTCTTTCATGCGTCTATATTTACAAATGTTTGCATTTTAAGTTACCGTGGTGAGCTCTTGAAAAAAGTATTAATCAACTTCTATAGTCTCAATAAAAACAAACATGTTTGACCGAAACACGTTACAACATTAATGTAATTGTTTCTTGTTCAGCATCTGCGTAACATTTCTTAACTTCTTCCATAGTTGTCAAGTGTTTTACCTATTAGGCCTTCCCAATAATGGCGCCTCTCTTACACACCTCGCGGTGGGTTTGTCGAGTTTTTTTTCATTATGAGCCCGCATCCTCAAAAAACGCGAGAACAAATTAAACATTAATTATGCGTGATGCAAATTACCTCTTCAGCTTGGACAAAACGTAAAATGATTGCTAATAAATTCGTATTCCCGTCAAAATCTACTTGTCACGACTCACGAATGAGTTCAACAATCGATCATCATATCGTTGTTACGCAATAAATAGTCTTGCATCCGGGGATTGTTGTCCTAGGTCCTACTTTTCTAACATTCCCTTTCTTAAAGGGCAATTTATCACAAAATAATTTCCACAGGTTAAAATGACAACAAGCAGGCTTTTATTATCTGGGCTATTCCTAAAGTAAGAAAATGCTTTAGGCAATTAAACATACATTTAAACATATGTCATTTGATTGACAGTTTCACAGCAGATCACTAGTTTCTGTAAAATGTAATGGATAAGCTACACCTTCAAATGGATCTGATGTTGAAGTGGATGTTTGTGATTGAATTGTGGGCTAGATGTGAATCGAGACATTGCTTTGCTTTTTTACTGAACATGATTGCCTGTATAACCGTTGTTTTTCAAAGTGACCAGAGTGAGCTAAGGGTATGTCACATTGGAATAAAGATGGTTTGTGATTGAAAGTGCTAGTAAAATAGCAGATATCAGCGCGTTAGGCAATGTGTATAAAAGGCCTCTAGTGAAAATGGTTGAAGGGAAACATGTCTTAGTTGTAAGCCGGTAAGCTATGTTGCCATTTTTAATTTCAATATGCCCCATGGGTAAAGAATGTCTTATTTCAAAAACAAGAAAACAATTCTGGATACATTTTTAGATTTTAGAAGTTTAATGATATGAGTATGGAATTTCAGTATTTAAGTATTTAAGGTTTGCATACTGTCCATATTCACACTTCATTATGTATATTTTGTAGTTATGTATATTCTGTATATTCTTTGTAATTCTGTTTTTTTTGTTCTTCTAACTATGTAGATGTTGCTTGCCATGTCATGAGAATTTCATTGTGCAGTTTGATGCAAGTCATTCTGTACACATGACAATAAAATAATCTTTGAATGAGAATGAGCAGTCCAGATATACAGTGAAGGAAGAAATAATTTGATCCCCTGCTGATTTTGTAAGTTTTCAATCTATGATTTTAATGGTAGGTTTATTTGAACAGTGAGAGAGAGAGAGATTAACAACAACAAAATCCAGAACAACGCATTTCAAGTAAGTTATACATTGATTTGCATTTTACTCAATGAAAAAAGTATTTGATCTCCTGTCAATCAATAAGATTTCTGGAATTTTTTGGTTGTTATTCTGTCTCTCACTGTTCAAATAAACCTACCATTAAAATCATAGACTGATCATGTCTTTGTCATTGGGGCAAACATACAAAATACGCAGGTGATCAAATAATTTTTTTCCTTCACTGTATATCAAGATATTTGTAGATTTTTACGTACTCTTACTTAATCCCTATCAGGGCAAAAATGTTTAGGAGCCAGCCGGTTGAGGTAGGTTTTGACTAATGAGCATGCACACCGTTTATGATTATTAAGGAGTTTTTGTTGGAATCGTCCCATTATAAAAAAGGTTCTCATTACTGGTATCAATAATATTTCAGTATAATATGGTGCACCATTCCTTAAGGGGATAGTTTGGTGCTTGTCTGTTAGCCCAAACTGTAATCTGAATCCCTGACATTTCCGCGGCCAGTCTTGAAGAACAACCTGAAGAGGCCCTCGTATATCAGGCAGGGAAAGAAGTGTCTGAAAATGTGCAACAAAATAAGTGCTGCTCTTCAGTCTATTGCAATCAGGACCACGTACAGACATTTTGAGGGCCATAATTGAAACCGAAATAAAGCAGCTGCCATTGTTCTCTGAAAGTAACTGATTCTAATCCTCAAAAGTAGCGACCAACGAGGTGCAAGCGACATCCAACCATCTTTCTGGTCAGCGAGGAAAGCACCCAAAACTTCATCAACACATGTGTCTCTGACAGCTCCTTAGAGACTCTTATATGAGTTAAACGTCTGCATGAAACAAAAACAACAACATCATTGGGCAACATTGTAATCCTGTTGCAGAATCTCCCGAAGGAGGCACCAGATTAGCAGTATGACGGAAAAACATATCTTGGGCCCACCCTCTTTCCTAATCCAGTAATTGATCATTCAAAAAACTCTTAAAGGCCTGAAATGAATAATCGGTTGTAAAATGGTTAAATATAGACTATGTTGTGGGACCAGAAATGTTATCTTATCTTGTCATTTTTGCAGCCTTAAGGGAGTCTACACACTATAGACTTAACCCTTTATCTCTTATGTAAACATATGTAATAAATTTAGATTACTTACTTTTACACGTGTTACATGTGTTTCTTAGGTTTCGTAAGCAAAATCGTTTGATAAACAATGTTGGCTATGTTAAAACCAGGTGGTTATGTTTTTATGGTGGTATAAAAGGTCATGTTTTAAAAGCCATAGTCAGTAGGTCTATGGTCCTTAAAGATAGGTCAATGTGCCTGCCTCTGGCACCCAAGAAGTTTTAAGGCAGATTTAACCTAACGGCCAGTATTTTAGGAATGCGTTTCCTAAGCATGTGTCCAGCAGCCAGCTGCTGTTTAGTTGTCTCTAATCAGACCAAAATGTTATTATGCAAAACAGCATTACAAATAGCTAACGTTTAGGTGCAACTTCATTATGTGAATCTGATTGGCCAAGAATGACCTGAGTGGAAAACATATTGTAGCCTACGCCAAGTGACATATAATCACAGAGCATTATATTAGTGAAAAAGGAACTGTGGCAAATCCAGCGTCTTCACATTCTGCGATTTACTAAATTGGATGAACCATGTGACCAATGCGGAAGTTAGCAGTTTTTTTTTTTTAATTTTTTTTTTTTTTTTTTTAAATTATTGAACATATTGCACAGGGGATACAGGTATCAAGCATACAAAAACACAACAGAAACACAGAAAACAAAAAGACAGAAAAGACTCAGTAAAGCAAGGCATTAATATGAAGGGGATATACTACTACAATAACCACAAATATTACATATAAAAAGTTGTATATGTACATAGGAAATACAAAAAAAAAAAAAAAAACCTAAAGAGATTCCCAAAGAACAGGGGATAATTTATAATGAAGCCACAATTTCTTTAAGCAGTGAAGAGGTTTTAAAAGCTTTCTTATTTGTAGATAAACAAAGAGAGTCATAAAATAGTTTTAAATCAACACAAAAAAGAATAAAATTAGGCTTAGAATCAGTTACTCTACATTTATGAAGATGAAACTCGCCACATAAAGTAAGTAGCTTTAATCTGTCATCCATCACCTTTGACCCGGAGTCCCAAAACAAAAACAGCACATTCACAACTTCAAAAGTAAAGAGTTTGTAATAAGCAGAAAAAATAAGACCAGCTACCTTCCTCCAGAACTCCCTTGAATTATCACATTCAAAAAACAAATGTGGTATTGTTTCAACATTAGAGTTACAGAAAGTGCAGAGTGAAGAGAAGTCCAAACTAAACCTAGAAAGAAATAAGTTACAGGGATAGTAATTATGTAACATTTTAAAGTAAAGCTCCTTCCAATTGTTAGGTAATAGAAACTTATTAATACCACACCATATACTAACAGTAGGAAGAGAAGGATAGTTCAATTTCCATTTGAGAAAAGCTCTGGGATGACAGCTATACTTCCCAACAAGAACTCTTCTAATCCAAAAATTGTTACATTTGATATTGGAAAGCTCCAAACCTCCAATAGATAACTTGGGCATTTCACAAGCAGATACATTGTAACTACAGTATGACCTAACCAAATGCAAAAGTTTAGGTGAAATAGACTTAATAACCCAGTTATAAACTTTAGATGAAGAAACCACTCCAAAAAGGTTGATAAATTCAATGTAAGAATAAAAGCTGCCAGATCCAAAACAAAAATTACACCTTTGTCAACCCAATCCTTAATATAGACTTCTTTCCACGCAGCACACCCTGATTGTTCCATATAATACTCCTATGAGGGGAAAAATTGTGTCAAAAAGCAAGCTTACAGGCCTCCAATGCTTGCTTGTGAAAATTAGCAAGCTTGAACGGAAGTTTATTGCATTTAAAGTCGCAAGACAATAAAAATTTTAACCCCCCACATTTTTCAAAAATGAATTTATGTCACGACCGCTGTAAGGTGTAGTGTAGGAAGCCATGTGCAGAGCCAGTAATCCGTCCGGTATGTTTAATTACATACAAACAACGTAAAACAAACCGTAGAACGGCGACAAACACGACTGGTGAAAAGGATAAATGAAAGTGCGCGTATAGCGTCTTATAATAAACATTCCCCTAACAACCCGTCTTCAAAACAAACACTCACCTACATATAACGTTGTGACATGTAACAATGAACAGCAAACAGTGACATCTAGGCAATCCCTTTATAACCCAGTGATTACAAATCCCCAACAGCTGTAACCAACATAAACCAGGAAGTGGGCACCCGAAACCAGACAGTGCAGTACCCTAACTCACCACTCGTGACAGTACCCCCCACTTAAGGCTAGCTCCCAGATAGCCAACAACAACCAACATTAACAACACACAAAAAAAAAAAAAAAAAACAAGGGAGCAACAGGCAAGGACCCACTGTCACACCCAAAGGGTTAGTCCAAGACAGCAGGTCCAGCTCTTAAAGGGCCTTGGTGGCCCGATCGCCATCTTGGTGGATGTGGCGGCGGCCATCGTGGTGGGCGTGGCGGCGGCCATCGTGGTGGGCGTGGCGGCGGCCATCGTGGTGGGCGTGGCGGCGGCCATCGTGGTGGGCGTGGCGGCGGCCATCGTGGTGGGCGTGGCGGCGGCCATCGTGGTGGGCGTGGCGGCGGCCATCGTGGTGGGCGTGGCGGCGGCCATCGTGGTGGGCGTGGCGGCGGCCATCGGCGTGGGCGTGGCGGCGGCCATCGGCGTGGGCGTGGCGGCGGCCATCGGCGTGGCGTGGCGGCGGCCATCGACGTGGCGTGGCGGCGGCCATCGACGTGGGCGTGGCGGCGGCCATCGACGTGGGCGTGGCGGCGGCCATCGACGTGGGCGTGGCGGCGGCCATTTTAGGCGGTGACGCTCTGGGAGCTCTGGCAGGCGGTGACGCTCTGGGAGCTCTGGCAGGCAAGGACGCTCTGGGAGCTCTGGCAGGCAAGGACGCTCTGGGAGCTCTGGCAGGCAAGGACGCTCTGGGAGCTCTGGCAGGCAAGGACGCTCTGGGAGCTCTGGCAGGCAAGGACGCTCTGGGAGCTCTGGCAGGCAAGGACGCTCTGGGAGCTCTGGCAGGCAAGGACGCTCTGGGAGCTCTGGCAGGCAAGGACGCTCTGGGAGCTCTGGCAGGCAAGGACGCTCTGGGAGCTCTGGCAGGCAAGGACGCTCTGGGAGCTCTGGCAGGCAAGGACGCTCTGGGAGCTCTGGCAGGCAAGGACGCTCTGGGAGCTCTGGCAGGCAAGGACGCTCTGGGAGCTCTGGCAGGCAAGGACGCTCTGGGAGCTCTGGCAGGCAAGGACGCTCTGGGAGCTCTGGCAGGCAAGGACGCTCTGGGAGCTCTGGCAGGCAAGGACGCTCTGGGAGCTCTGGCAGGCAAGGACGCTCTGGGAGCTCTGGCAGGCAAGGACGCTCTGGGAGCTCTGGCAGGCAAGGACGCTCTGGGAGCTCTGGCAGGCAGGACGCTCTGGGAGCTCTGGCAGGCAAGGACGCTCTGGGAGCTCTGGCAGGCAAGGGACGCTCTGGGAGCTCTGGCAGGCAGGACGCTCTGGGAGCTCTGGCAGGCAAGGACGCTCTGGGAGCTCTGGCAGGCAAGGACGCTCTGGGAGCTCTGGCAGGCAAGGACGCTCTGGGAGCTCTGGCAGGCAAGGACGCTCTGGGAGCTCTGGCAGGCAAGGACGCTCTGGGAGCTCTGGCAGGCAAGGACGCTCTGGGAGCTCTGGCAGGCAAGGACGCTCTGGGAGCTCTGGCAGGCAAGGGCGCTCTGGGAGCTCTGGCAGGCAAGGACGCTCTGGGAGCTCTGGCAGGCAAGGACGCTCTGGGAGCTCTGGCAGGCAAGGACGCTCTGGGAGCTCTGGCAGGCAAGGACGCTCTGGGAGCTCTGGCAGGCAAGGACGCTCTGGGAGCTCTGGCAGGCAAGGACGCTCTGGGAGCTCTGGCAGGCAAGGACGCTCTGGGAGCTCTGGCAGGCAAGGACGCTCTGGGAGCTCTGGCAGGCAAGGACGCTCTGGGAGCTCTGGCAGGCAAGGACGCTCTGGGAGCTCTGGCAGGCAAGGACGCTCTGGGAGCTCTGGCAGGCAAGGACGCTCTGGGAGCTCTGGCAGGCAAGGACGCTCTGGGAGCTCTGGCAGGCAAGGACGCTCTGGGAGCTCTGGCAGGCAAGGACGCTCTGGGAGCTCTGGCAGGCAAGGACGCTCTGGGAGCTCTGGCAGGCAAGGACGCTCTGGGAGCTCTGGCAGGCAAGGACGCTCTGGGAGCTCTGGCAGGCAAGGACGCTCTGGGAGCTCTGGCAGGCGGTGACGCTCTGGGAGCTCTGGCAGGCGGTGACGCTCTGGGAGCTCTGGCAGGCGGTGACGCTCTGGGAGCTCTGGCAGGCGGTGACGCTCTGGGAGCTCTGGCAGGCGGTGACGCTCTGGGAGCTCTGGCAGGCGGTGACGCTCTGGGAGCTCTGGCAGGCGGTGACGCTCTGGGAGCTCTGGCAGGCGGTGACGCTCTGGGAGCTCTGGCAGGCGGTGACGCTCTGGGAGCTCTGGCAGGCGGTGACGCTCTGGGAGCTCTGGCAGGCGGTGACGCTCTGGGAGCTCTGGCAGGCGGTGACGCTCTGGGAGCTCTGGCAGGCGGTGACGCTCTGGGAGCTCTGGCAGGCGGTGACGCTCTCGGAGCTCTGGCAGGCGGTGACGCTCTCGGAGCTCTGGCAGGCGGTGACGCTCTGGGAGCTCTGGCAGGCGGTGACGCTCTGGGAGCTCTGGCAGGCGGTGACGCTCTGGGAGCTCTGGCAGGCGGTGACGCTCTGGGAGCTCTGGCAGGCGGTGACGCTCTGGGAGCTCTGGCAGGCGGTGACGCTCTGGGAGCTCTGGCGGAGGAAGGAGGAGCCCCTCAGGGCACTCACACTGGAGTGGGAGGAGCTGGTCCGGGCACTCACGTAGAGGAGGGAGGAGCCGCTCAGGACACTTAAGCTTAAGGTGGGAGGGGCTCATCCTGGAACTCCTGCTGTGGTGGAAGGGACCGCTCAGGGCACTCTTGCTGGAGTGGGAGAGGCTGGTCCTGCAGGGTGAACCACACCCCCCACCATCTCCTAATCACGCCGGGCGGCTGGCACTCCAGGCCCTTAGGTGGTCTCTGGGCCCTGGAGGTTGGTGGCCGGAAAGGGTCATAGCCCTGTTGGAGCTGGGGTTTTTGCTTCAGCTCCAGAGCTCTTGCTGGCTCTGGCTGCAGCCCCGGAGCAGTGGGTGGTTGCTGTGGCAGCACCAGGGTCGTGGGTGTTCTCTCCGCGGACCTCCTTGAACACCCCGTTAGCTCCCCCCCAAAAATCACTTTGGGGCGCCTCCGGGATGTCCTCTTGCCTTCATAGAAGGCCCGCGGACCCATTTTCACAGACCCTGAATGCTGCATTGATGGTTCGTACTCAGCATACGGCCGGAGACGTAGCCACCGCTCCTGTGGTGTCTCCGGCCGATTCCATTCCCACCGCTCCGTGGGGCGACGGTGAGTTTCATCCGACGGGGCGCTATAGCTTGCCCCCCCGTGGAATCCACTCACCGTCTGGCTCCGCTGGCTTAGGTGGCTGTTCATTCTGTCACGACCGCTGTAAGGTGTAGTGTAGGAAGCCATGTGCAGAGCCAGTAATCCGTCCGGTATGTTTAATTACATACAAACAACGTAAAACAAACCGTAGAACGGCGACAAACACGACTGGTGAAAAGGATAAATGAAAGTGCGCGTATAGCGTCTTATAATAAACATTCCCCTAACAACCCGTCTTCAAACAAACACTCACCTACATATAACGTTGTGACATGTAACAATGAACAGCAAACAGTGACATCTAGGCAATCCCTTTATAACCCAGTGATTACAAATCCCCAACAGCTGTAACCAACATAAACCAGGAAGTGGGCACCCGAAACCAGACAGTGCAGTACCCTAACTCACCACTCGTGACAATTTAGGAATGTGAAACCATAACAAATTAGAATCATCATTCAGACAACGTTTCACCCAGCCGATCTTAAGCGGAAGTTAGCAGTAGAATTCAAGAGAAGGGGGTGTGGAAATTCGCATGGTGATCTCACAGTGGTTCCGTTTAAACATTTGTAGATGTCTGGTACTGTTCCGCCTGTTGCAACTTGAATCGCTACGACAAGTACACTGTCCCGAGTGTGCATTTAGCATCAGTTGCCGAATCTATAAGGTGAGTTCTGGTGCTAACTATATTTGCATGCAGTTTGGCCAAATGTTTCCACCTTACAGTAGAAACGCAACTTGCGCTTTATACCAGTGCAAAGGCTACTGCGCATGTGATCGATACGATTGCCGCAAACTTGTTGAGAGAGGAACTTGTATAAAAATAGGAGAATACTTATATCTGAACATAAAATCAATAATTTTAAGTTATATATTGTTGTATTAACATTAAAGTTAACATTCTAAACAATATTCAGTTTACAGTAGATTAAACACATTTAGAACTCACTAGTCACTTCGAGTGGTTGCGGCGGTGTGTTTGAAGCGGGTGCTGTGTGTGACCTTTTGTCTGGGGTATGTATGGGCATGTCGGCCTAGTTTGTCATATATATATATATATATATATATATATATATCTCCTTAACTGCTGAATGTGACACATCTCCCAATGCTGTATATGCTTGGAATTCATTTTTGCATTTGCAACCAGTTGTTATGCGCAGTCCCCTTTTTAAGGGGGCTCAATTGTAATTGGACAAAATAACACAATCATAAATAAATACAATTGGCTGTATCTGAGCAGACATATCACTATACCCTTCAGAATTTTGCTGCCTACCTCCTGGAGAGGGTTCTTCACTTGGCTTGATGTTTTGAGGGGTTATTCTGTACCATAGAAAGGCTGGATGTTGTGAGGGGGTTATTCTTTACCGTGGAAAGGCTGGATGTTGTGAGGGGGTTGTTCTTTTGATGGAAAGGCTGGATGTTGTGAGGGGGTTATTCTTTACCGTGGAAAGGCTGGATGTTGTGAGGGGGTTATTCTTTACAATGGAAAGGCTGGATGTTGTGAGGGGGTTATTCTTTACAATGGAAAGGCTGGATGTTGTGAGGGGGTTATTCTTTACAATGGAAAGGCTGGATGTTGTGAGGGGGTTATTCTTTTGATGGAATGGATCCTATGATCATCCATCACTGTTGTCTTCCGTGGACGTCCAGGTCGTTTGTATGTTGTAGAGCTCACCAGTGTATCAACATCAGATCGTTGATTGATGATTAAGGAAAAGCCTTTTCAGTAAGGTCAGAAAGGTTAGGCTGGACAGCATAGCAACAGTTACTTCAATTGTCATGGACAAAAATAAAGCGGGGGATTTGATATACTAGGCTTTAATAACTTGTGCTTATACATATGGCCCTGTCAAAAAGTTTCTAATGCACATTGAATGATAGATTGTTTGAATGATCTGTATTAAACTCTTAATGCTTTCGACCAGTGTTTTCACTAGTGATGAGCATACCTCCTGTTATCATTGCCCATGGGTGGGTTTTCTCGAATACCATAATGCTTTCAATTACGAACCAATTTAACATGCATGTTGCCACGTGTGTGTGTGTGCCGAATATATAGCCACTGCATTTGACTTAATGTGAACTGCAAGACATTTTTATGCACACAAAATCTATGCTATTGTGAAACAGGAACAGTAAAGGCCAGATTGGGGAGGCCGGTGTCAGCCGTACGGCCGACACCGGGCTTATGTAAACATATGTAATAAATTTAGGTTACTTACTTTTACACGTGTTACATGTGTTTCTCAGGTTTCGTAAGCAAAATCGTTTGATAAACAATGTTGGCTATGTTAAAACCAGGTAGTTATGTTTTTATGGTGGTATAAAAGGTCATGTTTTAAAAGCCATAGTCAGTAGGTCTATGGTCCTTAAAGATAGGTCAATGTGCCTGCCTCTGGCACCCAAGAAGTTTTAAGGCAGATTTAACCTAACGGCCAGTATTTTAGGAAAGCGTTTCCTAAGCATGTGTCCAGCAGCCAGCTGCTGTTTAGTTGTCTCTAATCAGACCAAAATGTTATTATGCAAAACAGCATTACAAATAGCTAACGTTTAGGTGCAACTTCATTATGTGAATCTGATTGGCCAAGAATGACCTGAGTGGAAAACATATTGTAGCCTACGCCAAGTGACATATAATCACAGAGCATTATATTAGTGAAAAGGAACTGTGGCAAATCCAGCGTCTTCACATTCTGCGATTTCCTAAATTGGATGAACCATGTGACCAATGCGGAAGTTAGCAGTAGAATTCAAGAGAAGGGGGTGTGGAAATTCGCATGGTGATCTCACAGTGGTTCCGTTTAAACATTTGTAGATGTCTGGTACTGTTCCGCCTGTTGCAACTTGAATCGCTACGACAAGTACACTGTCCCGAGTGTGCATTTAGCATCAGTTGCCGAATCTATAAGGTGAGTTCTGGTGCTAACTATATTTGCATGCAGTTTGGCCAAATGTTTCCACCTTACAGTAGAAACGCAACTTGCGCTTTATACCAGTGCAAAGGCTACTGCGCATGTGATCGATACGATTGCCGCAAACTTGTTGAGAGAGGAACTTGTATAAAAATAGTAGAATACTTATATCTGAACATAAAATCAATAATTTTAAGTTATATATTGTTTTATTAACATTAAAGTTAACATTCTAAACAATATTCAGTTTACAGTAGATTAAACACATTTATGTGAAAGTCTTTTTTAGAACTCACTAGTCACTTCGAGTGGTTGCGGCGGGGTGTTTGAAGCGGGTGCTGTGTGTGACCTTTTGTCTGGGGTATGTATGGGCATGTCGGCCTAGTTTGTCGTATATATATATATATATCTCCTTAACTGCTGAATGTGACACATCTCCCAATGCTGTATATGCCTGGAATTCATTTTTGGATTTGCAACCAGTTGTTATGCGCAGTCCCATTTTTAAGGGGGCTCAATTGTAATTGGACAAAATAACACAATCATAAATAAATACAATTGGCTGTATCTGAGCAGACATATCACTATACCCTTCAGAATTTTGCTGCCTACCTCCTGGAGAGGGTTCTTCACTTGGCTTGATGTTTTGAGGGGTTATTCTGTACCATAGAAAGGCTGGATGTTGTGAGGGGGTTATTCTTTACCATAGAAAGGCTGGATGTTGTGAGGGGGTTATTCTTTACCGTGGAAAGGCTGGATGTTGTGAGGGGGTTATTCTTTACCATAGAAAGGCTGGATGTTGTGAGGGGGTTATTCTTTGCCGTGGAAAGGCTGGATGTTGTGAGGGGGTTATTCTTTACAATGGAAAGGCTGGATGTTGTGAGGGGGTTATTCTTTTGATGGAATGGATCCTATGATCATCCATCACTGTTGTCTTCCGTGGACGTCCAGGTCGTTTGTATGTTGTAGAGCTCACCAGTGTATCAACATCAGATCGTTGATTGATGATTAAGGAAAAGCCTTTTCAGTAAGGTCAGAAAGGTTAGGCTGGACAGCATAGCAACAGTTACTTCAATTGTCATGGACAAAAATAAAGCGGGGGATTTGATATACTAGGCTTTAATAACTTGTGCTTATACATATGGCCCTGTCAAAAAGTTTGTAATGCACATTGAATGATAGATTGTTTGAATGATCTGTATTAAACTCTTAATGCTTTCGACCAGTGTTTTCACTAGTGATGAGCATACCTCCTGTTATCATTGCCCATGGGTGGGTTTTCTCGAATACCATAATGCTTTCAATTACGAACCAATTTAACATGCATGTTGCCACGTGTGTGTGTGTGTGCCGAATATATAGCCACTGCATTTGACTTAATGTGAACTGCAAGACATTTTTATGCACACAAAATCTATGCTATCGTGAAACAGGAACAGTAAAGGCCAGATTGGGGAGGCCGGTGTCAGCCGTACATTTTCTAAGCGTACATTAGGATCTCATTAGCAATAGCACCCGCAGCAGATACATATCCCTGGGACACTAAACATAGTGTGTGTCACGCTGTAGCCTCATCTAATAAGACACTGAGATGTGTGGGACGGTAGTTCTACTCATCCGAGCTATTACAAGCTAATAAGAAAAGTTACTCCGGGGACAAGAATTTAGGACACTGTAAGAGTCTGAGAGAACCCAGTAGACCGTTACCATAACGACGTCTTCTGCCAGGATGCGATAATGTCACAGTACAGAGAGAAATGCTTAAGTGCTCTGAACAAAGTTTTGAAACAAAGTTCCTGCTTCCTTGTTCCATCTCAATAACTCATACACAGAATTACAACACGCACTGCTCCATAAAAAATTAAGAGAACGTGTAGTCATCACAGTGTAAGTCCAACATACTTTAGTGATTGTAAGTTGTGAATTGTCAATCAACGTCGCCCGTTTTGTTGCCAATAAAAGGGACATTAGCTCCACTGGTGAGGCAACAGCCAGACAACCACAGGGAATGGTTTTGCAGGATGTGGCCACGTAAGAATTCACTTTCCTTATCCTTACTGACTGATTCTTCTTTAGTTGTGTGATTCGCTAGTGTTCTTGTGACTACTGGTAGCATCAAAATGTGGCACTGTGCTCACAGACCAGCACTGTGCAGCTCGATTGGCATTTGCCAGAAAACGCCGGAACTGCCAACGGTGGCCGGGATGGAATCGTCTGACCATTTGCTAAAGCAGGGGATCTTGGGTTCCTTCTGGTGAAGGACAATACCCGGCCTCATGTGGCCGGAGTGAGTAGACAGGTCCTGGAGGACAAAGGCATTGATGGCGTTGACTTCACCCAATCACCTCCCCCAGACCTGAATCCAATTGAGAACCTCTGGGATGTTATGTATTGGCGCATCCAACACCACCAAGTAGTGCCACGGATGGTCCTGCAGTTCACTGATGCCCCGATCCAGGTCTGGGAGGAGATCCCTCAGGACAACATCCACTGTTTCATTAGGAGCATCCCGAGACGTTGTCAGTAGTGCATACAGACACATCGGGCCATAAACACTACTGAGTTACATTATGAGGTGTCAGTAGTGCATACAGACACATCGGGCCATAAACACTACTGAGTTACATTATGAGGTGTCAGTAGTGCATACAGACACATCGGGCCATAAACACTACTGAGTTACATTATGAGGTGTCAGTAGTGCATACAGACACATCGGGCCATAAACACTACTGAGTTACATTATGAGGTGTCAGTAGTGCATACAGACACATCGGGCCATAAACACTACTGAGTTACATTATGAGGTGTCAGTAGTGCATACAGACACATCGGGCCATAAACACTACTGAGTTACATTATGAGGTGTCAGTAGTGCATACAGACACATCGGGCCATAAACACTACTGAGTTACATTATGAGGTGTCAGTAGTGCATACAGACACATCGGGCCATAAACACTACTGAGTTACATTATGAGGTGTCAGTAGTGCATACAGACACATCGGGCCATAAACACTACTGAGTTACATTATGAGGTGTCAGTAGTGCATACAGACACATCGGGCCATAAACACTACTGAGTTACATTATGAGGTGTCAGTAGTGCATACAGACACATCGGGCCATAAACACTACTGAGTTACATTATGAGGTGTCAGTAGTGCATACAGACACATCGGGCCATAAACACTACTGAGTTACATTATGAGGTGTCAGTAGTGCATACAGACACATCGGGCCATAAACACTACTGAGTTACATTATGAGGTGTCAGTAGTGCATACAGACACATCGGGCCATAAACACTACTGAGTTACATTATGAGGTGTCAGTAGTGCATACAGACACATCGGGCCATAAACACTACTGAGTTACATTATGAGGTGTCAGTAGTGCATACAGACACATCGAGCCATAAACACTACTGAGTTACATTATGAGGTGTCAGTAGTGCATACAGACACATCGAGCCATAAACACTACTGAGTTACATTATGAGGTGTCAGTAGTGCATACAGACACTACTGTGTTACATTATGAGGTGTCAGTAGTGCATACAGACACTACTGTGTTACATTATGAGGTGTCAGTAGTGCATACAGACACTACTGGGTTACATTATGATGTGTCAGTAGTGCATACAGACACTACTGAGTTACATTGTGAGGTGTCAGTAGTGCATACAGACACTACTGAGTTACATTATGAGGTGTCAGTAGTGCATACAGACACTACTGAGTTACATTATGAGGTGTCAGTAGTGCATACAGACACTACTGAGTTACATTGTGAGGTGTCAGTAGTGCATACATATTTAATGCATTTCATTCATCGAGACCCGATGTGTGATTTCAAGCGTTCCCTTCATTTATATTACGGTAACAACGGAGGCTGTGACGGAGACCGTTTTTTATCCTAGCATTTTCGACGATCTGAATCTCCCACATTTCACGTCCTCTTTAAATATTTGTTTTTCTTGAATCGACTCAACTCGACCAGTAGCCTTCCTTGTCCTTTGGAGATATAGCCTGGCACGGACATCTGAGTGCTGTGTTTGGATATGCAGAGATGGTAATCTGGAGTTTGGGTTTATTGAAGACAGACAACAAATATCCGTTTTATTTGCTGAATACATTATTGTTACATCACTTTTCCTGTTATCCATTTAGCTCCTTTGTTGCCCTCCTTCCTGATAGTAAAGGTGGTGCCTCCCACTCTGTTCGATTTTAACATTGAGGACTTGGTCTGGATAAATATAAAGCCCATGATGGCAGTAGCAAATATGGAAAGCTACAGATTGTCGCCGGCTGATCTCTTCTTAAACCCTCAAAATGAACTTTGAGGTGTTATTTATTAAAAGTGGGGTGAAACAAGCTTACGTTCTGGGGTTTTAACGAGATTAATTAATCTGCATGTATTATCAATTTGGTTAAATAATGGATACACAGGAATTCCAGAATTATTCGTCTATATCGTTGAATCGTTTGACTCACTTGGTACGTTCTTTCTTTTC
Source organism: Dallia pectoralis (assembly GCA_029465975.1). NCBI lineage: Eukaryota > Metazoa > Chordata > Actinopteri > Esociformes > Umbridae > Dallia > Dallia pectoralis. The sequence goes on along the minus strand of CM055735.1, from coordinate 9,658,654 downwards.
CTCTTCTATCTAACTCTGTCAGGGATGTTATAAGGCTGAGCCATAAAGATGTCCATTCAGTGACAGGTTGTTCTGTGTTTCGTGGGTGTGTTGGACTGACCCAGACATGGCTACTGCTAAAAAGAGTAAGTACCATCTCTGTATTGTTAATGTGTAACGTGTGTTAAACCTATCTTTGTCACCAATTTTTTTTCATTATGTGTTTTCTCTGTTTCAACCCATGACAGACCGTTCAAAGTTTTACATTTAAAATAAATGTCATAATACATTCTTTAGTGATCCAACCGGTGATACCCTTCTGTGATTTCACAGGCTTAGTTTGTGGCTAGCGACTGAGGGTTTTGGCTAGAAGTCCGTAGAGACTTTAGCACAGACATACCCCTCGATCACTGCAATATACAAATACTCAGTAAGCCTGTGCACATTGACGGAGATATTATGATATATGATACTGGAAACCCTCTATCAACACTATACCAGGGAATTGGACCTGGGAGACTGGAGTACCCAAGCCCTCACCTGGCAGTGTTTCTGGAGCTAACATGTTTGTTTGCAATGCACACACCTGGTGCAATGCAACTTGTTTTAAAAACACTATTAGGATTCAATTACAGTGATAGGAAGCATGTATTTTAAGGGTCTGGATGTACCTAGTTGAATGCTGGGAGACGCAGCGAGTGTTTACTCTGGTACCTGGTTGAGACAGAAAAAAGCACAAGCGGCAAATGTACTTGGCAACAGACTGGAGTCAGTTACCATGGTTATCTGTGATGGTTTTGATGAGGTGTCTATTCGTTTAAGGTGTTGTGCAGCCCACGACACTGGCTCTCCTGCCTTTTCCTAGAGAGAACCAGGCAGACCGAACCAGATACTGGTAGACTTCCAGAGGCTTATGAGACAGAACCAGATACTGGTAGACTTCCAGATGCTAATGCGACAGAACCAGATACTGGTAGACTTCCAGATGCTAATGAGACAGAACCAGATACTGGTAGACTTCAAGAGGCTAATGAGACAGAACCAGATACTGGTAGACTTCCAGATGCTAATTTGACAGAACCAGGTACTGGTAGACTTCAAGAGGCTAATGCGACAGAACCAGATACTGGTAGACTTCCAGAGGCTTATGAGACAGAACCAGATACTGGTAGACTTCCAGATGCTAATGCGACAGAACCAGATACTGGTAGACTTCCAGAGGCTAATGAGACAGAACCAGATACTGGTAGACTTCCAGATGCTAATGTGACAGAACCAGTACTGGTAGACATCCAGAGGCTAATGGGACAGAACCAGATACTGGTAGACATCCAGAGGCTAATGGGACAGAACCAGATACTGGTAGACTTCCAGATGCTAATGCGACAGAACCAGATACTGGTAGACTTCCAGAGGCTAATGGGACAGAACCAGATACTGGTAGACTTCCAGAGGCTTATGAGACAGAACCAGATACTGGTAGACTTCCAGATGCTAATGTGACAGAACCAGATACTGGTAGACTTCCAGAGGTTTATGAGACAGAACCAGATACTGGTAGACTTCCAGATGCTAATGTGACAGAACCAGGTACTGGTAGACTTCAAGAGGCTAATGGGACAGAACCAGATACTGGTAGACATCCAGAGGCTAATGGGACAGAACCAGGTACTGGTAGACTTCAAGAGGCTAATGGGACAGAACCAGATACTGGTAGACTTCCAGAGGCTAATGGGACAGAACCAGATACTGGTAGACATCCAGAGGCATATGAGACAGAACCAGATACTGGTAGACTTCCAGAGGCTAATGGGACAGAACCAGATACTGGTAGACTTCCAGAAGTGAAGAGGCTTATGAAACAGAAAAAAACAAGATACACGCTGGTCATACATCAATCTCAGTATATCAGATGCACAAAAAGAAAGATTGATTATTACAGAGACACATATTTAGAGTGAGTGACGGGGAGAGGGGGGGGAGGGGGTCTGCGTCTCTGTAATGTGCATTATGCTTTAGTACAGGGGTGTCCAAACTTTTTGCAAAGAGGGCCAAATTTGATAGTGAAGATGCCCGGGGGCCAACATTTTTTTTAACCACAAAACTTACTTGAAAATACACACCGTTATAAAACAATTTTCATTGTCACAATTACCTTTATTTTTCAAATGACAATGTAACCAAATATAAGCCACTCAGGCAAACGTGAACAACTCTATAAACACAATTCTGTCTTTGTTTCAGTCAGATAACATTGAACAAACTGTATAGAATACCTTCAATTTACTTGAGTTAAATATCTTTGCCTCATGAACATTTTAAACAGGAGTTATAAATAATGCAAAGTGGTCTGTTATTTTAAAACATTTGAATTTTGCCTTTGTCTTTTACAAGGTCTTTCAGAAAACTATAGTTTGTGTCACTTACAGGTACATAACATCAACAGTTATAACACATTCAAGAGTTTAATAACATAAGTGCCATAAGCTTTTAACTGTTAATAACGACGGATGTTACCGTTCAAAACACTCAATTTCAGATTTTCTCAAAGAACAGATAACTTGCTGACACTAATGGGAAGGGTGATACTGAGATCTAGATTTCAGTAAAGAGTCCAGGTCTGGCTTGAGAACAGTGGTTGTGATGCGTAAAATGTCGCGCAAGTGGGAGTCACTCATCCTTGACCTCAATCGGTTCTTGTTAAAGTTCATGACTGAGAATGTTTGCTCACACAAATTTGTGGAGCCGAATAAGCTCAGCATTTTCTTAGCGAATGACCGCATTTCTGGAAACCTTTTTTTGTCCAGCTGCCGGTAAAAGTCAACCAGAGAACACTGCTGGTGTTTTCCGCGGCACTCATCGTCACACTGCAGCTCAATGAGCTCAAGCTGCAGCTGTGGAGGAGCACCATTATGGTCCACGGAGAAGGGAGAAGAGAACAGCAACATGTCTTTTTCAATAACTGCAAAGTCCCGAAAGCGTTTGTTGAATTCCACAGAAAGAGATGCGATTGCTGTTGCGTAACTCTTCATTTGCGCACCGATGTTGTCCCGTGGGAAACTGTCACTGACCTCTTTCAAAGCTGGGAAGTGAGCGGTGCAGGGCTCTGTTTGGGACAAATGTCTTAGGAAAAGTTGCAGTTTGGTTCCAAAAGCCTTGATGTGAGCGTATAGCTGGGTCACCACTGCATCTTTTCCTTGAAGATTAACATTCAGCACATTCAGATGCTTTGTTATGTCAACCAAAAAAGCCAGATTTGCCAGCCATACAGAATCGAACAGTTCTTCCATTGGTTGTCCCTTCTCACCCAAAAAATGTCCAATTTCCTCTTTGAGAGAGAAACATCGCTGCAGAGCGGACCCCCGACTTAGCCACCTCACATCGTTGTGATATATTACGTCACCGTATTCAGCCTGGGTGTCACGCAAGAACTGCTGAAACTGTCTGTGAGTTAGTGCTTTAGAGCGAATAGAATTGATTGCTTTTGCCACTGGTTTCATAACATCGTCAAATTTGAGATGTTTGGCGCAGAGTGCCTGCTGGTGAATTATACAGTGAAGTTTGACAGCGTTACCTGCTTCCTTGCTGACTTTATTGCAGATCAATGTGGACAATCCACTTCGCTCACCAGCCATAGCAGGCGCACCATCGGTAATGATCCCAGAAACTTTACTCCACGGTAGTTTCATATCATCAACAGCTTCACAAACAGAAACGAATAAATCTGTTCCTCTGGTTTGCCCTTTAAGGCTTTTGAGGTCAAGCAGCTCCTCTGTCACGTTCATGTTGTCATCAACTCCTCTCAAAAAAATAAGTAGTTGTGCAGTGTCAGATGCATCAGTGCTTTCATCGCAAGCTAATGAGAAATAATCAAAAGCCCCTCCCCTGTCCCCCAGTTGTCTCTGAATATCAGCTGATATGTCCTCAACTCTCCGTGCCACAGTGTTGCGTGCCAGGCAAACAGTCATAAATTCTTGCTTTTTCTCGGGGCAAATGTTCTCCACCATTTTTATGACACAGTCTTTGATGAACGCACCTTCAGTAAAAGGTTTGCCATGTTTAGCTATTAACATGGCCACTTCGTAGCTGGCTTTTGTTATGTTTTCCTTTGACTCAGAGGCCCGTGTGAATAATCGCTGTTGTGATGCCAGAGCAGCTTGGAGTTGCTTCACTTTTTCAGCGCGGTCACTCCCTGTTAGCTTGTCATACGTTGTAGCATGTTTAGTCTCGTAGTGTCTCTTTACGTTGAAATCCTTAAACAAGGCAACTGCCTCTTTACAAATTAGACAAACACAATTGCCTCGATTTTCTGTAAAGAAGTATTGTAATTCCCACCGCTCCTGAAAGCGGCGGCCCTCACTGTCAACTTTTCTCTTCTTTTTTGCACTCGCCATGACAGAAGGGTTCGAGATGGGTTCGCGGCACGGATGCAGAGCCAGATAGCATTAAATAGGTGCTGCCACCGTGTGGTAAAAGAAGGAATTACATCTTAACATTTGTATGATTTATTTATTCAGACAGAGCTAGCGAGCCATAACTAACACACTATAAAACCGAAGCTGCGGGCCGGATATAACTCTTAACAGATTTAAAAAAGAAGCAAGTTACCAGCTAAAATGTTGCGATCAGATGACGCATACTGCAGATTTTTTTTTATAGGCGATTACTTTTGGATGAATAAGTGCACTAAGTAATTGACATTTTGACAAATAGCACATTGGATTTTTTCCCTAACTTGCCGTGCACTTCAAATGCATGCAGAGCCGTTCACTTTCCACATTTTGTTTCCTTACAGTCTTTTTAAAAAACGGATTAAATGTTTGTTTTCCCCTCTTTAATTAAAACACGTTTCCCTTTTATGACCAAGCAAACAATGTTTTTCAGAAATCCTATGAGTTATGAGTGGCTAATATATGCTAATATATACATATCTAACACTGTAACATCGCACTGCCTTAGAATTATGGGATGGCATTGCAGCAATTCATTACTATTTATGCTAGAAGTTTGCTAGCGACCACTCTGCTCAATGGTAGTGAGTCATGTTTTCCATTACAGTTATGCCTTAATATTCTGCTTGCTCTGGATTCCAGAAAAAAATCTAATCTAGTTGGTATTTGCTGCTCACAAGATGAACGTCTCTTAAATGCCAGATTTAATTTGCAGTTTTATTAAGTGTAGTTTTGCCTATCAAAAATGCTACATTTATGATCAATTTGTGGTGACTGGTTTTAAAGGTAGGCGTTAATTGCTTGTGTTTTGAAAATCTATTTTTTGAATATCTTTTATTTTGATATTGACTGGGGTGCTCTAGTAATGTATTCAAGACATTTGTAAATGGTCATTTTAAAGAGATGGGCCTGTTAATTGTTCTTGTTAATCGTTTCATAATTGCATGGTGCTTTTGCTCGCCGTAGGGGTTCTGCAGGCAGGTTTGAACAGCTAGATGTTTGAAGTAGCGCAACAAGCTTAGAAAATTATTCGTTTAGTGTCCAGACGACAAGGTGCAAATATCACTTGGTCTTTCATATATTCTAAATACCATCACTGGTCTCAATTAATCAGGTCTTACTGCTTGTTGTCGGTTTCAATGTTGATGCGTGATATGTAAACCGATAACGTGTTAATTAATGTGTAGTCTTGTGTAATACATGTTAATTAAAGTGTAGTCTTGTGTAATATGTGTTAATTAAATAAATGGAATTGAGAAGTTTGAGCAGCTTTCTAAGATCCTCTGCCAAATTGAATTTGCTCTCCTACAATCTTATACAATGTTTTTAATAGAGATTGCTATTTCAACTCGAAAATTCCTTGATCTTGCCATACATTTCTTCAATTGGTCTTTATTTTAGATTTTAACAAAATCTTGCTGGACTAGCTGATACTATTCTGGCCTCATTAGGTAAAGGAAGAACCACAGAAGACAATTCAGGTCATTGTCTAAAATTAATTTTCCTTGAGGCAGGATTAAACAAAGTGCTCCTTTAAATACTTGTGCTTCAATTGAATTGTCCCTAGGTGATAATCTATTTGGGTGATAATCCTGGGCTTGATTGCGCCAACTTTATGATCAGAGATGCATCCCTGAAACCTTACTAGAAACACACTAAGATGGGTTCTGGTTTTTTTTATAAGATATAAGATAAAGTTATCATTTACTTTTAAAACCTATGAGATAGTCTTGAGTATATTGGTAGTCTAAATAGAATGCCATCTATTTAGTCATTCTGAAATTAAAACTCTGTTATCTCTTTCAACAAACCCACCTGCTGGGGTCACAATTGTTTTGATATAAGTGTTTCTTTCACCTTTGCTGCCATCTATTACATAATAAAAAGATGCTGAAGACAGATGCACAGCTTATGACTGCTGAACTCTTATCTTCTTGACCCAGATAGGATAAAGCCAGGCAATTGAAAAATATTGTAGACCAGCATTTCTCTTTGATTTGGAAGACTGAGTTTAAAAGATACATTTTAGGATTCTCACAATACTGTGAATGTGTAATGGGGGATAATTGTGAATTATTACAGACAACACTGTTCTGTATGACACCCTGTAGGTTATGTAGAAAATTGGTCTCGGAAATGGTTAAATTATACAATTAACGATTATAATGCATGCAACATATGGGCAATGGATAAAGATGTTCAAAAGTTTTTTTTATTTCTAATCCACTTGACAATTGTTGAATTATGTAAAATGTTGTACTAGTACAGACACTTAATGAATGGTGTTCAAACATCTTTCTGCGTATTCAGTGCATTATATTTATCTGGGTATTCAGTTCATCATATTTATCTGGGTATTCAGTTCTTCATATTTATCAGGGTATTCAGTTCATCATATTTATCTGGGTATTCAGTGCATTATATTTATCTGTGTATTCAGCGCATTATATTTATCTGTGTATTCAGCGCATTATATTTATCTGGGTATTCAGCGCATTATATTCATCTGGGTATTGAGTGCATTATATTCATCTGGGTATTCAGTGCATTATATTTATCTGTGTATTCAGCGCATTATATTTATCTGTGTATTCAGCGCATTATATTCATCTGGGTATTCAGTGCATTATATTTATCTGGGTATTCAGCGCATTATATTTATCTGGGTATTCAGCTTATTATATTTATCTGGGTATTCAGCGCATTATATTTATCTGGGTATTCAGTGCATTATATTTATCTGGGTATTTAGTTTATCATATTTATCTGGGTATTCAGTGCATTATATTTATCTTGGTATTTAGTGCATCATATTCATCTGGGTATTCAGTGCATTATATTCATCTGGGTATTTAGCGCATTACATTCATCAGGGTATTTAGCGCATTATATTTATCTGGGTATTCAGTGCATTATATTAATCCGGGTATTCAGTGCATTATATTTATCTGGGTATTCAGCACATTGTATTCATCTGGGTATTCAGTGCATTATATTTATAATAAAAAAATGTATATACTTGGAAGAAAGATGACCCGATGTCCTTAATATGAAAATATTAGGGCCGTCAATTTATTTTAAAAAATTAACTAATTAATCGCACAATCCTGTGATTAATCGCATTTTCCCCAAGTTGTTTGAAACAATGAAATAAATCAATTAACACAATGAAGTATATTTTAAATACATTATTTTATGATAGTCTCTCCTGTGAACAATACAGAATAGTCATTCTTATCAAATATAGCAACTTTATAAACAAAGTGTTGAAGTGCAAGTTATATATTTAAACCCTGAAGGTTATCAAAAATACTGGATCATCTTGGCAATAGTCCAAATGAAATAAAACATTTTCAAAAACAAAATGACAAAGTGTAAGGTGAAACCATCAATGTCAAAGATAGATTATTTTAGAACGTAAGCCTATAGGCCAAAATAATTGCACTATATGTAAAGTTGCCAGATTAATTTTAAAGAAGTCTATAACAGCCTTTGTAATATGAATGACAAACAGAATGAAGTGAAATTAAGTTTGGTTATGTCGGGTTGGTTAGGGTCTCCATGAGAGTGACGTTCTCTGCTTTCTCCAGCAGGTTATGTCTCAAAACAATTGTTTTAGAGGGTAGATTGTATGATGGGGATTCCAATGCAATTGGAATGATTTATTTCAGTCCCTCGTCTTCTACTGTGTTTATCGGGCGGCAGTTTCTATCTATTTATCTAAAACACCGGTTAACGATTACTTGTTTGGTCAAAAGCCCGATTTGGCGCACATTACTGCAGTAACGCGGATTGGCGGATTGCAACATCAATAATGATCTGGTGTTTCTGTCCTATATACTCTCTAGTAACGTAAATAATGACCATGTGTTTGCTTTTATTTGATAAACTAAAGACGAGCTGCTTCTATGGTATTTCAATTCGGTTCAGCAAACCGAAACCGAAACTTAATAAAGTGGTGCGTTAATTGCGTTAAATTATTTTAACGCGTTAAACATTTGAAATTAACGCATCAGATTAACGCGTTAAATATCCCAGCCCTAGAAAATATATATTTTTATTATTAACCTGATATATCATTAATCCTATTTATTTTTAATCTTGACTCTACATAATGAAACCAGGGAAATAGGGTAGGTGTCTATTCCCCCCCACAAGTCCTCTGTGTGTTCTTTTATTATTGCAAAAATATTTTTTGCAATATCTTTAAGCACTAAAATGAATGACATAAATGTGTGTGTTTAAAATTAGGAAGTTGGGTCCCTTGTGCATTACCCTAATCATTAAAATAAGATGTACTGCTACAAGACAATTAACTAGAATAACAGAATAGTTCCTATGGGAGCCTGTTGTTTGATAGGGACCTTCCCCAGAGGCAGGTGGATTGGTTTGTCTGTCTACATATGTGCACTGAAGTAATTCTATTTTCCCTCAGCCTCGGTGAACAAGGTGGGGGGTGTCCGTTTCTCAGAAGAGCCAGCTGCTGCTACTGCCGCCGCCGGCACCCCGTCCCATGTCCACTTTGATGAGAAGCTCCACGACTCGGTTGTCATGGTGATCCCTGAACCTGATGGGAACTTCACGGTGAAGGTAGGCTTAGGGTTTTGGATTGGCACATTTTAAAGTCTGAGGGAACCACTCTCTCAAATGGTTCCTCAGATTTCGTCTTTTATATGTATGGTAACTTTCAAGAACACTTTTGGAGAAACACTTCTCCCTTGTCTCTGCCATCTTTTGTCGGTTCTTAAAGTTCAATTTAATGGTAATTGTTCTCTACTCACCCCTTTACTCTACTGATGGCCTTTTCCTCCTATGAAAGCTCTTCATCAATCAACTGTTAACATTTGGGCCTCAGATGTTTTAAGGACCGTGGGACCTGTCCCTGAGACCAAACTTAATTATGGCTTCTCCTCCTCGGACTGTTTACTCCCTCTCCTCCTCAGACTGTTTACTCCCTCTCCTCTCCTCAGACTGTTTACTCCCTCTCCTCCTCAGACTGTTTACTCCCTCTCCTCTCCTCAGACTGTTTACTCCCTCTCCTCCTCAGACTGTTTACTCCCTCTCCTCTTCAGACTGTTTACTCCCTCTCCTCTTCAGACTGTTTACTCCCTCTCCTCTTCAGACTGTTTACTCCCTCTCCTCTCCTCGGACTGTTTACTCCCTCTCCTCCTCGGACTGTTTACTCCCTCTCCCCTTCAGACTGTTTACTCCCTCTCCTCCTCAGACTGTTTACTCCCTCTCCTCTCCTCAGACTGTTTACTCCCTCTCCTCCTCAGACTGTTTACTCCCTCTCCTCCTCGGACTGTTTACTCCCTCTCCTCCTCGGACTGTTTACTCCCTCTCCTCTCCTCAGACTGTTTACTCCCTCTCCTCCTCAGACTGTTTACTCCCTCTCCTCTTCAGACTGTTTACTCCCTCTCCTCTTCAGACTGTTTACTCCCTCTCCCCTTCAGACTGTTTACTCCCTCTCCCCTTCAGACTGTTTACTCCCTCTCCTCCTCAGACTGTTTACTCCCTCTCCTCTCCTCAGACTGTTTACTCCCTCTCCCCTTCAGACTGTTTACTCCCTCTCCCCTTCAGACTGTTTACTCCCTCTCCTCCTCAGACTGTTTACTCCCTCTCCTCTCCTCAGACTGTTTACTCCCTCTCCTCCTCAGACTGTTTACTCCCTCTCCTCTTCAGACTGTTTACTCCCTCTCCTCCTCGGACTGTTTACTCCCTCTCCTCCTCGGACTGTTTACTCCCTCTCCTCTTCAGACTGTTTACTCCCTCTCCTCTTCAGACTGTTTACTCCCTCTCCTCTTCAGACTGTTTACTCCCTCTCCTCTCCTCAGACTGTTTACTCCCTCTCCTCTCTTCGGACTGTTTACTCCCTCTCCTCTCCTCGCACTGTTTACTCCCTCTCCTCTTCAGACTGTTTACTCCCTCTCCTCTTCAGACTGTTTACTCCCTCTCCTCTTCAGACTGTTTACTCCCTCTCCTCTTCAGACTGTTTACTCCCTCTCCTCTTCAGACTGTTTACTCCCTCTCCTCTTCAGACTGTTTACTCCCTCTCCTCTCCTCGGACTGTTTACTCCCTCTCCTCTTCAGACTGTTTACTCCCTCTCCTCTTCAGACTGTTTACTCCCTCTCCTCGGACTGTTTACTCCCTCTCCTCTTCAGACTGTTTACTCCCTCTCCTCTCCTCAGACTGTTTACTCCCTCTCCTCGCACTGTTTACTCCCTCTCCTCTTCAGACTGTTTACTCCCTCTCCCCTTCAGACTGTTTACTCCCTCTCCTCCTCGGACTGTTTACTCCCTCTCCCCTTCAGACTGTTTACTCCCTCTCCTCCTCAGACTGTTTACTCCCTCTCCTCTCCTCAGACTGTTTACTCCCTCCTCAGACTGTTTACTCCCTCTCCTCCTCAGACTGTTTACTCCCTCTCCTCCTCAGACTGTTTACTCCCTCTCCTCCTCGGACTGTTTACTCCCTCTCCTCTCCTCAGACTGTTTACTCCCTCTCCTCCTCAGACTGTTTACTCCCTCTCCTCTTCAGACTGTTTACTCCCTCTCCTCTTCAGACTGTTTACTCCCTCTCCCCTTCAGACTGTTTACTCCCTCTCCCCTTCAGACTGTTTACTCCCTCTCCTCCTCAGACTGTTTACTCCCTCTCCTCTCCTCAGACTGTTTACTCCCTCTCCTCCTCAGACTGTTTACTCCCTCTCCTCCTCAGACTGTTTACTCCCTCTCCTCTCCTCAGACTGTTTACTCCCTCTCCTCCTCAGACTGTTTACTCCCTCTCCTCCTCAGACTGTTTACTCCCTCTCCTCTCCTCAGACTGTTTACTCCCTCTCCTCCTCGGACTGTTTACTCCCTCTCCTCTCAGACTGTTTACTCCCTCTCCTCCTCGGACTGTTTACTCCCTCTCCTCTTCAGACTGTTTACTCCCTCTCCTCTTCAGACTGTTTACTCCCTCTCCTCTCCTCAGACTGTTTACTCCCTCTCCTCTCTTCGGACTGTTTACTCCCTCTCCTCTCCTCGCACTGTTTACTCCCTCTCCTCTTCAGACTGTTTACTCCCTCTCCTCTTCAGACTGTTTACTCCCTCTCCTCTTCAGACTGTTTACTCCCTCTCCTCTTCAGACTGTTTACTCCCTCTCCTCTTCAGACTGTTTACTCCCTCTCCTCTCCTCGGACTGTTTACTCTCCTCTCCTCTTCAGACTGTTTACTCCCTCTCCTCTTCAGACTGTTTACTCCCTCTCCCTCGGACTGTTTACTCCCTCTCCTCTTCAGACTGTTTACTCCCTCTCCTCTTCAGACTGTTTACTCCCCTCTCCTCGCACTGTTTACTCCCTCTCCTCTTCAGACTGTTTACTCCCTCTCCTCTTCAGACTGTTTACTCCCTCTCCTCTTCAGACTGTTTACTCCCTCCCTCTCCTCTTCAGACTGTTTACTCCCTCCCTCTCCTCTCCTCAGACTGTTTACTCCCTCTCCTCTCCTCAGACTGTTTACTCCCCTCTCCTCGACTGTTTACTCCCTCTCCTCCTCAGACTGTTTACTCCCTCTCCCTCCTCAGACTGTTTACTCCCTCCTCCTCGGACTGTTTACTCCCTCTCCCCTTCAGACTGTTTACTGTTTACTCCCTCTCCTCTCCCTCTCCTCCTCGGACTGTTTACTCCCTCTCAGACTGTTTACTCCCTCTCCTCAGACTGTTTACTCCCTCTCCTCTCCTCAGACTGTTTACTCCCTCTCCTCTCCTCAGACTGTTTACTCCCTCTCCCTCCTCAGACTGTTTACTCCCTCTCCTCTTCAGACTGTTTACTCCCTCTCCTCCTCGGACTGTTTACTCCCTCTCCTCTTCGGACTGTTTACTCCCTCTCTCCTCTTCAGACTGTTTACTCCCTCTCCTCTCCTCAGACTGTTTACTCCCTCTCCTCTCTTCGGACTGTTTACTCCCTCTCCTCTCCTCGCACTGTTTACTCCCTCTCCTCTTCAGACTGTTTACTCCCTCTCCCCTTCAGACTGTTTACTCCCTCTCCTCTTCAGACTGTTTACTCCCTCTCCTCTTCAGACTGTTTACTCCCTCTCCTCTCCTCGGACTGTTTACTCCCTCTCCTCTTCAGACTGTTTACTCCCTCTCCTCTTCAGACTGTTTACTCCCTCTCCTCGGACTGTTTACTCCCTCTCCTCTTCAGACTGTTTACTCCCTCTCCTCTCCTCAGACTGTTTACTCCCTCTCCTCGCACTGTTTACTCCCTCTCCTCTTCAGACTGTTTACTCCCTCTCCTCTTCAGACTGTTTACTCCCTCTCCTCTTCAGACTGTTTACTCCCTCTCCTCTTCAGACTGTTTACTCCCTCTCCTCCTCAGACTGTTTACTCCCTCTCCTCTCCTCAGACTGTTTACTCCCTCTCCTCTTCAGACTGTTTACTCCCTCTCCCCTTCAGACTGTTTACTCCCTCTCCTCCTCGGACTGTTTACTCCCTCTCCCCTTCAGACTGTTTACTCCCTCTCCTCCTCAGACTGTTTACTCCCTCTCCTCTCCTCAGACTGTTTACTCTCTCCTCTCCTCAGACTGTTTACTCCCTCTCCTCCTCAGACTGTTTACTCCCTCTCCTCCTCGGACTGTTTACTCCCTCTCCTCCTCGGACTGTTTACTCCCTCTCCTCTCCTCAGACTGTTTACTCCCTCTCCTCCTCAGACTGTTTACTCCCTCTCCTCTTCAGACTGTTTACTCCCTCTCCTCTTCAGACTGTTTACTCCCTCTCCTCTTCAGACTGTTTACTCCCTCTCCCCTTCAGACTGTTTACTCCCTCTCCCCTTCAGACTGTTTACTCCCTCTCCTCCTCAGACTGTTTACTCCCTCTCCTCTCCTCAGACTGTTTACTCCCTCTCCTCCTCAGACTGTTTACTCCCTCTCCTCTTCAGACTGTTTACTCCCTCTCCTCCTCGGACTGTTTACTCCCTCTCCTCCTCGGACTGTTTACTCCCTCTCCTCTCCTCAGACTGTTCACTCCCTCTCCTCCTCGGACTGTTTACTCCCTCTCCTCCTCGGACTGTTTACTCCCTCTCCTCTCCTCAGACTGTTTACTCCCTCTCCTCTTCGGACTGTTTACTCCCTCTCCTCCTCGGACTGTTTACTCCCTCTCCTCTCCTCAGACTGTTTACTCCCTCTCCTCTTCAGACTGTTTACTCCCTCTCCTCTTCAGACTGTTTACTCCCTCTCCTCTTCAGACTGTTTACTCCCTCTCCTCTTCAGACTGTTTACTCCCTCTCCTCTTCAGACTGTTTACTCCCTCTCCTCGGACTGTTTACTCCCTCTCCTCTTCAGACTGTTTACTCCCTCTCCTCTCCTCAGACTGTTTACTCCCTCTCCTTTCCTCGCACTCTTTACTCCCTCTCCTCGCACTGTTTACTCCCTCTCCTCTTCAGACTGTTTACTCCCTCTCCTCTTCAGACTGTTTACTCCCTCTCCTCTTCAGACTGTTTACTCCCTCTCCTCTTCAGACTGTTTACTCCCTCTCCTCTTCAGACTGTTTACTCCCTCTCCTCTCCTCAGACTGTTTACTCCCTCTCCTCTTCAGACTGTTTACTCCCTCTCCTCTCCTCAGACTGTTTACTCCCTCTCCTCTTCAGACTGTTTACTCCCTCTCCTCTTCAGACTGTTTACTCCCTCTCTCTTCAGACTGTTTACTCCCTCTCCTCTCCTCAGACTGTTTACTCCCTCTCCTCTCCTCAGACTGTTTACTCCCTCTCCTCTTCAGACTGTTTACTCCCTCTCCTCTTCAGACTGTTTACTCCCTCTCCTCTCCAGACTGTTTACGTATCTGTGGAATGGGGGGGGGTGGAACACCTCAAGCAGAACTGGAACACCTCAAGCAGAACTGGAACCAGGCAGAAGAAAGGTCGGCCGTAGATCGCAGAACCTCTGCAGTGCAGCAACATTGGCAGGGGGGCGGGTATTGTGAATGCTGTGATTCTCGTTGCCATTGTGTTTTCATCTGACCCGGTGTAGGAGGCCGGGCCAAGCGGGCAGCCGAGGGGTTAAAGAATTGCCTGTCTGACATTTCAAACTGCCCCCTCAAATCCGAGCTGTTGCCATAGAAACGGGTGCTGGTGGCAACCGGGGCACGTGTAGAGCAGATGTGGTGGAACCCAGTGAGTGGGTTGGTTCGAGTGGGTCGGTGCACGCTGCAATGCTGTATAGTCAAAGCAGCGGGTTCATTTGTTTTCTGGACTTCTGTTCCACTTGTTCTGCTTTTGTTCTCTATGAACTCTATAAAATTAAAGCATGTTAATGTTACAGTGTGCATCTCAGGTGGGGTTTAAACACCTTTAGTCAGCTAGCAGCACAGTCACAGGTGAAATATTTGGTAGCCAGCTTTTTGCTTTCAATGACCTCTTCAGATGGCCGTTCAACCCCCATTTCTAGGAAGTGATTACTTTTCACAATGTCACATTTCACACTCTAGCTCCTAGCAATGTTTCCCGTGCACTTATATTAATTATAGCTAAATGTATTGCATGTGTTTGTGCCTCTGTCTCTCTCTCTGTAGGTTGTTTTCTTATTATATTAATTATAGCCAAATGTATTGCATTTGTTTGTGCCTCTCTCTCTCTCTAGGTTGGTTTTTTAAAGACACAGCACAAGTATGAAATCGTGTTCACCCTCCCTGAGGTTCCAGCTCTGGGGAAGGATGTGTGTCCAACTCCTGTACCCAACCCGCACATCCGGATCACTGATATCAGTCATCTAGCAGACGGTAGGTCGGGGAGCCAGTCCCACTGCTCAACATAACCGCAGCAAATGGCTACTTCTCCTAGCCCAGTGGACAGGTCAACATATGTAAATGTTATGGTATTATGAGGTGCAGTTAGCAGGCTCTACATGATGTTGATCAGATCATAGTAGCATGATATCTGATGTTATGTGTCACAGACAGTGGACAGGTCCCACCTTCAGTCTGGTGAAATTATTATAATGCAAGTTGGGTTTGTGATATAATATGTAAGTATTTGTTATACTGTTTTAAGGAAAAACAAAGTGTTTTTATTTTTTGTTGCGACAGTTTAAGAAACCTAAATGCGATTCATGACTAGCAGTCATTATCTTGGCTGCTGTAGCCTCACTAATCTCAGTCATAAGGCATTCTAACCTTTTACAAACGAAAATACATCACGATGAATGTAGCTAGTATGCGCTAGTGGTTTAGCCCCGGATTAAACACGCTACATTTGTTTCATGTGGAATCAGAACCGGCACCATCATCAACCTCTAAATATCTATATTACATACCTCGGCTGTTTCAATATGGCAAAGAAGTCAGCAGCCAGTTAATTCATTTTGGTTTCAAAATACAACAACTCTCTAAATACAAAGGAAGCTACATGGGTGTGTGGTAGTGTCATGCGGTTTAAAAGCCGAGAGCTGCCAAGGGCTGCCAACCCCTGACCTCGACCCTTGACCTCGACCACGTCTCCGTTTAAGATGTCAGTCAGCCCCTCCCCCGGATACAGCCGTGGCTCTGTACATACACGCTTAATCTCAACCCTGTTGAAATGACCAGATCTTTATGTTAGTCATAAATGAAACGTAGCATGTCCTGAATAACATGTAGTATGTTGGATTGGAAGCTCATGTTATTACACTATATACATTATTCTCTGAGGACCCTGAGGAGACTATGGTATCTACAGTTAAGATGTATAAAGACAAAACAAAAACAGGACGCCTCAGGAAATGTCCATCTTTATCCGTTTTGCTAACATTCCCCAAGCAGTGTAGTTACCAAACCTTCACTTTGTGCTAGCACAAGTTAAGTTGGATGCTTCACACCATTTCACCATCTGCTCGCCACGACCTTTCACTTTGGCCCTGTGTACATTCTACATGACCTTTTAAACAGTGTGTGTTATTTGTAGTGTTCAGCTGCTGTGTTGCTACACTTCACCCATATCATTTATTGTCCATTCAGGTTGTCGTCCCCTCCTGTGTGTCCACACTGAAAAACATAAATATTATTGTCGTGCCCCTGTTTTATATTTGCTCCTAATTCTGTCCTACCCTACTTTTTTCCTCTCCAGGGGGTCTGAGAGTGACTTGTGAGTACATGCCCCACCAGGAGGGGGTGTTGTGTGAGGAGGTGGTGCTGGTCAGTGAGACCCAAGAGGACGTCTGTGTGGCAGTGAAGGTTCATGCCCGTGTCATGGGTAAGAGTAGGGTGAAGTTCACCATGGACACTGTTTTTAGTTGCTTTCCTTAAAATGTTGTTTAAATTCAGGCTGGTTGGGGTTAGGATTAGGTAAGGTTAGGATTAGCATTGTGAGCGGATACCTTATCCTAGGTCTGTATCTAGGAAAAACATACACCCACAACAGGTGAGGCCACACTTAAAACAAAACAAGTGGGAGCGTTCCAGGTCACCACTATGCAGGGATCAGGTTTCACCAATGGAGAAGTGTTTCATGACCTTAATGATATAGCACCACTTTGACATGTCGGTATGTGTGGTTTCAGAACATTACCACACCTAGTCAGTGTGGTTTCAGAACATTACCACACCTAGTCAGTGTGGTTTCAGAACATTACTACACCTGGTCAGTGTGGTTTCAGAACATTACTACACCTGGTCAGTGTGGTTTCAGAACATTACTACACCTGGCCAGTGTGGTTTCAGAACATTACCACACCTAGTCAGTGTGGTTTCAGAACATTACTACACCTAGTCAGTGTGGTTTCAGAACATTACTACACCTGGTCAGTGTGGTTTCAGAACATTACCACACCTAGTCAGTGTGGTTTCAGAACATTACTACACCTAGTCAATGTGGTTTCAGAACATTACTACACCTGGTCAGTGTGGTTTCAGAACATTACCACACCTGGTCAGTGTGGTTTCAGAACATTACTACACCTGGTCAGTGTGGTTTCAGAACATTACTACACCTGGTCAGTGTGGTTTCAGAACATTACTACACCTGGCCAGTGTGGTTTCAGAACATTACTACACCTGGCCAGTGTGGTTTCAGAACATTACTACACCTGGTCAGTGTGGTTTCAGAACATTACTACACCTGGTCAGTGTGGTTTCAGATCATTACTACACCTGGTCAGTGTGGTTTCAGATCATTACTACACCTGGCCAGTGTGGTTTCAGAACATTACTACACCTGGTCAGTGTGGTTTCAGAACATTACTACACCTGGTCAGTGTGGTTTCAGAACATTACTACACCTGGTCAGTGTGGTTTCAGAACATTACTACACCTGGTCAGTGTGGTTTCAGATCATTACTACACCTGGCCAGTGTGGTTTCAGATCATTACTACACCTGGCCAGTGTGGTTTCAGAACATTACTACACCTGGTCAGTGTGGTTTCAGAACATTACTACACCTGGTCAGTGTGGTTTCAGAACATTACTACACCTGGTCAGTGTGGTTTCAGAACATTACTACACCTGGTCAGTGTGGTTTCAGAACATTACTACACCTGGCCAGTGTGGTTTCAGATCATTACTACACCTGGTCAGTGTGGTTTCAGAACATTACTACACCTGGCCAGTGTGGTTTCAGAACATTACTACACCTGGCCAGTGTGGTTTCAGAACATTACTACACCTGGCCAGTGTGGTTTCAGAACATTACTACACCTAGTCAGTGTGGTTTCTAGGGAGAGGTTTCAAACCACTATTGTACTGGCAGCTCCCTCATAATTGACTGTATACACAACATAACTATAAACAAACGGAGTGCTCTAACTGAACTTTGTTTTACTGTTGCCGTTGTCTGTTTGCACGGTAGTCATGATGGGTTAACTGTCTCGCCAATGGAATTCTAAGCTATCTCAAACCAGGTCCATTCCATTGTTCCATTGCAACCCTCAAAATCAGTGACTAGGTCCTGCATTACATACCCAGTCTTGGGGGTCAGATTTGAAAACCGCTGGTGTAGACCATTTAACAAATCCTACAGTTGACAAATATGTTTGCAATTGTTTCTTGTAGAAAATGAAATGGTGTGGTGCTGCCACCTGCTGGTGATTGATGGCCGGTTGCCCATGGGTAACGTGGTGTTCTGATTAGGGGTTAGATTTGGTGACACAAACATGAACGTCTGAGGGCAGGCAGGAGGAAGCTCGTCACGTGTGGCTTGTCTGATACATTTCTTCTGAGTTGTGTTAACAGATCCACACAGCTTGATCCTCTCAGCTAAGAACTAACATACTGTAATTAGTGCCGGTCTTGTGTTGCAGACAAAAACATGTCGTAAATTAATTTTTATTTCTCTTCTTGAATCCCTTAATGATATATATATATTCATATTGTCTTTCAGACCGTCAGCATGGTACGCCCATGTTGTTGGAAGGAGTGCGTTGTGTTGGTGTGGAGCTGGAGTATGACTCTGAACAGAGTGACTGGCAAGGATTTGACTGATGCAGGCAATGTGACACACACACAAACACATACATAAAAGAACATGCATTACTATAAATACTAAACCGTACCATCCATTCTACACTAAACAATTCATGACCATTCAAAAAGTTTTTGCCCTAAACAGAGGAAATTATGTTTTTAGAAAGATGTATAATATCAGCCTGTAGTTGTTCTGTTTATAAGCCAACCCTAACCTGTGTGTTTTGTGTACAAAATCGCCCATTTCAAATGTAATGCATACATGACAACGTACATGACATCCAATATGTATTTGTTGTGCAAATTTTTTTACGGAGCACCCCTCTAGTTTAGCTTTCTAAAATGCATCTGATGGAATTATACGTTTTCTTATAACAGTTCTTTGTATTTTAACAATGGTGTCCATCTGCCCATATTTTTCTGCTGTCAGTCTTGTATTATGTTTTCTGAGTTAACCTAAGGAGGGCAGCAAAGCTCATTTTATAAAACCAGTTTTTAGCCCATCTCACCAAGCAATGCCTCAACTGTACCAACAGGGGGAGACAAAGACCTCTAAAGGGGTTTTCCACCCTTCTGAATTCAAAGGTCTAAATCAGTGGTTCCCAATCTCTCTCTTATTGTACTACCAATCAGATTTTGTTCAGGTAGGAGAAACCCTGTTGTACCCCATGGTTCAGTTTACCAGTAAGCCTATGGTCTCTGGGGTGTTCTCAGGTATCCTATGTTGATAAGTACCCTTGGTTGGAAAACACTTGTCTAGATCACATGAAGAGAACAAAAATAAGTTAGTTTATATCAAACCTTTCTTTACTTTTTTGTTTCATACGAAAAGAATGTGTACGAGTCAATCGCAAGTGCCTATGTTGCTGTACCGCTTTTGCCGTCATCAGGTCCGGTCCCGTGTGGGAGCTTGATGGAGCTTAGCCCCCCTCAGTTGTATTTTCTGCCCCCCCCAGTTTAAGTTTTAAATACTCTATAGAAATTGTCAACAAAAAAACATCATCCCATTAGATAGGACCAATGTCAGTTTATCACCCAGTTGGGTTGGATCTCCAGTTCTGCCTTGTGATTGGTCTGTTATGCTTCAGCTGTACTACACGTGGCAGCATTAGGTCTGGAACATTTCACTGGCTACAAAGCAACTTCCTCATTAGGTCAATTTGATATTCAAACATTAGCATGTCTCGAGCTTGACTAGATTGGACGTGAAGTGATGGCAGACAGTATGGAAGAAATCTTTTTTATTTTTTAAATGTTTTACCATCGTCATGTGCCAAATACAGTGCCAAATAAAGTAGAAAGATCGAGTTGAGTAACAAGACAAGGCTTCTTCCATCAATGGGGTGGGGTTCAACTAGCAGTGACTACATAAAAAGAGAGAAGTGAAAGAGAAGAGAAGTGAAAGTGATCTACTTACAGTTAGTGTTCCCCTTTATGGGATAGAAAGCAAGATGTTCGTTCATATGGTCATCCAATCACGCTAGCTAGACGTTAAATAAACTTTTGTGGAAATCACATGTAATCACATACATGTTTTTTGGTATTGAGATGTAAGTATGCGTAATTAAGATAACGATAAAACTAATGGATCTAGCATGCAGGTGCTATTTTGGGTACAAAACCTTGTGGGCTAGCTTAGCAAGTGTTATAATGTGTGTAAATAATGACTTATGTTTAAACATACTTTGGGTACTAATGAAAAAAGAGAAACAATAGAACTGTTTAGCTGAGCAACTATATTATTTACTTCCATTTGCATCTATTGTACTTTTTAAATGGGGACTGATCTTCAATGATACATTTGTATTCTATCGCTGGTGGAGTAACTGACCACAGTGGGGCAGTAATGAGCTATTGGAGTCGCATGTATTTACACTGATGAGCCAACACCTCCACAGGCTTGTTGTCATCCCAGCAGCATGCATCATGACAACCTTCCACTGCAGCACCAGTAGGCAGGGGGACACCGGGGGCACTGACTGGGACACGGGGGACACCGTGGGCACTGACTGGGACACGGGGGACACCGTGGGCACTGACTGGGACACGGGGGACACCGTGGGCACTGACTGGGACACGGGGGACACCGTGGGCATTGACTGGGACACGGGACACCGTGGGCACTGACTGGGACACGGGGGACACCGTGGGCACTGACTGGGACACGGGGTACACCGTGGGCACTGACTGGGACACGGGGTACACCGTGGGCACTGACTGGGACACGGGGTACACCGTGGGCACTGACTGGGACACGGGGGACACCGTGGGCACTGACTGGGACACGGGGGACACCGTGGGCACTGACTGGGACACGGGGGACACCGTGGGCACTGACTGGGACACGGGGGACACCGTGGGCACTGACTGGGACACGGGGGACACCGTGGGCACTGACTGGGACACGGGGGACACCGTGGGCACTGACTGGGACACCGTGGGCACCTATTGGGACACAGGGGACATCATGGGCCATCGTTAAAGTATTCTGTGACTTGTGCCACAGTAGACCTTCTGTTAGTTTTGGGTCCAGACTGGATAGCTTATGTTTCCCTTGTGCATTGATTAGCCCTGAGTGCCTAACACCCTGTCTCTGGTTTGTGCTTTGTTTGTCCTTGTATGTCTGTCGGTAGGTCCTCACCACCGCTGACTGGGGGCACCCTACATGCCTTGTTGTTTCAGAGATGCCCTGACCCTGTTGTTTGGCCTCTGCAATTTGTCCCTTGTCGTAGTGGCTCGGGTTTTACTTCCTCCATTTCTTCTGCACCCAACTCGTTGACTACAAAAAGGATTGTTTGTCATCATAGGACATGATCAACGTTATTCCCTTTGGTGTGTTTGTGTGTGTGTGTGTCTGCTTATGGTGAAAGTTGAAAGGACATTAGGAGCTTTTAAAAAAAAAACGTTAGAAACTGCTGCTTAGCCTAGAGTCCTTTGGTTAGAATTTATTTCATTATTACTATATGCCAGTTTAGAAAGGTTTATTGTTATTATACTAGCAAAACATAGTGTATAGTAGTGGCAGGTTTAAAAATATTGGCATGTATCAAGTATAGCGCCAGATCAACAATATTTTGTGTTTAGACAGGAGTAGTTTTACCTTACATGCTTGATCCTTAATGACTGATAGATGTAAATGAAACAATTACATAAAATATCAATGATTTCCAAGACCTGGTCTAAGTGAGAGACATTAACTAGGCATTGACAATGATTGTAAAAGATGGAGGAATTTTGAGATTCAGGTTAAAAAATTTCCTAGAAATTACACAGGTTTGTCTGAGAGAAATTTCAATATACTGAATTTTGGAAGATGATATATTTTCATATACACCATTTCATACTACATGCTTTAAAAATCTGATATTTGTGCACACTTAAAATATCAAAGTATTTTTGGTGGAGCAATCTAGCTAAATAAAAAAATTATCAGGTCAGACAATCTGTTTAGCCTTTATTGAGATTTTAAACTGTGTATATTTTTTTTTCTGTTTCATATGTCCGTGTACAATAGTCTCTGTAATGTTGAGACTATTCTCTTTTTTCTGGTGTAGTATATGGTTAGTTCGCTTTAAAGTTCCAGTCAGTTTTGGAGAACACAACATTTCTGTATCTTTTGTAAATGGAATTTGGTTTACTCTCTGAATGAACTAGGTTTAATTTTTTAATTTGGAATGAGTTGATATTCAACTCGGGCTGTCTAGCATGCTCTCTATTTTTGTGATCAGGTTTACTAGCCGAAAAGTTGGATGCATTCTGGTTTGTGAAGTACATTTTTTATTTTGGCTCATTACAGCCGTCTGTTCTTTCTCTGCTGAGGATTTACACTTTCATGAAGGGCTGAAATACATGTTCCCTTTTAGGTGTATGTTACTGTGATCAATGTTGTTATGCCTCTAAACAATAAAAATTTTACTCTATTTACAGTTTAACTGTGTGGTTTTTGTTTTAACCTTTACATATATACATTTTATTATTTTGTTATTTATTTTTTATTTTATTTAACCAAGTAGGCCGATTGAGGACAAATTCTCATTTTATCTTGATAGCTGTCTTTACAGTACTCTGTTCTGAGGTATAAAGTGTTTTGCATGTGGTATAAAGTGTTTCACATTTTGCATGTGGTATAAAGTGCTTCACATTTTGCATGCGGTATAAAGTGTTTTGCATGCGCTATGAAGTGTTTTGCGTGTGGTATGAAGTGTTTTGCGTGTAATATAGTGTTTTGCCCTTTATAAAGTGTGCCAAAATATGTCTCCCACACCACTACAGCACATACCGATGTTCATGAGATCAGGCAAAGTTATAAAAATGTTCTATTGTCCGATTTTGTGGGCCTTGAACTGCTGTAGCCCGTCTACTTCCTGGGGTCGACATTTTGTGATTAGGTTTACAATTTTAGTATTGAGTTATGCATTTATTTTGACACTTCCTTTTGTCTTATTGTAGGATTTTCCTAATGGGAGGAATATATTCCCCCCCCCGAAAATAGTTAACTTAACACAACTTGGGATCTTTGTGACCAGCCATCTTCAATGTAATGACTATGTTCTACTATATATATCTATAGTTTTCATTAGTTAGTAGTAAAGTGAAGTTCAATATTAAAAATGGCAATTATTGCTATCTAGAAATAACATTTTTGATATAAAAAATCTATTGAATTTATGTTAAAACGGCCATAGGCACACCACTATTTTCTGTAATGACACATTTTACATGCCTCAACAGACACCTTATGGTTTTCGAATGAATTATATTTTAAGAAATACAATATGTAAAATCTGTTATCAAATACAATTGTATCAGATGAATGATTGGCCTTCAGTCAGTCTCAATAGACAATCCGCAATCATTCATTTAAAACGTTTGATTCAACAGTTGGTATTGGCCCTTTTCCCATTTCAGACGCATCTCTCTCTTCAGAAACAAGAGGGTGGATATTCAAGCTTTATGTCACCCGCACAATAGTTTCACATTATGTTGATTAAGTATATGTTTATGTATCACACATTATGTTTGTGTCATCCTCGTTTTTGAAAAAAAATGCTGAAAGTAATAGAATTATGCTCGGTGAGAATAGTTTCTCGTCAATGTGAGAGAAGGGCCTTTAATGTTATCTGCTGTAGTCTGGTATACCGCCACTATACAGGGACCCACAGAGGGTGTTTGACACTCTCTCTATCTGCAAGTCTCGTCTCTATTCTGGCGAGTTGAGTCTGTTTGACAGCAACCACAGTGCAAGGCACCAATTGGAACATTTGGTGAATCAGTGAAGCTGAGGTTGTCTAAAAAAGTTTAGCATAAAACGAAATCATAACTAAGGCATTCTCCCATGTCTGTTAATTTATTCACAATACATCAAACTACTGTAACAAAGTTATGTGTGTTAATAAAGAGAAACAATGTACATGTAACTAGTATTGTAGTCTTTTAGACCCACTTGGTTTGTTGCTATAGTTGCAGGTCTTGTAAGCGAATCTCAATAAACACCTGGCTTCACTAATTGCCTTGTACACCCTCTTTAGAATCCCTTTGTTTCATGAGGCTATTCTAAAACATTACCTTACTGAACAAAAGAGACACTCGACGATACGATATACCAATCAAGACATCACCTGTTTGTTTTTTATTCACAAGAGTCATATGATAATTACCTCGATATTTTCCAAAGAACATGTGTTTCCTGTCTAGACAACTGAGAAAAATACATAATTTTTAAAAGACATTTGCAAATCCTTTACAATAGGCTATTTGGTTGTGTCATCTTGGCCTAGTCCTGCTAGTGACAACCGTTAGATTTCAGTCATATTAAATCAATGATCAGATTTCCACTTGGAGATTATGGACCAGACCAACAAACTCAACGCTAGGCGAATTAAGTTTATGTAACTCTTGTATTTTGAATTTCAAATGGATGCTTCGTCTCACCTATATAAGCAGCAGTATATAACTTTCCATCCTCTCTTGTAAACAGTATATAACTTGTTCTGTGTATGCTCTCTTGTAAACTAGTATATAACTTGTTTTGTGTATCCTCTCGTAAACAGTATATATTTTGTTTTGTGTATCCTCTCTATTGTAAACAGTATAACTTGTTTTGTGTATACTCTATATTGAAAACAGTATATAACTTGTTCTGTGTATCCTCTCTATTGTAAACACTATATAACTTGTTCTGTGTATCCTCTCTTGTAAACACTATATAACTTGTTCTGTGTATCCTCTCTATTGTAAACACTATATAACTTGTTTTGTGTATCCTCTCTCTTGTAAACACTATATAACTTGTTCTGTGTATCCTCTCTATTGTAAACACTATATAACTTGTTCTGTGTATCCTCTCTATTGAAAACTCAAATGGGTCGTGTTATTTAGAACAACTTCAAATGCTTGTTAAGACAGAACCAGAACTAGCTTGTTGAGACTGAACTAGAAGCATACAATTCAACTTTATTTGTCTCCCCACGGTCAATTAACAAAGGCAAGACAGTTACTGAAAGCAACACAACACCCCCGAATTGGGCTATAGATGTGTACAACAAAATATGTTTATTCGATTTTGTTCACTGGTAAGATATTTTATATTAACTGAAGTAATTACTTGCAGTGGAAACATTGAGGAAAACCTGACTGTGAATGTTTATATATTTTTTAATTTCGCCAACCTGTGCTGCTTTGCAGTTTCAGTATAGTCTGAATAGTTGCATCTTGTTGAACACCTGTTGGACATGGATGCATAATAACGGTTGTGGATGATAGTCGACTAAATTAGTCTAACATAAAAAATTTATATTCGTTTGTGTATCAATTGTATCTGTACAGTTTGCGATATCTCTATAACGTCCAGGTATCATAATAATGCCTAGGCTACATAGCGTTTATTTGAAAGAAAAAAATATAATATTATCATGTATTTAATGGTTCTAGATTTACTTGAAATATAGGCCTACATATTTTCATTTCAAGACATTCTCCATTCAAGTTCTTTCAATTTGAATAATTCCACCATAATGATGACGAAAATGCTCTTAGAGATATGTCATACGTGGCCGCAAATATGCATTAAGTATATATATGGCTATATATATGCTAGGCCTAATAACGTGACCACAGATGTAGCAGTTAATGCGCACATGTCACAAATAATCAACCCTAACAAAATAACAAGCAAAACCATGGCGAAGTGCTTTGATGGAACTTAAAAAAAAAAAGGATAGCCTACTTATTTCTATAGGCTACATAAATAACGTAAACAACGCATTTCACGTTGGGATTGATCGCTCATTAATTTCAATATCACCAAGAATAAGTAGCCTAATTTAATTTTCTATTTTTAGAATCGACGCTTTCATTCATAACTTGTTCAAGTGCACAGACTTCGGCTACTTTGTGTTGAACTTCCTTTATACATTTTCGGTGGTCAGTCAGAGTCAGCCACACAGATCTTTTAGCCTATTAACAATGACAGAAAACACTTAGAAGAAAGCTCTAACAAGTTGTCTCGATCATTCGGACCAGCAAGGGTTAAACGCGACGTTACAACCCAAGGCCCTGGAAAACCACTTGGATTATAACAATGCATACGGTTGTTATACGATTATCCAAACACTGAGAATGCTTTAGGGAAACACATCCAGAAAATCAGCACGGTATTTTGGGTATAATTTTCTAAATAAAAGGGAGATGTTCAGTGGGTTGGTACGTCTACGACCTAAACAAATCTATTACCAATGCCTCTAATATTATAAACCACCTAAAGGTCAACATTTGCCTGATCATCTTTTAGGGGTCAATAGAATGCAACAGGCAGTGGAACGCAGGAGAACACAGTGGAACAGCCGAGTTGTTTAGATAAAACAATTGATTTGCTCAGTTTTCAGTTAAGACCAAAGATTTCTGTTAGCAAATTTTCATGCACAATAAATATATCCTAGCAGAGACTGCATACATCTTAACCCCCCTTGGTGGTCACCAACGATAGTCTGCTCTGCAAGTGTCCCACATCACAGCCAGCAACAGATCATCATGATCAGATTGATGACTAAACAGCTCAAAACAGCACTAGGTAGCCGAAATGAATAATTGGGAAGTGGATCTTAAAGAAAAATAGACCTGCATCAGAAATTCTGGAATGTACACGTCACTCACAGTGTCCCAGTGTATTTGAACTGTTCAGAGCTTGTGGGCGTTTCCTCTGAATATGACCTGTTACCTTACCTTAGTCTTCCGGATGCCATAACTAATAAATAGCCTACGGAGTGATCCGTATGCTATAATTATATTATTCACACCAATCCTATACGTTGCCCTGTCTTCCCAATGTACAGTATTATTTATTTGTCGACCAGGAGTGACAGGTATGTGACAATATTTGTATATTGTGTTTGGATCCATTGGACAAACACATTACGTCCAACATAGACAGAGTAACTGCCTATAACCCACTCGCTGGGTTTTGGCAGTAGGCCTACATATTCTGAAATAATCTTCTAATTTCTATTTTTGGTGAAAATATTTACGTTGAAAATAGATATGACAATGTTTTTATATTGTGCTTTAGAAATGTATTTGAAATTACTTTGAAATACAATTTGGTTGACTAATGTTTTGGCTGTATTTTTTTAATCATAAACAAATACCGTGTTTTTTTCTGGGTTGGGGTTTGAATATATTATGTGTTTCACTTGCTCACTCAGAGCTGTTTTGCCAATCAGTTGTCTCTTGTCCCTCTGAGTGGAGGACCAGATTGACAGCTCCATTGAACGCATTGACAGATTACAAGTTTTAAACCGAATAATGAGCAATTTTATAATTATCACCTCCATGGCAAAACTGCAATTATGTAATCCCATTCATTCACAAAATTGATGTTATGTTCCTTATAAATGTGTAGGCCCACAACCAACACCCACCTGCGGTTGGTCCTATTACAAAACGCAACAGTCACAATTAGTGCGCGGTCATAACAGCCACAGGCCTATAGGCATATAATTAACTTGAAATGCCTTTTCACTTGCCAACTGACAATGAACCCATCGCTATTCAATGCGAATTTGAGAAATGCTGTCCAAGTTTCCAAAAACCTGTGAATAAACTTCAAGCCGTTTCTATAGCCACTTGATTTGATTTTTTGTTGCCTTTGCCAAATATTAACCCACTCGTTACGAATTCATATAGACAGAAACTCTGACTTTCAACATTTAACATGATTGCTGAAATGCTGAAATTTTTTAATCTTCTGCAATGTGTATTTGCTTGTAATTAAAACACGCTACGTTTTATGGAGTCTACTGTGTAATTCTGTAGTCATTTTGTGTTTGAGTTGCAGCTGCATTTGATTAAGCCCTGGAGTTGGTATGCAGAACATTCTTGAGACTGCTTTTACAAAGGTGGCTCATGTGGATTTATTTTGCACTAATAGGTAAATTTAACAATCCGATCTTATAGTAAAAACACCAAATCGTGAAGAGGGATTATAATTGGTCTGCGTGTTTAAGCACAGTCTAAATGTGTCCTAAACTAAACGGGACACCAAACTTTTAGAAAGGGATTTTTGAAAAGGCAAAATAGTTGTTTGCTGAGCTCACTCTCCCAGGCTTCCACTGTAGTGTCGTCGTTTTTAATCACATTTTATAAAAGGTGACTATTGAAAGTACGAGTAAGGTCGTTTGGGATAATTGTAGTGTACTGCTCTCTTTACTTTTATCAAATTATTCGGTTTTAGTCTATCCAATTCGTTTTAGCATATGGATTGACTGATCTGAGTCTGTTCACCAATCAAAGGAGAGCTTTTGCCAACCGGATATGACGCTGTCAGTGTCAGACACTTAAAATTGCACCCTGCCACTACAATATTGTCTATATACGACTATCAATGCGACTATCAATGCGAAACATCTACCAAGGTAATTTAAGCTATCATACATGATTTACCCAATTGGCACCAATACATATTTGAAACGTTTTGTCTCATCGTATATGTGACCTTTTGATAATTTTGAAAGCACCCTCGGTAACATTACAGATATAGCCTATAAATGCGCTTTTAATGAAGACCCGGTGTAGATCAACAACATAACAAATAAGGCAAGGGAAACAGCAAATTAAACTGGGTTAAATGTGGCCTAAACGAGGTCAAGACAATGCACAGGGTATATTGGTGGAGGATATATTTTTTCAATTCTGAGTGGGATCCAACTGTAATCTGTCTTTAGTGAGAGTAGCCTATACTGTTCTAGTTACGCTCTTGTCTATCAAAGTATTTATACGTGGGCGTGTAAGTGTAGCACCTCCCAGTTTCTTTGGTCATGGATCTTGTCTCCTCTTGTAGGCTATACAGTTACTGTACGAACGACATGCCAATGGGGTTTAGTGGTGTCCTATAGATGTGGAGAGACACTATATGCTTTCCCACAGGGCCCCCATCTCCACTTGTTACCACCTCTATCTCATTCGGACCGCATGACAGTGCTGAAACATGCGGAGACACTTGCAGGGCAGCTCGGTTGGGTCGCAGGTACGCGTGGCTGGTTTGGGTTTGTAACTGGATCTACTCTGGGGGCATGGTCACAGCTGAAGTGAACTATTGGAAAGGAGTAAAAAGTGCAAACAGTATAACTGAAGAGAATAACTTAATCAGGAGGTGAACAATACAGGAGATCTATACACCGACATTTGAACCGATGTTTGATCAAGCCACGAATATGGGCGATGGGATCGCGGAGGATCGCAACAACCACCACGGAGGATCCAACTCTCTGTGCGCCGACCGGATGGACAAATGCCAATCAGACCTTGAGAGCAGATCCCCGGTACAGAGCACTACTGATACCCCGGGAACCTCAGCGTCTACCCCGACCTCCTCCAGTGAAGATGGTCATGATAAACTTTTAGGAGTGGATCCCGACTACTGTCGGAGGATTTTAGTTCGAGGTGAGTAAGGAAGTATTTTCTATTTCGTTGTGTGAGTAAGGAAGTGTTTTTCTATTTCGTTCTTGTGATGGTTGAGAAATAATTTCAAATAGATTGTCTGGAAAAGTTATTGCAACAACCAGTTATAATTCTTACATTCTTAGATTTCTATTAAATGTACTTAATATTAATATGTGTTATGGATGCCTTGGCAGTTATTGCTAATTATATTTATCTTTTATATCTTGAAAAATAAGTTTCTAGAATTCCAAGTATAGGCTACTGCTACTACTACAAGACAACTTTTACCTTTACACATAGGTAGTAATATTGTGGGCATAAATAAACTTATATGTCCAATCATTCATGACATATACACTTCAGATATCTATATTTTTATTTGATGGTGTATTGTAGATATAAAAACATATTGATGTATTGTAATGCACGTGTGCACAATATGCTAAACTATTGGAAATATATATTCTGACAACAGGATAGAAAATGTCTCCTGATATACATTTGGAACGAAATTTATATGGTAACTTTTTGTTGAAAATAATGCACATATATGTTGGCTTAGGAACACATTTAAAATCCGCAGCAGTTGCTTTGTCCTTAAAGAGTCAACAAATGATGCCGTAATTATTAACAAATATGAATGTAAATACACCACGACTTCTGTATATGTGTGTCTGTTTAAATGTGTCCATTTGGTTACCTTGTTTGAGTAAAGAAGTACCAATTGTTACTAAAATGAATTAATAGTCCACAAGTCGCCCACGCCCTCATTGTTTACAATCAGGAGAACCCCACCTTTCTACGTCTGTTTTAATGTTTACTGCAGTTCTCTTAGAAATGTACACATTTTCCTAATTATTTTAAGAATGAGAAAATTAGGTATAGAAGTATAAAACATTTTTTTAAATGTGTTGAGTGTGAACTATAATATGTAGGCTACTACTATTTTCAATTTCAAAAAATATTTTTGTGCAATTAGTGCTGACAATGCATTAGTCATAGCTTATCTCGAAATATTTTGGGATTGTATACTGTCATGGTTGTAAATAGGTACATCGTTTGTTATGACAGCGGTCAAGTAAGAAAGGGAAGAGCTCAACATAATTCTCTTTAACACTAACACAATTTAACAAACAAACAAACACGCAGATATGCTGCTTTCTGCAAAGTAATGTATTACTTTAAACACATTATTCTTCCATAGTAAATCGGCATTTTGGACTTTACTAAAGTAAAACATCTAGATTGTGTATTGGGAGACCAGTAGGATAATAACTAAATTATATAAAGGTTGTAAATAAGCCTAGCAAATAGCACATCGCGTTATTTTTCAAACACTATAATTTGTATAACCTACGCATATTTTTATGATGTTGATTTATCCATGCCTCTTAACTGGTTTTCACACCAATGATGATGTTGGTTAATAACAAAAGTAAATCTAAAGTCACACGAGCCCTGATTTTATAAAGCTGCCTTCTAAAACATTACTGTTAAGAGTTTTCCTTATGTGTTCGCCTTTGATTTATAACTAATATCAGCTATCAATCCAACGTCGATAATCATAAACAACTTCTAATGAAAACCTGTACTTAATTAAGTTAATTGCGTTTGCCCAGGCCTTGGAGTGGTGCGGGAGGGTACAGAATCTGAAAAGGAAGACGTATAAATCCAGCAGTAAATGGCCTAGAAGGCTTACAAAACTTAATGTAGGCCTATCTGGTGAAGACGAGCTGAGCCTTTTTGGCAGAGTGTATCCGGACACCAAACTAAAGCCTCAATCCCCGTGTCACTATTTGTTTTTAAAGCTGAGGTTTGAATGCACTGGATACCTCGTGAGAACCCTGCCGGGTCAGCGAAAGGTCAGCCAGTCTATATTACCTCACACGTCCCTATATGCGAGTGCGTACTGCATTTAAGGATATTATTTAACGTGTTTTTAATGAGTGGACGATGTTTTTTGCTCTAAATAAATAATTACACAATATTCACAATTTGACACATTGGCCGAGACAGAACTACATAGATTTTAGATGTAGCCAACACCCATGGGTGTTCATTCAGACACCGGACATAAAATGTGCTACTGGATTAAGTCAAAGAATGTATCAAAAACACAGGAACGTCAACGGAACATAAGAGATATAGATATACTGTATTTAACTGTAGTTCGCTCCCTTTTCTCACTGCGTTATGATCAAGAATATTTTCGTTAATTATGACGAGCAAGTAACCACAGAAATGGAACAGGGACATTTTGTGGGACGCATCACTTTATGAATTAATTAAGTTAATGCAGTATGTTCCTAGGCTATATGTTATTGGCATAAGGAGCAATTTACAACTACTGGCAATTCGTTCACAAGAATTTAGAAAATATGCCTTGGTTCGATTCTGGTATGTTGAAACATATTCAGATTATTGTGTGTCGGATTCCACCCAAAAATATTTTTTGTACCCAAACGCAACCACTTCTTGCCCACAAATCTACAATGCGCGCGTGTGTGTGTGTGTGTGTGTGTGTGTGTGTGTGTGTGTGTGTGTGTGTGTGTGTGTGTGTGTGTGTGTGTGTGTGTGTGTGTGTGTGGGCCTATATGTATTCATCTTTTCAACGTGTCTTTATCTATTAACAATGGACCGACACTGTTTTCATTTCGTCGTTGTTAAACATTTCCCATTCATTATGAGCTTTTCATTGTTTTAACAATATCTCCACCAGGTAATATCCGATATATTAAAAGAAAAATATATCTTAATAAATTGTATAATAGTAGAAATAAAACGAGGATCTATGATCATAGACGTATTAGCAAACGCCTTTCAGTTTAATCTTGACATTTTTACAGTTGCCTAGATGCGGCTCATACTGATTTCTAAATATCAGCAAGATAAGTGTATTAAATGGCCAACAAGGTCGGTGTTGCTGGTGTCCTTTATTCAGCTGTCTCATCTGTATTGAAGACCAAATGTAATTGGTTTAGGTTCCATGTATAGGAGCATTTGGATTTGCATGAATGAGGCATTGTGGCTTTATACGAGGTAGCATTTGTACATTTGTAATACAAAACATTTATGTAGATTATTACTAAAATAAATATTATTTTGGACAGTTAAGAACTTTAAACTTTTAACAGTTGCAAAGCTGTAGGCCTACATCAGTATGGTTTTATTTGGTGTTGGTTTACTGGCATACTTAGTACGTAACGTAACTCTCCCTATAGGGAATACGAATACTAATGATGCCATATTCAGATGTTTAAATGTATCTCTAAAAGTGAAACCATAGTCTACAAACATGTATGTCTGACAGGCTGTGCCCATATTATTTATTTAGTCGTTTAAAAAAACAATATAGGAAATACATTATACATTATAAAATAAGATACCTAATAGCACATGTTAACACATGCGATACAATAAGACATGTCCTAGTACTCACAAAAAGTAAGTTTGCTACTTTGCATTTCTATCGTGCAGGTTCTGGCCTATAGAATAATATTACTATTATAAGTCGATCTGTGACGGCATTTCACACTTTGTCCGAATTACCATCCATAGATGCCAAGGGAACTATCCGGGAGATCGTGTTGCCAAAGGGTCTGGACCTCGACAGACCGAAACGCACGCGGACCTCATTCACTGCAGAGCAGCTGTACCAGCTCGAGCTCCAGTTCCAGCGCTGCCAGTATGTAGTGGGTCGCGAGCGCACTGAGCTGGCGAGACAGCTGAACTTGTCCGAGACACAGGTAGGAAACACACTTCCTTATTTGTCTATGAACGAGTTTGCTATATCACAGTGGCACTAAATGGCTGATAAAGCATGCTTATATCCTATATTGTTGCCAATTACAAAAAATGATATATCGACTTTATTGCAATTAAATTACTGATTGAATTAAAACATGGCCATATGTCGGAATGATATGAAATACGTTTTTACTTTTATAGTTTAATATGTGAACGCTAAAGGCATTACGTCATGGCGGGAGTTATATTGTTATATAGGGCTATTGCCAATATTTGACGGCCATGCTTATCCAAACGCTTGGTGATGCGACCCATCACTCAATGTCTGGAAACTAGTCGGGAAGAATTTTCATTTCAATGCATGAATTGTTCGTGTTGGTTTCAATGTTGTGATTTGTTATATTTTTATGAAGGTTGTGTATCTAATTAGGTTGTGTCATTACTCAGTTTTATAGGCTCCAGCGAGTTGTGTTGACCACTTTTTATCTTTTACATCGAAGACATAACAATTATTGAATACTCCAATAACCGTTCTGTAGTGGCTCAATTAGTGGTACCCTACCTATCGAATTATCCATATGATGAATATAGACTTTTTTCCGGAAACTCATTCTGGTCCAATCAGCAGACGTCTCCTGTAAACACATATCCTACAGTACATCATAAACCCCGGTCTTAGCTTTCCAGTTCCGGGAGACGTCTGATGTTGATAATACATAGCGCCTATACACAATAGCTTATATATATATTTACAATAGCTTAAATATTTATATATATATATATACATATTTAAGATACCCCTGGTTTGTCATATAAAATCATCTTCATCAGAAACATTTATGTCCCAGATATTAGGCCATTAGTCGGGCTATACCTAGTGTAGCCTACATAACTAGTTATATGTTCCTTTTTATTTACGTATCATTATCAAACTAGATTTTATCTCATGTGTAGCGTAGGCCTACATCACATCCGTGTATGAAAACGAGTCAGTTACAGACAAGGTTGATTAGCGTCAAATGGTTGATGTGAATAAAAATACTTGTTAGACGCTACAGGCCTTATAGTCGAATGAGCTGCGTCCAAAACCATAGCTATAATATTTCTCAAAATTTTCTCCATTTGTGACCATGAATCAGAGCCTAAAATCGGAACCAGAATCACTTTTCTTTGCCAAATAATAATCATGGTCCACGTACATAATATGACATTATAAACTGCGAATTCGTGCACAATCAACAAACGGGCTGGGCCCCGCACACACAGCGCAAATATACAATAACAAGCTATAAAAGACTACCTGCAACACATTCTGTTGGACAGCTGATCAAATGGACAATTCTCCAAAGCATGACACACCACCACAGATCAATGGCAGTGAGGGAGAGGAGATGAAACAAAGAAAGATAGCTAATAGTAGTAGCTAATAGTAAGTAGGCCTATTGTACATTTTCAACCTATCATGCAGTGTTCTTCAGGAAAGTAGGCCTATACTTGTCGATGGAGAGACCTTCTAGTTAACCTATTTAGGGGTAGAATATGTATGGAAAGACATTATTTAAATATAGAATTATATATTTACACGTTAAAAACGGTATTAAATAAATGTCTTATATTGGAACGAATTTTAACAATTTCTTGATGCTTCTTCCATGATAATGTGACACCTTGTTTGACTAGTTTATTTATTTTCATTGATTTTTTTTTTATAATTCACACGATATATCAGGCACGGAAGCCTACTCAACATCCGTAGGACCAACGAAGTAGGCTAAAAGAACTTAAAAACGAAAATCTCCCCA
Source organism: Dallia pectoralis (assembly GCA_029465975.1). Lineage (NCBI taxonomy): Eukaryota > Metazoa > Chordata > Actinopteri > Esociformes > Umbridae > Dallia > Dallia pectoralis. The sequence goes on along the minus strand of CM055735.1, from coordinate 9,623,347 downwards.
CCAAAACAGCACTGATGTGGATTAATAATCATATAAAAAACGTGCTACTCATGTTTTAGTTAAATTTATGAAGTTCATTCATGAAGTTCTTTCAAACGCAGCAATATGTCTTTGTTTATAAAAAGGTAATACAAATTATTTACAACCTCTTCTTCACCCAAAAGAGCGAACATGGCATTCATTATATTTTCTTGTGGACAGAACAATCTAATTTTTTACAGTTTTCAGTGGTTTTCAGTGGCCTGCCATTTAATTAGAGGTTCATATAGACACATTTGCTTTATCATGGTGTATGAAAGGAACGCGTTAATGCTAAAGATTTTATGAACATGTATAGGAAATAACCTATACTTACCTTAACTTAATGCATTTTTCTCGAGGATCAGAAAAACGATGTAATTTGCATGTTCAGCTGATAAGAGGTGCTGATAAGTGAGCTGCACATTAGTGGAAATATCAACTCCCAGTTGCGTTTCTGAGACCACATGTGTATTAATCCATGGACATCAGCTTCAGATATTTACAGTTCAGTTTGCAGCATGATATGGTTACGGTTTTACCCCTGTTTCGTAGTCTATATGCAGCTTGAAATGCTTGTTTGAAACAGGGTTACATGATGACGTGGTCCGATAGACTTCTTAATCATGCAGTTAATAAATATGGCTCTCTGTTATCGTTGGTTTAGTCACTGAATATATATTGTTCACATCAAATTATTTTCCACTTCTTTACTTTTGATTAAAAACATTACAAACTTTGATTACGGATATTCTTTATAGGCTACATAATTCGTTAATATCCAAATTAAATCGAATAATCTGAATTGTGACATTGGCCATGTCATATCGCAACCACCCGTAATACGGGGCCTATTGCCTATAACCTATAATAATTTACTCCAAACTGTGTGACTTTAGTAACATAAAGTTCAGCTTAGACAGTAATACATTTGGCGACTCAGTGCAAAACCAAATCGAGGTAACTTGTTCAAAATTATGGCTAAATAAACAAAATTATAGTTTTTTTTTAAGCCAAAGACTGACATAAATAGGAGGCAAAGTATTATTTAACGAACGGATCCACGGTTGTGTTATTGCACACCTGTTGAACATGTTTGCCTATTATAGGCTATTGTTCACCAGTTCGATAAGCTGAGCCTTATTTGCGCACTAATATTTGTGGATATGGGACTTAACACAAGTCATTCGTATTTGTTCAGTGGTTACATATGACAAAACACCCAGTAAATATATTTTAACACATTTTGAGGGCATTTTTAAGGTGGGCTATGTAGCGTGCGTACATTTTGGTTTGTTCGCGTGATTCTGCTATAGGAACGGTTAATCGTAGTGTTGTTAATAATGTCAATCAAACTTATAACAGTCTCCATGTAAGACAACTTTTTGTTTTAGGTTTTCGGGTAACCAGAATGGAAACGCACTTGGTTGGCAGACCTGTTGTGCGTAAAAGCTTGATACTTTACTTTAAGATAGGCAAGCTGCATGAAATCAAACTATTTGCTACGGGGTGAATAAGCAATGTATTCAAAACCTTCCTCATTCAGGAAACCCTTTGGCTGTCCCCAGACCCCAGCAGGTGGCTCCCCGCTCCTGCCTAACGCGGCCGGGAGGCCTGCACCCTTGACATGCTGTGGAGGTTTTTGGGGCTGTGAAGAAAGTTTAAAAGTATATTTTCAACTGACCCTCGATTTTTTGACACATTGTTATTATTATTATTACGCTACATTTCTTAAAACATGCAGGGGTTTAAAAATTGACCTGAAACAGAGCCTTACTCCCCATATAAAGGCCTCTGGTTTAAAATGACCATAGCAGATGGGGTCAAATAACTGTGTTGAACACTGAGAAATGTTGACACTGTTTATTATGATATCTTTTAAGTTAAACTTGGATGTAGATAAGATACATTCCACATTGTGAAGGATCAAGTTAACGTATAGTGTTCGCCCAACAAAGTTACTTCAATTGAAATGATGACCTAGAAGGAAACAAACATGTTTGATAAAGCACTTACACTCCCCATCACTTATATTTTTACTGCTATCTGAATAACATCATGGCATTCACCGTTCCCCCTATACAGGCTCTCAACCATCTGGACACAAGCATCTATGTGGTTTCAACGTTTCTTCGACGTGACTTTCAATTTTAAAATTAATTTTAAAAAGGTTTTGGATATCAGCCAATGGCAGTTTATGCCAATAGTTGCCCAGCACTCTGTCTCTGTATGTTCCCAACACAGACCCCAGCCCACCTGTACCTATTATAAGAGAGGTTACCCTCACCAGGCCTTATTTATATTGGATTGTGTCACCCAATTGCTGTGTGAATCGCATCCATAGGAAAGCCATGGTGCTAACGTTGAAAAGGGCCGCATAAAACTGCTGTGAAATTGGGCCGAGACAAATGTCAGAGGGCTAGGTGACACAACGCATGCGGTCACACAATGTTCTCTGGATTTTTGGTGGGATAAATAGACGGATATATGGATATATTTGGATCTTTCGAGGCAGCAAAGCCTGATGTCATGTACGACTTGTTGGGCGGATGAGCTGCTGGAAAACATCCATAGATGTTTAAAGTACTTGTGGCTTAAGTGAAGTTCATTAAGTTCTTGTGGTATAGCCTATTTGTTTGTGTGTATCGGTGTGTGAGTACCGTATGTATAGAAACCTATACACACACATCTCATACAACCTTATTCTGTAGACTGACTTACGTCTGTCTGTCTGTGTGTGGTTGTGACTTCCTACTGTGTGTGTTTGTGTGAGACATCCCTTTATTCTTTCTCTTTGGAGGAAGAGTTCATCTCTCCAGAACCACAGTACCCATCAAACTGCACCCAGTGTATGTATTATGGGACAGATCAAACTGCACCCAGTGTATTATGGGACAGATCAAACTGCACCCAGTGTATTTTGGGACAGATCAAACTGCACCCAGTGTATTATGGGACAGACCAAACTGCACCCAGTGTATTATGGGACAGATCAAACTGCACCCAGTGTATTATGGGACAGATCAAACTGCACCCAGTGTATTATGGGACAGATCAAACTGCACCCAGTGTATTATGGGACAGACCAAACTGCACCCAGTGTATTATGGGACAGACTAAACTGCAGCCAGTGTATTTTGGGACAGATCAAACTGCACCCAGTGTATTATGGGACAGATCAAACTGCACCCAGTGTATTATGGGACAGATCAAACTGCACCCAGTGTATTATGGGACAGATCAAACTGCACCCAGTGTATTATGGGACAGATCAAACTGCACCCAGTGTATTATGGGACAGATCAAACTGCACCCAGTGTATTATGGGACAGATCAAACTGCACCCAGTGTATTATGGGACAGATCAAACTGCACCCAGTGTATTATGGGACAGATCAAACTGCACCCAGTGGACAGATCAAACTGCACCCAGTGTATCATAAGACAGATCAAACTGCACCCAGTGTATCATAAGACAGATCAAACTGCACCCAGTGTATTATGGGACAGATCAAACTGCACCCAGTGTATTATGGGACAGATCAAACTGCACCCAGTGTATTATGGGACAGATCAAACTGCACCCAGTGTATTATGGGACAGATCAAACTGCACCCAGTGTATTATGGGACAGATCAAACTGCACCCAGTGTATTATGGGACAGATCAAACTGCACCCAGTGTATTATGGGACAGATCAAACTGCACCCAGTGTATTATGGGACAGATCAAACTGCACCCAGTGTATTATGGGACAGATCAAACTGCACCCAGTGTATTATGGGACAGATCAAACTGCACCCAGTGTATTATGGGACAGATCAAACTGCACCCAGTGTATTATGGGACAGATCAAACTGCACCCAGTGTATTATGGGACAGATCAAACTGCACCCAGTGTATTATGGGACAGATCAAACTGCACCCAGTGTATTATGGGACAGATCAAACTGCACCCAGTGTATTATGGGACAGATCAAACTGCACCCAGTGTATTATGGGACAGATCAAACTGCACCCAGTGTATTATGGGACAGATCAAACTGCACCCAGTGTATTATGGGACAGATCAAACTGCACCCAGTGTATTATGGGACAGATCAAACTGCACCCAAACTGACAGACCCAAACTGCACCCAGTGTATTATACAGACAGATCAAACTGCACCCAGTGTATTATGGGACAGATCAAACTGCACCCAGTGTGGGACAGATCAAACTGCACCCAGTGTATTATGGGACAGATCAAACTGCACCCAGTGTATTTTGGGACAGATCAAACTGCACCCAGTGTATTATGGGACAGATCAAACTGCACCCAGTGTATTATGGGACAGATCAAACTGCACCCAGTGTATTATGGGACAGATCAAACTGCACCCAGTGTATTATGGGACAGATCAAACTGCACCCAAACTGCAAACCCAGTGTATTATGGGACAGATCAAACTGCACCCAGTGTATTATGGGACAGATCAAACTGCACCCAGTGTATTATGGGACAGATCAAACTGCACCCAGTGTATTATGGGACAGATCAAACTGCACCCAGTGTATTGCACCCAGTGGGACAGATCAAACTGCACCCAGTGTATTATGGGACAGATCAAACTGCACCCAGTGTATTATGGGACAGATCAAACTGCACAGTGTATTATGGGACCAGTGTATTATGGGACAGATCAAACTGCACCCAGTGTATTATGGGACAGATCAAACTGACAGATCAAACTGCACCCAGTGTATTATGGGACAGATCAAACTGCACCCAGTGTATTATGGGACAGATCAAACTGCACCCAGTGTATTATGGGACAGATCAAACTGCACCCAGTGTATTATGGGACAGATCAAACTGCACCCAGTGTATTATGGGACAGATCAAACTGCACCCAGTGTGGGACAGATCAAACTGCACCCATTATGGGACAGATCAAACTGCACCCAGTGTATTATGGGACAGATCAAACTGCACCCAGTGTATTATGGGACAGATCAAACTGCAAACCCAGTGTATTATGGGACAGATCAAACTGCACCCAGTGTATTATGGGACAGATCAAACTGCACCCAGTGTATTATGGGACAGATCAAACTGCACCCAGTGTATTATGGGACAGATCAAACTGCACCCAGTGTATTATTCAAACTGCACCCAGTGTATTATGGGACAGATCAAACTGCACCCAGTGTATTATGGGACCCAGTGTGGGACAGATCAAACTGCACCCAGTGTATTATGGGACAGATCAAACTGCACCCAGTGTATTATGGGACAGATCAAACTGCACCCAGTGTATTATGGGACAGATCAAACTGCACCCAGTGTATTATGGGACAGATCAAACTGCACCCAGTGTATTATGGGACAGATCAAACTGCACCCAGTGTATTATGGGACAGATCAAACTGCACCCAGTGTATTATGGACAGATCAAACTGACAGTGATCAAACTGCACCCAGTGTATTATGGGACAGATCAAACTGCACCCAGTGTATTATGGGACAGATCAAACTGCACCCAGTGTATTATGGGACAGATCAAACTGCACCCAGTGTATTATGGGACCAAACTGCACCCAGTGTATTATGGGACAGATCAAACTGCACCCAGTGTATTATGGGACAGATCAAACTGCACCCAGTGTATTATGGGACAGATCAAACTGCACCCAGTGTATTATGGGATTCAAACTGCACCCAGGACATGGGACAGATCAAACTGCACCCAGTGTATTCAAACTGCACCCAGTGTATTATGGGACAGATCAAACTGCACCCAGTGTATTATCAGTGTAAAGATCAAACTGCACCCAGTGTATTATGGGACAGATCAAACTGCACCCAGTGTATTATGGGACAGATCAAACTGCACCCAGTGTATTATGGGACAGATCAAACTGCACCCAGTGTATTATGGGACAGATCAAACTGCACCCAGTGTATTATGGGACAGATCAAACTGCACCCAGTGTATTATGGGACAGATCAAACTGCACCCAGTGTATTATGGGACAGATCAAACTGCACCCAGTGTATTATGGGACAGATCAAACTGCACCCAGTGTATTATGGGACAGATCAAACTGCACCCAGTGTATTATGGGACAGATCAAACTGCACCCAGTGTATTATGGGACAGATCAAACTGCACCCAGTGTATTATGGGACAGTGATCAAACTGCACCCAGTGTGATCAAACTGCACCCAGTTATGGGACAGATCAAACTGCACCCAGTGTATTATGGGACAGATCAAACTGCACCCAGTGTATTATGGGACAGATCAAACTGCACCCAGTGTATTATGGGACAGATCAAACTGCACCCAGTGTATTATGGGACAGATCAAACTGCACCCAGTGTATTATGGGACAGATCAAACTGCACCCAGTGGGACAGTATTATGGGACAGATCAAACTGCACCCAGTGTATTATGGGACAGATCAAACTGCACCCAGTGGACAGATCAAACTGCACCCAGTGTATTATGGGACAGATCAAACTGCACCCAGTGTATTATGGGACAGATCAAACTGCACCCAGTGTATTATGGGACAGATCAAACTGCACCCAGTGTATTATGGGACAGATCAAACTGCACCCAGTGTATTATGGGACAAACTGCACCCAGTGTATTATGGGACAGATCAAACTGCACCCAGTGTATTATGGGACAGATCAAACTGCACCCAGTGTATTATGGGACAGATCAAACTGCACCCAGTGTATTATGGGACAGATCAAACTGCACCCAGTGTATTATGGGACAGATCAAACTGCACCCAGTGTATTATGGGACAGATCAAAACTGATCAAACTGCACCCAGTGTATTATGGGACAGATCAAACTGCACCCAGTGTATTATGGGACAGATCAAACTGCACCCAGTGTATTATGGGACAGATCAAACTGCACCCAGTGTATTATGGGACAGATCAAACTGCACCCAGTGTATTATGGGACAGATCAAACTGCACCCAGTGTATTATGGGACAGATCAAACTGCACCCAGTGTATGCACCCATGGGACAGATCAAACTGCACCCAGTGTGGGACAGACCAAACTGCACCCAGTATGGGACAGATCAAACTGCACCCAGTGTATTATGGGACAGATCAAACTGCACCCAGTGTATTATGGGACAGATCAAACTGCACCCAGTGTATTATGGGACAGATCAAACTGCACCCAGTGATCAAACTGCACCCAGTGTATTATGGGACAGATCAAACTGCACCCAGTGTATTATGGGACAGATCAAACTGCACCCAGTGTATTATGGGACAGATCAAACTGCACCCAGTGTATTATGGGACAGATCAAACTGCACCCAGTGTATTATGGGACAGATCAAACTGCACCCAGTGTATTATGGGACAGATCAAACTGCACCCAGTGTATTATGGGACAGATCAAACTGCACCCTGGGACAGATCAAACTGCACCCAGTGTATTATGGGACAGATCAAACTGCACCCAGTGTAGTGTATTATGGGGGACAGATCAAACTGCACCCAGTGTGGGACAGATCAAACTAGTGTATTATGGGACAGATCAAACTGCACCCAGTGTATTATGGGACAGATCAAACTGCACCCAGTGTATTATGGGACAGATCAAACTATCAGTGTATTATGGGACAGATCAAACTGCACCCAGTGATCAGATCAAACTGCACCCAGTGTATTATGGGACAGATCAAAACTGCACCCAGTGTATTATGGGACCCAGTGTATCAAACTGCACCCAGTGTATTATGGGACAGATCAAACTGCACCCAGTGTATTATGGGACAGATCAAACTGCACCCAGTGTAAGACAGATCAAACTGCACCCAGTGGGACAGATCAAACTGCACCCAGTGTGGGACAGATCAAACTGCACCCAGTGGGACAGATCAAACTGCACCCAGTGTATTATGGGACAGACAGATCAAACTGCACCCAGTGTATTATGGGACAGATCAAACTGCACCCAGTGTATTATGGGACAGATCAAACTGCACCCAGTGTATTATGGGACAGATCAAACTGCACCCAGTGTATTATGGGACAGATCAAACTGCACCCAGTGTATTATGGGACAGATCAAACTGCACCCAGTGTATTATGGGACAGATCAAACTGCACCCAGTGTATTATGGGACAGATCAAACTGCACCCAGTGTATTATGGGACAGACTCAAACTGCACCCAGTGATCAAACTGCACCCAGTGTGGGACAGATCAAACTGCAAACTGCACCCAGTGTATTTTCAAACTGGCACCCAGTGTATTATAGGACAGATCAAACTGCACCCAGTGTATTATGGGACAGATCAAACTGCACCCAGTGTATTATGGGACAGATCAAACTGCACCCAGTGTATTATGGGACAGATCAAACTGCACCCAGTGTATTATGGGACAGATCAAACTGCACCCAGTGTATTATGGGACAGATCAAACTGCACCCAGTGTGGGACAGATCAAACTGCACCCAGTGTATTATGGGACAGATCAAACTGCACCCAGTGTATTATGGGACAGATCAAACTGCACCCAGTGTATTATGGGACAGATCAAACTGCACCCAGTGTATTATGGGACAGATCAAACTGCACCCAGTGTATTATGGGACAGATCAAACTGCACCCAGTGTATTATGGGACAGATCAAACTGCACCCAGTGTATTATGGGACAGATCAAACTGCACCCAGTGTATTATGGGACAGATCAAACTGCACCCAGTGTATTATGGGACAGATCAAACTGCACCCAGTGTATTATGGGACAGATCAAACTGCACCCAGTGTATTATGGGACAGATCAAACTGCACCCAGTGTATTATGGGTTCCATAATTCTACAATACAGTTCTACAATACAGTATTTGTCTCGTTCTGAAATTTTTTGGTTGCTTGTTTTTCTTTGAATAAAAACAATAAACTCTTAATGGTATATTTGTTAGGCGTCATATAGCTGGAAATTAAAGCATTTTGCTGCAGCTGCCATTTGGTCTGTTGACCTCTGTACACATTGATTTTGTCTGATTTAAACAGAAAATTGAATTAAATTATTTATAGTTTAATAATGAAACAAATCTGTATATAGAAATTGATTATCCTTTCCGGCTTGAAATGGAAGCAATAAATATATCCATCAGATTTTTTTACTGATTTAGGAAGGCATGTTTTATTACTATAAGCTATATGAATAATGTAAATGATTGTTTAAGGTGATCCCTCACATGTGATAAGTATAAGAGAGTTTACAATAAAAACAATTTAAATGACAAAGTTCTATTTAAACGAACCGTCTATAATCCTATGAGGAAATACTTGGGTGTCTATCCTTTTTTAATGTACGGTGAGGTACTTATTAAGTTATGAGGAAGTAGAACTTACAAATCAATTCTGTAGTTTTAAAATGTTTATACTTATATAATATGTTTATGGTAAACAAAACAATAAATACAGTTGCCTTAGAAAGGCGCCAATATTTTTAAACCATCAGACAACATTACTTTCAACACAAGAACATTAATGAAGTAATATTTTTCTGAATTGCAAGTGGACCAGACTTTATTATTATAACGGCACAGTTGACTGATGTTGCTTTAGTAATGTTGCTACCTCTCCATACAATATAATGTAAGGATATAATTTGTAATTTTACCAAACTATTGCTTTTGGCCATTTTTTTATTTAGCATATATAAATCTCTGTTATAGAGCATGTACCGAGAAAGAAGCAAATATTATTATTAATCTCTATGTTTTTGTAAAATGCAAATAATTGTAACAAACAGCACCTTATTTTGGAACCCTAATTTACATTTCAGAACCATTTCAGAACCATATTGTATGTACAATGAAACCCCCATTAAAGGGATTTAGAAACGTCTCAGGATATTTATACTCTGCTCTTTGGGTTCCCATAATATTTTTGGGATCCAAAGCAAAGATATAACATACTACAGAAGAGTTATAGGCTGGACAATATAGATCATTATAAGACCTTCAAATAAATTAATGAAACATTAGAGCTACAATCCGTGGGGCGGGGTTCATCATTTAGCCAACAGTAGTCTTTTGTAGCACTTTTGTGTTGAGAGACCCATGTGTTTCAAAATGCCCATAGATGCAACAAATACTGCCTGGGTTGATGACACCACTATATGGCTAATTTGTATATTTCATGGATAAGCTAATTCAGAACAATGAGCCTGTGTGCCAAATGTAATCTCATTCTGTGAAATAGTCCAGTGGCCGTTATGACGCTACTGTGTTGAATTTACCTGAATATGTTACATTGTAGTGCTGTTTCCTGAAATCGATTACTGTTATGGCTGATTTATTGAAAAATTTCCCAAAATCTATAATGGCTAAATTAATGGTTCCAAATGGCCATAGTTTTCCTTGTAGGATTATCGCCTTGTTTTTAGGACTCTGGTTGCAATGAGGTGAGCGGTGAAGCTTTCAAAGGTGTCCGGTTCAATTGTACCCCCCCCCAATATGGTTGATCAGAAAATGCTTGTGCATGATATGTCCAGGCATAATCATGAACATGTGTACCAAGTTGTTTTATAATACGTATAACATGGTCCGATTCATGTGTATATATGTGCAAAACAAGGGCTACATGAATATTTAATGATCACAAGTGGCCATGTTTTTAGACATGCTGGCCTAGTTTTGCAATGATTAAAGACCAGGGGCCATAGATGCCAAATATCAAGTTATGCATGGATTGGTCATTTTGTAACCAACGAGGAGCATTTGTAGCACTTCACACTTTCTTTATTTAAGCTTCATTCTCTTTTGTTCATTAAAAGATAATTCTACAATGACTCAATCATCATAAGTTAACTGTCTGACGCAGCCAATATCTTTTTGTGTTTTGTACGGTAAAGACACTCATTATGGGTGACTATATGTGACTGAAGGTAAGTCTGTTGAATCATACAGGTGTTGAGGGAATCTCTTTCAGCCCTTTATAATAAATGACAGTCAAGCATGTTGTTGACTGCCTCTCTGCCTCCTATACTAAGTTTGCTTTATATTAATGTATGTTTGAATGTTGTTCTGTTATGTTCTTCTTGGGTTATTTAATGGTTCACTCTGTAATTGCTTTGCGATGAAGGCTTGTCCTGATTACAACCTACCATTTCATGTGTTGTATTTGTTGATGTGTTGATCACCAAGGCTGCATAAAGCACTTGTGTGTGTGTGTGTGTGTAAATTTCCTTTGCTGTGCATTGTTTCACAGTTACTTCCAGACAGACAGTGTCTGGCTAGTCGTCTGTAGCAAGGATGACCCAGGCAATTACGTCGTCCTACAGATGTGGGAAAAAGAGAGCGAGAAAGAGGGAAATGTAGTGAATGAGAGTGGACGAAACATTGTGAGCGATTGTGTTAAAGCTGAAAGAGTAGGAAGAAGTGACTGGAAGGGTCTAGAAACAGTCAGGCCACTGTCGTGACGGACAGTAGGACGTGTGTCAGCATGCGTTACAGGCCTTCGTGTCATTGGTCGGGCAACTCTGTAATGCAATTATCTCATTGGATTAGCAAGAACAGAAACCTGCAACATTCTAATGGATAGAGTACTACTTACAACACTACCTTGACTACCTGCCCACACACCGGCACACACACCAGCACACACACCGGTACACACACCGGTACACACTCCGGTACACACACACCAGCACACACACCAACACGCACACCGGCACACGCACACGGACACACACACCTGCACACGCACAGCGGCACACACACCGGCACACGCACATCGGCACACGCACATCGGCACACACACACCTGCACACAAACCGGCACACACACACCGGCACACACACATCGGCACACACACACACCGGCACACACACGTGCACACACACACCGGTACACACACACACACACACACACACACCGGCACACACACACCGGCACACAGACACACACACACACCGCACACACACACCTGCACACACACACCGGCTTACACACACACTGGCACACACACACCGGCACACTCACACCGGCACACACACACCGGCACACAGACACCACACACACACACACACACAAGCACACAAACCTGCACACACACCGGTACACACACACCACACACACCGGCACACAGACACCACAAACACACCGGCTTACACACACACCTGCACACACACACCACACCTGCACACACACACCGGCACACACACCGGCACACACACACCGGCACACAGACACCACACACACACCAGTACACACACACACACACAAGCACACAAACCTGCACACACACCGGTACACACACACCACGCACACACACACCGGCACACAGACACCACACACACACCGGTGTACACACACACACACACACCAGCACACAAACCTGCACACACACCGGTACACACACACCACACACACATCGGCACACGCACACCGGCACACAAACCTGCACTCACACCGGTACACACACACACACATCGGCACACACACACCGGCACACAAACCTGCACTCACACCGGTACACACACACACACATCGGCACACACACACCGGCACACAAACCTGTACTCACACCGGTACACACACCGGCAAACACACCGGCAAACACACCTGCACACACAACGGCACACGCAAGTACATGTTATTGGGTCTGCAGTCCAATAAGAATAGTTTTTAGAGAAAAACGACATGCTCCGCCATTGCTGTAGGAACACTGTAGACGAACGAACACTGCAGACGGACGAACACTGCAGACGGACGAACACTGCAGACGGACGAACACTGCAGACGGACGAACACTGCAGACGGACGAACACTGCAGACGGACGAACACTGCAGACGGACGAACACTGCAGACGGACAACAAGCTTGACAGGCTGTATCACCGGGCTTCCCTGCATGGAGTGCTGACATGCAGTGGGGGGAGGGGGCCCAGTGTGGAAGGTAGCATGCATCCCCTCATTCTCCTGTCTGCACACACACACACACACACACACACCCTCGTGCAATTCATAAACACATGTCAGAAAGACAACACACAAGCAGACTCGAACCATAGGCATAAATCCATTGCTTAAGCATTTACATCCTGAAACTATAGGAAAACCATGGGCGTGGTGAGGAGCGGTGTCAGGGGCGGGTGAGGGGCGGGGTGAGGGGGCAGAGCGTGGGGGGCAGAGCAGGGGGGCGGAGTGTGGGCCGGAGTGCGGGCGGAGAGACTAATAATAGGAGGATTAGAGAGCCACATTTACCAGTGAATTGCTAAGACCGGGTCGACCCTTGGCTGAACCATTTCTGACGTGTTGGAATGGGAGGGAGGGTTAAGAGCAGGGCAGGAGGTGGGAACAGTGAACAGGTAGAACAGAGTGGAGAAAGAGGTGTAGTTGCCAGGATAGAGATGTAGGTGCCAGGATTGACCAGGTAGTGAAATGAAAATGAGGTAAGGCAGAGGAAGGGAATTGGATAAAGAAAGTTGGAGGACCAGGGTCACAGTCTGATATCAATCAATCAAATGTTTGTATATTTTTTATCTTACAATGACACTTGTCACATAGCGCTTTTACAAATAGCATGCCGGAAACCCCGACAACAAGTTCATAAAAAGCGGCTAGGATAAACTCCCAGAAGGGTAAAATTTAGGAAGAAACCTAGAGAGGAACCTGGCTCAGGTCCCGGGTGACTCTTCTGGTGACTCTTCTGGTGATGGGTGGCCAGTCCTCTTTTGGTGTGGGTGAACTTTTAATAGTTTATTAATTATTCAATGCATATGTGCATACATGCTAATCACTTCATGACAGAGCCCCAGACCTCAATTTCCACCTAAAATGACCCACCCCAATCTAAATGGATATTGCTCTGGGATAGAACCATGTAGGAATATTTGGTAAAGGGCATTTAAAAGAAAACAGTCTGGATTTTGTGGAAATGTTAAATACATTATGTTTCAGTGACTTTGAAAATGTATATCTCTGACTCTGAATGTCTGCTTGATGTAAGTACAATATTATTGTATATTATCGCTTTGGTTAAAAAGTGTTTACAACAATGATGACGTCATCGTTGCCATTAGCAGTCCTTTCATTAGCTAATAAAACGGTCTGTGTTTTAGCTATTTTAAAACAGAAAACGTTGTTAGAAAGGGGAGATTGTAACCTCTATGCACAATAACAATGTAGTATATTATAAAACGGCCGTTTTTGAATTCGCAATCTTTGTTTAGAGGTTGTATAGGGTACTGCAAGTATCCCTAGTGGTTGTTTAGGGTACTGCAAGTATCCCTAGGGGTTGTATAGGGTACTGCAACGATCCCGCAGACAGAGGGCTGTCAAGAAGATCAGGTTAATATGTGTTAGTGTGTGTTAATGCCACACAGTTTACCTATAAGAGAGGCCATTGTGGTTCGAGGCCGCGGCCCGTCAGTGTGACGTTCATCACATGTTCAGGATCAGCAGGGTCGCGGCCGGGTCACAGGAGGACCGTTGAGCCTCTCCCGGGGTCACAGAGAGTGTCAGCAGGTGTTTGTCTTGCTTAATAAAGCCAGACGTTTCTCCCGTACAGCCTCTCTTTGAGAGATTAACTGGCTTCTCACTAGTACTCTCTGTTCCGCCCCTACGGCAGCTTATAAAAGCTTTGTTTTAGGAATTAATAAAACATAAGCACCATTTTGAGGTTTGGTGACAAATAAATACGAACAAAGTCATCCTTCTCAAAGGCCGATAAAAATGTTCCCACTTTTCCCCCAGCCAAATCCTTCTGTGACACATTTTCTTCCGGATTGTTCTGATGTTTAGGTCTCTTGTCATAGTCATGACGCCAGTTATCTGTTCGGGTGCATTGCAGGTGTTGATGTGCTGATGTGACAGTGACATGGTGAGACATCTATCCCCTCAGCTGCTTCACTTTACTAGACACATATGGACTTCCAGTTCACTTTGCCCTTGGTCAGCCTTAGCAGATGGCCTCACCTATGCTTGTTGTGTACAGGAGTTGTGTTAAGTGGACAGAAGACATCTCTAACCCAAATTCTAACCCTGTCCAACCCAGACCTGTCCTGTTTTGCGCTTGTTATTTGGGGTGCATAGTGGTGACTAGCCACGGTCTATCGACTCTGACCAAATTAACTCAGTCTTTTCGAGTTGAAATGTGATACCCGTAAATCCTGTAGAGATCTGACTAGAATCATTATTATTTTATTGTTCACAAGAAAACATAATGACCTAACTTGTCTGAGGTGAAGTCATTTTTTATCTATCCAAAAACTATTCCATACTGTTTTGTCGAAATACAATCACAGCCATTTCTTTATTACTTTGTCGCTTGAACACTCAATTTCATACACCTTTCATAACTTTTTTGAAAGAGGAAGCCCGAAGGGAAAACAGAAAACATCACCCAAGGATTGTGGCATTTCAAGGCCACAAGGCAATCATTGCGATTGTATTTTACAAAACCCTATTTCATCAAACTCATTTTTTATTTGCAGTCAGTGAAAAAAAACTAAAACTTGATTCTAGACAATGGCTTCAACTGGAATTGCCTCTGAACTTGGATACAGTTTGTCATCTTCAGAGTTGAGGTTCTGGTGACCGCTGCAAACGGCAACTAACAACACAAACTCTCCCGACAACACCACTCCCACATCAACTGAATGACGTTAACGTCCACCCATCATCACATCCCGACGAGGTGTTCGACCAATGAGATTCAGGCACAGGCATCTAGTCATGCCGATCGCATTCATCGCGTGACTACAGTTCACTTTGGATTTGGGGGTGATATCAAAGCGACAGAAGTCAATCACTCGTTCCCCGATGCAAAACCAATGGCAGACGTGGCTGCGTTCTGAAATTGCACCAGGGTGTTAGTTGGCAGTCTAAACTGGATCCGGTGGGACGAAAGTGGCTAGAGCAAGTGCTTAAGGGCTGTTTGCTTTATGAATGGAGCCTAGCCCACCACTTCCCTGCTCTACTCAGTCTTGCAATATCTGACCCAGCTCTGCCCTTCTCTACCCAGCCCTACCCAGCTGCCCTGCCCTGGCTGTGCCCTATTAAAGCACAGTTTGTAGGGGAGGGCGAGGGCAAACACAGGTCACGCCAGCCATGCTTTTCCCCTTTCGTAATCTCTGCCCCAGCACTGAACCCGGGATCCCATTAGAGCGGATTTATTTCCAATAGTGTAGATGTACTAGGAGAGAGATTTGCTTTCGGCCTCTATCCATAATTTCCCTCGTAGTAACGTACCGTTGACGGTACCAGGCGACTGAAAGGGATCCGTTCTGGGTTTTTTACGTCCGTGATGCATGAGGGAACACAGCGTTGGACGAGGTGTTTTTTTCCATAGGCAGACTTACTGTATTTATATTGGTCAGGACAATAACGAGTCCGTGAACGGGGTCTTTTTTCAAGACATGTGGCGTCAGCGTGGAAGGATCCCTCCCAAATCTCATTATACTCACACTAATCGAGCCTCTGAGACGTTGGTGACCTAAAAGGATAGAGAGACTCTGCTAAATGCCAGGCTGGCAGTTGTAAACACTTTTTTATTTGGGTTTGAGGTCGGCTAGATTTCCTGTTCGTAACAAAATGAAATGTGAGTCGAACTCCAAATGTTTGTCATTGGAAAGTGTAGAGGGGTTTTTGATTTTTAGAGTACTTCCTCTCTTGACTGGAATGGAAATGGAACTAACCCCAGTTCAGTTAAAAACTGTTTCATCACATAGGTTCTAAAATGGCCGGATGGATAAAAGCTGTCTGAACACTCCTAGATCCCTATGTGAATATTCTTCTGGCGTCTACCTCCCGTGTCCCCCTTATCCCCCTCCCTCCCGTGTCCCCCTCCCTCCCGTGTCCCCCCCCGTGTCCCCCTCCCTCTCGTGTCCTCCCCCTCTCTCCCGTGTCCCCCTCCCTTATCCCCCTCCCTCCCGTGTCCCCCTCCCTCCCGTGTCCCCCTCTCTCCCTTATCCCCTCCCTCCCGTGTCCCCTCTCTCCCGTGTCCCCTCCCTCCCGTGTCCCCCCCTCCCTTATCCCCTCTCCCGTGTCCCCCTCCCTCCCGTGTCCCCCTCCCTCCCGTGTCCCCTCCCTCCCGTGTCCCCCTCCTCCCGTGTCCCCTCCCTCCCGTATCCCCCTCCCTCCCGTGTCCCCCTCTCTCCCTTATCCCCCTCCCTCCCGTGTCCCCTCTCTCCCGTGTCCCCCTCCCTCCCGTGTCCCCTCCCTCCCGTGTCCCCTCTCTCCCGTGTACCCCTCCCTCCCGTGTCCCCTCTCTCCCGTGTACCCCTCCCTTATCCCCCTCCCTCCCGTGTCCCCTCCCTCCCGTGTCCCCTCTCTCCCGTGTCCCCCTCCCTCCCGTGTCCCCCTCTCTCCCGTGTCCCCCTCCCTTATCCCCCTCCCTCCCGTGTCCCCCTCTCTCCCTTATCCCCCTCTCTCCCGTGTCCCCCTCCCTCCCGTGTCCCCCTCCCTCCCGTGTCCCCTCCCTCCCGTGTCCCCCTCCCTCCCGTATCCCCCTCCCTCCCGTGTCCCCCTCTCTCCCTTATCCCCCTCCCTCCCGTGTCCCCTCTCTCCCGTGTCCCCTCCCTCCCGTGTCCCCTCTCTCCCGTGTCCCCTCTCTCCCGTGTACCCTCCCTTATCCCCCTCCCTCCCGTGTCCCCCTCCCTCCCGTGTCCCCTCCCTCCCGTGTCCCCTCTCTCCCGTGTCCCCCTCCCTCCCGTGTCCCCCTCCCTCCCGTGTCCCCCTCTCTCCCTTATCCCCTCTCTCCCGTGTCCCCCTCCCTCCCGTGTCCCCCTCCCTCCTCCCGTGTCCCCTCCCTCCCGTGTCCCCCTCTCTCCCGTGTCCCCCTCCCTCCCGTATCCCCCTCCCTCCCGTGTCCCCCTCTCTCCCTTATCCCCCTCTCTCCCGTGTCCCCTCCCTCCCGTGTCCCCTCCCTCCCGTGTACCCCTCCCTCCCGTGTCCCCTCTCTCCCGTGTACCCCTCCCTCCCGTGTCCCCCTCCCTCCCGTGTCCCCCTCTCTCCCTTATCCCCCTACCTCCCGTGTCCCCCTCCCTCCTAGCATCTGGTTGTGGTGCCGCGGTGCCAATAGAGAGGTGGTTTTTGCCCCCCAACATTGTCAGTTTGATTTCCATTGGAGTCAGTATGAACACGTATGAATTCAACACTGTAAGTGCCTGCAGCATCTGACTTAAATCTACATGCATTGATCACTGCGTGATAGTAAGCACTAAAGAGGAAGTGTGGTAGTCGGTAGTTTGGCTCTGGATAGACCATAATGAACGTTAGGCCATACTGCCTGACTGGCATCTTGTGTTTCTGTCCAATGTGGCGATTGCCCTGCCAGGGATAAGACAGGAAACAGTCAAAGAAATGTGCTAGCACATTACCACACACAGGCTGTGTATCTCTGTCTCGTGTAGACGTGTCCGACGAGAAATACTCCATTTGTGGATTCATGTCAGCGTTAGTCGGAGTGCCAACGTATCAGACTGTCAGACATGCTAGTGAGCTAAACATTTGGATGGTCAGGATTGTTTTAAGGATTCACATTTCTTACTTTTCTCTTCCAGGTTAAAGTGTGGTTTCAAAACCGCCGTACCAAGCAGAAGAAGGACACGACCAAGGACTCAGACAAGCGCTCCTCCTCCACCTCCGAGTCGCTGGCCACCTGTAACATCCTGCGCCTCCTTGAGCAGGGGCGTTTCCTCTCTGCTCCGCCCCTGAACTCCCTCATGGGCTCCCAGCACCAAGGTAGCGGCTCCCTGATGGCCAGTC
>CM055735.1:9597074-9599574 GCA_029465975.1 Dallia pectoralis | reverse complement strand
TCCAGATGAAGCCATCTTGAGTACCCCGTCTTTTTCTGATAAGGTCCCAGGTTAGGACCTTCCTACATCAGGTTTATCCCACATCCTACTCCAACCATTTCCAGCCAGTCTCATTAGAACTCCTCTCTAAACTTCTCCATCTGCTGCTCGTCTTGTCGTCGTGCAAACCTCTTTGTTTCTGTCTCAGAGCCGTTTTTGCTGGATTTGTTGTTGAATACCATGTTACTTTCAATAAGCTACATTCAATATTTACACAGTTTCCTATTAAATATTGAAGAGAGAGAAAGACCTAAGAGAGGGTGGTTGATGGAGTCAGACAGACAGACAGACAGACAGACAGGCGAACATACGAACAGACAGACAGACAGGCGAACATACGAACAGACAGGCGGACAGGCAGACAGACAGACAGACAGGCGGACAGATAGACAGGCAGACAGACAGGCAGCAGAAAGACAGACAAACAGGCATACCATTTCTACCTGCTTATATCCTCCATAACACTTTCAGTTGCTTCCCTGGCACTTTAATCTCTTGACTCTAAGAGAGAGAAGCATTAGACAAGGTTTTGTTTTGGTTATTCCTTGTAATTTTAACTGAATTTATTTTGGGCAAATTGATGTTATTCTGTACAGGTCTCAGTTTCAGATATTCACCCCCAAATCCCCTCCGATAACTACTAACTTGGAGGAGAACCGTTTGGATGGCCATCTCTGTACGGTCAGATGTAATGTTGTGTCTTATGTTTGACTAACACTACACTTGTTCACAGCGTTGTAATAAAATATGCACACCACTAAAAAGCTATTACAGTGAATGATACAGTAAATAAATCAATCAGCAGCTCCGGTTCTGGAAAAATGTAAATCTTATTATCAAAAACACACAACAATGTCATTAGAAAACCCATTAGCAGGCTTCACATGAGGAAAATAGACCTTCTTGGGGATGGAAAGTGGATAGCAAATAGCTCCGCATAAATGTCTGTCTTTCTATTGTTTGTTTGTTTGTTTCTATTGATTGTATTTTTTCACTTATTTTCTTCCTCTCTTCGTCTTGCGCTTTCACTCGTTCTCTCTCGATGCTGTGTGAACATAATTTCTCCTGACGCCGCACACATGCAGCACTGAAATTCAACATCATATATATAATCAACAGGGACTTGTGCGTAAGGAATACCGGATCTAGGCGGTCAGTTCAGTACGCAGATATTTCTTTTCTTTTTTCTGCTGTATGTGTCTAGGAACAAAAATGTGGAATTAGAATCTGCTTTCTTTTCTGAACTAAATGGCATTGAAATCAGTAGCACACTGCCGTTCACTCTAGTACTCCTAACACACGCAAGAACTGGTATTCTGAGACAGCAAATATGGGCTTGTTTCATATAACTCTCTCTTACTCACTCACTCTCTTTCTCTCTCTCTTTCTCTCTCTTTCTCTCTCTCTTTCCCTCTCTCTTTCTCTCTCTCTTTCTCTCTCTCTTTCTCTCTCTCTCACTCACCCACTAACTCCCCCCTCTATCTCTCGCTCACTTTCCATGTGAGCAGGACGAACTTGTGTCATGAGTTTGACGGTCGAAGTCCATTGAGGTTGTGTCTATATGTTTCTTTATTCAAAACAATGCTTCTAGATAGGCTGTGTTTTGTCCTTACCGGTGAGATTATGTGAGAGTAGATGGGTCATATACAGAAAAGTTGTTGCCTGATCCCAGAACTGTATGCGCTGAGCTCAACCACCGTTTGTAATGCAGTTGGTTATACATGCAAAGTGATCTGGGAGGAAAATGTTTGACAACGTGGAATTAACTGGCACCGTTCTATTACTCACAGTGAATAACAAACAACACTGTAAATACTCTGTATGGGTCTTTGCACAGGTTTCTCCTCATGTGATCTTCACTCAAATAGAAAATAAGACGGAAAAAAAGATACAACGTTATATATGCTTTACAGTTCTTTGTCTCATTAACGAATTGCACTTATTTAAAAAGATGTGTTCTGGTTTTAAAGAGCAGTTTTTGGGCTCTTTGGCTTGAAATGCCAGATATTGTATAATATGTATTTTTATTAATATGCATATAAATATATGTCTATGTACGTTGCTCTTTGTCTGTCTCATTCTTGTTCTACCGCAACACTTGACTGATTTTATTTTCATGGAAAACATTTGGTAGAGAATACGATCATCTGCTAGTTTATTTCATTCACCAATTTACACTTAAAAACAAGTTGGCCGCTGCTGAAATCTTCTTAGGGTTTTCAAATTGTCACGGTGGTGAAACCGCAACAAGTAATTTCTAAAATAACATTTCGAACAACCTTTTAGTCTTACAGATGTTCCCTTACAGTTTAAATCTAGAGTCAGACAGGCCAGGCCAGACACCAGACAGACAGGCCATAAACCAGACAGACAGGCCAGACACCAGACAGTCAGGCCATAAACCAGACAGTCAGGCCATAAACCAGACAGTCAGGCCAGACACCAGACAGTCAGGCCATAA
>CM055735.1:9489574-9592074 GCA_029465975.1 Dallia pectoralis | reverse complement strand
AGATACTAGGCATGTTCCATCATCAGACAGATACTAGGCATGTTCCATCATCAGCCAAACAGATACTAGCCATGTTCCATCATCAGCCAAACAGATACTAGGCATGTTCCATCATCAGCCAACCAGATACTAGGCATGTTCCATCATCAGCCAACCAGATACTAGGCATGTTCCATCATCAGCCAACCAGATACTAGGAATGTTCTATCATCAGACAGATACTAGGCATGTTCCATCATCAGACAGATACTAGGCATGTTCCATCATCAGCCAAACAGATACTAGGCATGTTCCATCATCAGCCAACCAGATACTAGGCATGTTGCATCATTAGCCAACCAGATACTAGGCATGTTCCATCATCAGCCAACCAGATACTAGCCATGTTCCATCATCAGACAGATAATAGGCATGTTACATCATCAGCCAACCAGATACTAGACATGTTCTATCATCAGACAGATACTAGGCATGTTACATCATCAGCCAACCAGATACTAGGCATGTTCTATCATCAGACAGATACTAGGCATGTTCTATCATCAGACAGATACTAGGCATGTTACATCATCAGCCAACCAGATACTAGGCATTTTCCATCATCAACCAACCAGATACTAGGCATGTTCTATCATCAGACAGATACTAGGCATGTTCTATCATCAGCCAACCAGATACTAGGCATGTTCTATCATCAGACAGATACTAGGCATGTTCCATCATCAGCCAACCAGATACTAGGCATGTTCTATCATCAGACAGATACTAGGCATGTTCCATCATCAGACAGATACTAGGCATGTTCCATCATCAGCCAAACAGATACTAGGCATGTTCCATCATCAGCCAACCAGATACTAGGCATGTTCCATCATCAGCCAACCAGATACTAGGCATGTTCTATCATCAGACAGATACTAGGCATGTTCCATCATCAGACAGATACTAGGCATGTTCCATCATCAGCCAAACAGATACTAGCCATGTTCCATCATCAGCCAAACAGATACTAGGCATGTTCCATCATCAGCCAAACAGATACTAGGCATGTTCCATCATCAGCCAACCAGATACTAGGCATGTTCCGTCATCAGCCAAACAGATACTAGGCATGTTCCATCATCAGCCAACCAGATACTAGGCATGTTCCATCATCAGCCAACCAGATACTAGCCATGTTCCATCATCAGACAGATAATAGGCATGTTACATCATCAGCCAACCAGATACTAGGCATGTTCCATCATTAGCCAACCAGATACTAGGCATGTTCCATCATCAGCCAACCAGATACTAGGCAGGTTCTATCATCAGACAGATACTATGCATGTTACATCATCAGCCAACCAGATACTAGGCATTTTCCATCATCAACCAACCAGATACTAGGCATGTTCCATCATCAGCCAACCAAATACTAGGCATGTTCTATCATCAGACAGATACTAGGCATGTTCCATCATCAGCCAACCAGATACTAGGCATGTTCCATCATCAGACAGATACTAGGCATGTTCCATCATCAGCCAACCAGATACTAGGCATGTTCCATCATCAGCCAACCAGATACTAGGCATGTTCTATCATCAGACAGATACTAGGCATGTTCCATCATCAGCCAACCATATACTAGGCATGTTACATCATCAGCCAACCAGATACTAGGCATGTTCCATCATCAGCCAACCAGATACTAGGCATGTTCTATCATCAGACAGATACTAGGCATGTTACATCATCAGCCAACCAGATACTAGGCATTTTCCATCATCAACCAACCAGATACTAGGCATGTTCCATCATCAGCCAACCAGATACTAGGCATGTTCTATCATCAGACAGATACTAGGCATGTTACATCATCAGCCAACCAGATACTAGGCATTTTCCATCATCAACCAACCAGATACTAGGCATGTTCCATCATCAGACAGATACTAGGCATGTTCCATCATCAGCCAACCAAATACTAGGCATGTTCCATTATCAGCCAACCAGATACTAGGCATGTTCCATCATCAGCCAACCAGATACTAGGCATGTTCCATCATCAACCAACCAGATACTAGGCATGTTCCATCATCAGCCAACCAAATACTAGGCATGTTCCATTATCAGCCAACCAGATACTAGGCATGTCCCTTGATCAGCCAATCAGCTATTCAGTACTATAGTGTCAGTGATGGATTGTTCTTTTTTTAAATTAACGTTTTGATAAACATTCACATTGGTTAAAACTGTTCTGCCATCTTCATGACTTCATAACTGTTTTTAAGCATACTATTTCATTATTTTTAGATTTAGAGATGGCTTGGTGAAGATGTGAAAGCGGCTATGACATTTTGTAGCTGTTGTTTATTAGCTTGATCATACACTAGTTAAACTAAAGTTTATTTTTGAAATGTATATATTGTTTAAATGTATCTAAGCCATTAAGAATGCTTAAGTGGTCAGCCAGTACTTCCTATTTCATTAGTGTATAAATATGAAGTGACACACATGCCAAATGTCTATCATCTGAATAAATTAAGATCAGAGAACACAGTAATAAAATGTGACAAACGGCGGTTGACCTACATGAATAAGGCTATAAAAATATATGAATAATTATTAAGAGGTTTAAATTAATTGGAGCTGTAATTGACCTGGCTGGAACATGGCGCAAACAGATTTTGCTCCCATACATAATGAGGAGGAGGGTTGCAAGTTAAGAAATTCAAACAGTTTGAGTATTTCAGACATTGTTGAATCTTTTAGACATCAGCTACAGGCAAGTGAAAAAGTAAATAAACCACCTGGAAAGTTTTCATTTTTTGTCATATGTAAATCTAATCTTTACTTTAACACTAGAGACAGATAAAGGTAACCTAATGGGAAAAATGACACTGAAAGTGTCCCTGAAAGTATGATTTGCAATAAGTACAATACAATCATAAATTACAATAAGTACAATACAATCATAAATTACAATAAGTACAATACAATCATAAATTACAATAAGTACAATAAAATCATAAATTACAATAAGTACAATACAATCATAAATTACAATAAAATCATAAATTACAATAAGT
The DNA here is from genome assembly GCA_029465975.1 of Dallia pectoralis. Taxonomy (NCBI): domain Eukaryota; kingdom Metazoa; phylum Chordata; class Actinopteri; order Esociformes; family Umbridae; genus Dallia; species Dallia pectoralis. The sequence continues at coordinate 9,589,000 of CM055735.1, read as the reverse complement.
ACAATACAATCATAAATTACAATAAAATCATAAATTACAATAAGTACAATACAATCATAAATTACAATAAGTACAGTACAATCATAAATTACAATAAGTACAATACAATCATAAATTACAATAAAATCATAAATTACAATAAGTACAATACAATCATAAATTACAATAAGTACAATACAATCATAAATTACAATAAGTACACCCATAGCATCATATACAGGTTTCTTGGTGCTGTCTAACCGTCTGCTACATCAACTAAGAGGACTTTTTGCCCACTCTTTTTCACAGTACTGTTTTACTGTTTCATGTTTGAGGGCTTTGTGGCCATGACAAATCAACTAATACTACAGACATGGTAAAGGGGTCCACTTTTTAAACATAAATGCAAGGCGTTGCATTTGGGATTGGTATGATTTCTATCTGCAAAGACTGTGACTTTGGGTAAATATCAATCCTACTTTTTAATCTGGGTGAATATTTATTATACCAATAGAGAAGTACCTTGGTGTTAGAGTGTGATTTGACATAGTTCTCACACAGCAAAAAAAGAGCCCGGCAGCAAGAGGAAATGTCAAATGTCGTGTGGATTATATTTGATGAAAATGTTTTGTAGGGGTTGGTCCATTTTTGTAAGGACAAAACATTTTTGACATTAGAAAGACGAATTTACACTTTTTAGGACTTTTTAAGAGCTTTTTAAACGATCTAGTTTTTAATCCTTGCTATGCAGGGAAGTGCCTGGAACCACAGGATGCTCCAAGTTAATACCACATCTGTATACCACATGTGACAATACGTGGGCATTCAATTAACAGGCTCCATCACAACTATTGACACACTTAACTACTATTAGGACAAAATATGCAATAGAAATATCAATCTACATGTACATATATAAAATATATTGAAGACAATTTAAATAATGAACGCAATATGCACTAATACAGATATATTTTCGTAGTTTTTTTAGTTGATGTGAAATGCCTACTGCCCTTTATTGCTTTCTATTTAGTTGACATTTGAATAATTAAGCAGCCGCACTTTTCTGCCCAATGCATTTTCTTGGGGGATTACGACACAATAAATCGTCCCTATTCTATCTATTAGGCTATCGTTCCGTTGTGTATTCATCCGGCAGTATGCCATTCTCCCTCTCTGCTAATATTTATCATAATATGGAGCGACCGCCCATTTTTACTTTCAACCAATCATTCCCGTAAGAGTAGCGTAACTGTTGCCCGTCACTCACTTTAGTGACTCCATCTAGGCTATTCAAAAATTAAAGTATAGAGGGACAATATTGAAAAGCATGCGCATAAATGTGTCCACGTGAATCCCTCCCCCTGTTTTAAACCTCAAAAGCCTTTCAAACATCTAAATGAGTCCGGGTCCATTTAAAAGGACATTGTGGAGAATAGAAGCTTCATGATTACTGGTCGAGCTCCTCCTCCGTCTTAAGTGCTGGCCTTAATGCAATAAATTAACAGAAATAGTTTTCATGGAAAATACCAGCATCGCTATGCGAAATTGAAATAATTAAAATAAAATATCCTTGGCCCTGGCGATTCAAATTCTCACCTACACTGATTCCCTTAACAATCATGCCTCCAGGCCAGCGTCAGTTGCATGAGCGTCGTCGGTTGTGTTAAGGCCTTGCAATGCTGCACAATATCACACAGCAGGGCGGTGTTTGCATCACCTCCCGTTTGTATTCGCTGTTTCACAATACATTTGTTCTGTTTCTTGAGGACATTGCAGTATAACACACCACTGGGTTAGGGCTTACGTTCAGAAGGCACTATAACCAGGGCCCCCGATCCACAGTAAAAACAAACATGACAAACTTACCAACCTGAATTATATAATACCTCGTTGTGTTTTCTCTCTCTCAAAAATGTGTTATGTGGAGAGAGGGCGCGGGCGTGAATTGGCAGTGATGGTCTTCAACTCTAAGCGCTCAGGTTAGAAACCTTCGTTTTTCATCTACAGAATCAAATGGCTTGACCTCTTGAATTGTGGCTTTTGAACGGTCTTGTTTGTTAGTTCTATTTTTTTACAGACAGAAGGCCACATTATTACAGTCATGTCACGTCTGAAAGAGTTGTCCACACAGTCCCTTCTCTCTCCGATAAACAGGGCTGATCAGAACATCAAGGACATCTTGATTTTCCCATTCACACCATTCAGGCAGTTCACCTTATAATGTTGCTCTCTCTTTCTCTCTCTCTCTCTCTCTCTCTCTCTTTCTCTCTCTCAATCTCTCCCATTCTTTCTCTCTCTATTTCTTCCCGATCTCTGAGCCAGCTCAAACGCAGTTCATATTGTGGTTTCTGAATCCAGTTTTGTCTCTCTTAAAACCGTTCTATGTTTCTATGTCCACCTCACCGTGCCAGCGTGGGTACGCCAAAACAGACGGGACTACGATATCGACACATGCTTAAAATATGAGTTTAAACAAGTTAAGTTTGTATTAACCTCCTCAACCCAGTTGAGCCAATTGCACCTCACTGTAGCTGCCGGGCCCTGCTTGCTTCCCTATTGTAGCCCTGACAAAAGGAAACCCGGGTCCTCTCGCAGGCTAGGTTACAAGCGGCTGTATGAGGTAGACACTCTTGGCTGGCTCTGCGTTATCTGCTGTGACACTTCCGATTACTTCCGCGGCTCCTCTATCTGATCTGCACATCCAATTCAATTAGTGCCAATTAGTTAGTCCCTGCTCTGCTCTCCTCCTCTCCTCCTCTCCCCTTCTCCGGCCGACCCAGCTTCTGGTGCCGTACCATCCCAGCCAGCTGGTCCCTACTCACGTTCCTCCGCCGCCGCCCCGGTCCAGCAGAACAGTCCGCTCCAGTGCACTCTGCAGCGCTTGTGGAAACCCTTTGTGTCGGCCGATCCCCTAGCCAACCCCCCTCCCTGGCTAACTCTGGGTCCCGGCACACCTGGCCCTCGCAAATTGGGAGCGCTGAAAAAGCAGCGAGAGAAAGGCTGGATGGGTGCAGGAGGAGGGGGAGGAACGGTCGAGGTTGACGGGTTTCGCAGAATTCCGACGGAGCAAAAAGTTAATGATGGGTCTTTTGTTGGAATCCCCCAAAGAGGAAAAAACCTGCACGGCCGGTGAAAATGCTAGAGAAAATCGCCGCGTATGCCAGTGAACAGAGACAATGGAGCATGGCACTGAGAACATGGGCGCTGAGTTTCTCACCCTGCGTTTATATCGCTTACATGATCACTTCGTGTGTTTGGTAGTTGAGAGAGTGCACTCCTCCAGATTAATCATTAATGAATCGTCTGGGAGAGTTTTTTATTCACATCTTTATTGGGCCCCTCACATAAAAAACATCACAAACTTTTGGCTCTACTCACTTTCACCTGTTTGTCCCACTTTCACTTGGTTGTCCCACTTTCACCTGTTTGTCCCACTTTCAACTGGTTGTCCCACTTTCACCTGTTTGTCCCACTTTCACCTGTTTGTCCCACTTTCACCTGTTTGTCCCACTTTCACCTGTTTGTCCCACTTTCACCTGGTTGTCCCACTTTCACCTGTTTGTCCCACTTTCACCTGGTTGTCCCACTTTCACCTGTTTGTCCCACTTTCACCTGTTTGTCCCACTTTCACCTGGTTGTCCCACTTTCACCTGTTTGTCCCACTTTCACCTGTTTGTCCCACTTTCACCTGTTTGTCCCACTTTCACCTGGTTGTCCCACTGCTGCCACCATTCTAGCCTCGTCCTGATCTCCCTCACTGCCCGGTTGTATCCGCCATGTTAAAGGACGCTCCTGTCTTCTAATTGTAGCCATAATGGACCTGTGTCAACAATTAATACTTGGGCATAATGGAGCTGTATTCAAATTACACAGAGGGCCTTGTGGCGCGGCAGATCAATGTCTACACTCTAGTTCTGATCAATCTCAAAATTGATCCCCCAACATTTTCTTTTCTTATGAAAACAACTCTTAGCCACCCCAAACTGTTCACCCCATGTGTATGTTTTAAACAAAATCTCTCTTCTCTCTCTCTTCTTTCTCAAATGTCTCCCTCTCTCTTCTTTCTCACATGTCTCTCTCTCTCTTCTTTCTCACATGTCTCTCTCTCTCTCTCTCTCTCTCTCTCTCTCTCTCCTTTCTCCCATCTCTCTCTTCTTTCTCCCATCTCTCTCTCGTTTTTTTCTCCCATGTCTCTGTCTCTATTCTTTCTCCCAGATATATCTCTCTCTTCTTTCTCTCTCTCGTTTTTTCCCCCAATGTCTCTCTCTCTCTCCTTTCTCCCATCTCTCTCTTCTTTCTCCCATGTCTTTCTCCCTCCTCCCTCTATCTCTCCAATAAAGGACCCCCTCACATGTCCTCCTTCCCCAACAGGCTCTAATCTGGCCTGACAGCTTCCACCGTAATTGGTCATAACACCCAGATGGACCGCTCCTTAATTTGCTGTTCCACATCCAGAGATGGATGGGCACGGGCGGAGGGAGGTGGAGGAAAGCCTTGATTTGTTGGTTATAGATACAAGAGCGGTAAACACCCAAGGCTCCGCGCCCGACAGTTTGAACAGGCTTTTGTTCACACGTCTATTCAAAAGGGAATGAGGGCCCTTTCACCCCCTCCTGCTCTCTCCCTCCCTCATCCTAAACCCCTTCCTGCCCTCTCTCCTGCTCTCCCCATCTCTCCCTCTCTTCCTCCCTCCCTCTCTCATCCTAAACTCCTTCCTGCCCTCTCTGCCCTTCTCCCTCCTTCACTCCCTCCTTTCCTCTCCCCCTCTCTCCCTCCTTTCCTCCTACCTCATCCTAAAATATTTCCTGCCCTCTCTCCCCTTCTCCCTCCTTCACTCCCTCCTTTCCTCTCCCCCTCTCTCACTCCCTCGTTCTTAACCCCTTCCTGCATTACCCATACGGCTTGAAATGCAAACTTCCCGATCACTTCCCATTTGGGTGATTCAATTGACAGATGAGATTGCTTAAACCAGAGTAGACTTAAACGTTTGATGTTCAGGGTGAGAGGTGACGCTAGTTAGGTGTGTTAGCACCCCTGTGATGTGTTCTAGATGCAGAGCTCCTGATTGGTGGAGAATAAGGAGAGCCTGCTCCTGTGTGGCCCTGGTTCTCTATGTGACACAGAAGGATTGGGGTTAGTGGGGTACATGGTCAGGGCCGGCCAAGCAGAGGCGAAGACCCCTGGCACTAATGAGGGCAACCCACTGGCCACTGTGACTTCAGGGGTGTAGAGGTCAACAGGGCCCGATGGAGGGGTCAGAGAGGGCCTGGTAGGGGCTTTGGTCTGATGTGTGTGTGTGTTTGTGTGTAGGGGTCAAGAAGGGCTGTAAATGCGACTGAATGGGCGAAATGTCATGAGGGGTGTGTGGCCTGGTGTCACTCCAAGCCAATGAAAGCCTCATACAGACAGGCCTGGTGATCAATAGTCTCCCTGAGGATCTCTGTGTGTCTGTGAGAGAGGGGGGGCATGTTAGCTAAGACAACACAGGCAGGCAATGATGTAACATTAATCTGGCGGTTGCATTGCCAAGAAGTGTTATGTTGCACCACAGATACATAGCACAGCCAGAGGGAGAGCAGAGAGAGAGAGAGAGAGAGAGCTGTTAAGACTGAACAGACAAAAAAGGAGGGGCGGTGGTGGGTGGAAGAAATAAGAAGAGTGAAAAGGACAGGGTAGAGTGTCTGAGAGAGGGCAATATACGCTAGGGTGAAAGACAGAGTGGAAGGGTGGTGATAAAGAGTTAGAGAGAGAGGGTGATACAGAGTTAGAGTGTGGGGGAGATAAAGAGTTAGAGTGTGGGGGAGATAAAGAGTTAGAGTGTGGGGGAGATAAAGAGTTAGAGTGTGGGGGAGATGCAGAGTTAGAGTGTGGGGGAGATGCAGAGTTAGAGTGTGGGGGTTAGAGTGTGGGGGAGATACAGAGTTAGAGTGTGGGGAGATAAAGAGTTAGAGTGTGGGGGAGATAAAGAGTTAGAGTGTGGGGGAGATAAAGAGTTAGAGTGTGGGGGAGATAAAGAGTTAGAGTGTGGGGGAGATAAAGAGTTAGAGTGTGGGGGAGATAAAGAGTTAGAGTGTGGGGGAGATAAAGAGTTAGAGTGTGGGGAGATAAAGAGTTAGAGTGTGGGGGAGATAAAGAGTTAGAGTGTGGGGAGATAAAGAGTTAGAGTGTGGGGGAGATAAAGAGTTAGAGTGTGGGGAGATAAAGAGTTAGAGTGTGGGGGAGATAAAGAGTTAGAGTGTGGGGAGATAAAGAGTTAGAGTGTGGGGGAGATAAAGAGTGTGGGGAGATAAAGAGTTAGAGTGTGGGGAGATAAAGAGTTAGAGTGTGGGGAGATAAAGAGTTAGAGTGTGGGGGAGATAAAGAGTTAGAGTGTGGGGAGATAAAGAGTTAGAGTGTGGGGGAGATAAAGAGTTAGAGTGTGGGGAGATAAAGAGTTAGAGTGTGGGGGAGATAAAGAGTTAGAGTGTGGGGGAGATAAAGAGTTAGAGTGTGGGGGAGATAAAGAGTTAGAGAGAGAGAGTTAGAGAGGGAGATAAAGATTTAGAGAGAGAGAGAATGAGTCAGAGAGAACGAGGAAGAGATAAAGAAAGTTAGAAAGATAGAGAGAAAACAGGAAAAGGTAAAGAATGAGGAGTTTCTTTTTCCCAAGCCTTGCAGCAGCAGTCCAATTAAAGGGGATTTCTCTCACTGCACATCTGAGGCCCTTCAAGCTTCCCGTTCAGTTGGTGGAGTTTGGTAGGACGAGGAGGAACGAAGAGAGAGAGAGAGAGAGAGAGAGAGAGGGAGAGAGAGAGGGAGAGAGAGAGGGAGAGCTTGTTGTCAGTCTATTGAATGCAGCCCGTGGATGATGGAGGTGTGTGTATGTGCCTGTATATTGTGTTATTCTGAGTGTGTGTGTATGTGCCTGTATATTGTGTTATTCTGAGTGTGTGTCTATGTGCCTGTATATTGTGTTATTCTGAGTGTGTGTGTGTGTGCCTGTATATTGTGTTATTCTGTATATTGTGTGTGTGTGTATGTGCCTGTATATTGTGTTATTCTGAGTGTGTGTGTATGTGCCTGTATATTGTGTTATTCTGAGTGTGTGTGTATGTGCCTGTATATTGTGTTATTCTGATGTGCCTGTATATTGTGTGTGTGTATGTGCCTGTATATTGTGTTATTCTGAGTGTGTGTGTATGTGCCTGTATATTGTGTTATTCTGAGTGTGTGTGCCTGTATATTGCCTGTTATTCTATTGTGTTATTCTGTATATTGTGTTATTCTGTGTGTATGTGCCTGTATATTGTGTTATTCTGAGTGTGTGTGTATGTGCCTGTATATTGTGTTATTCTGAGTGTGTGTGTGTGCCTGTATATTGTGTTATTCTGAGTGTGTGTGTGCCTGTATATTGTGTTATTCTGAGTGTGTGCCTGTATATTGTGTTATTCTGAGTGTGTGTGTGCCTGTATATTGTGTTATTCTGAGTGTGTGTGTGCCTGTATATTGTGTTATTCTGAGTGTGTGTGTATGTGCCTGTATATTGTGTTATTCTGAGTGTTTGTGTATGTGCCTGTATATTGTGTTATTCTGAGTGTGTGTGTGTGTATTCCAGTATGTCAGATTTTTTGTGTGTATACTTGTGTGTGTGTAAGCAAACACGCGTGCACATTCACATATGTGTGTGTGCCGGTACGCACGTGACCGTGATTGTGGGTAAGGGGATGTTCACGAGGACTGCATCAGCAGCCGAACATCTAAACAGGACCGGGACACGCAGATGTGTGAGTCCCCAGCCTGAGCCCTGCCAAGGCCCACTGTGAGGGGTCATGACCTTTACAGAATCACTGCTCCTGCACGTCAGAACTAATACAGGTCAAAGTCCACCCCAACACCAGCTGCATGAGGAGAGAAGGAGGGAGAAGAAGGTAGAGAGAGAGAGTTAAGAGGAGAGAGGTACGGTCAGAAATGTAGAGTGGGTGCATTGGGGGGTGGAGGGGGGAAGGGGGTTGGAACACAGGGGTGAAGACTGGAGCTGGAGGTTTTCTCTCTTCCCGCATCAGCGGACAACACGGAGTGTGTTAAGTGGGGGAGCTGCGAGCCGCAGGGAACGACACAGGTGATTGTGAGAGTCAAATAGGGTAGTTAGAGCGTCTCCGTCATCACCGCCGACACCTCCACCGTCATCATCATCATCATCACCATCATCACCACTACCAACTCTCATTCATCATTGTCTTGGTAGATGTTTGATTGCGTGTGATAGCTGAGGCACTTCGCGCCCGGTGGGAGAATTGATGGGTGTGAAATCTAATTGGGGAGCCGGGGAACTGATTGGTGGACCATTGGGATTTGGTCGGTGAGGCCTGTTTTTTGTATATTTTTTCGTTGTTTATCTTTAAGGGGCAGGGATATCAGTCGCCGGCTTGATCTGTGAGATATTTGAGATAACAGGTTGAACACAACAAAGATGGAGAATTGAAGAGTTCTGTCTGAATACTTTCGTAGGACACTGTACAAGTGCAAAATAAAAATTAAATAATTATCAGACCAAAGTTAGACATGAAAACTCCATGTTTGTAAGGGAGGGGTATTGATGACATGTGGCACATATCAGCAAATACATGGCAGGTTTTGGCTCAACAGCCCGTAACCAAACTCCCTGGAATTAATCTTTTGAAATGAATTATTGTAAATAAATAATCCTTAAAACCTCTGTATTTCCACTGTAAATATCCATTCATTACTTGTAGGTGAGTCATTTCACCCAAGTAGATCCTGGTCAGCCTATACGTCTGAGAATTGTGACTGGGGTCAATTTATTTCAAGTGAAAGTAACTCACTGTGCCTGTCCGTGTCCATTAATGATTCGCCAGCGAAGAGACCAACATTGCAAGATCATTTTACCTCCAGGAAACCAACTGTTAATTACCGTGGTAATGACCAAGGCGCAGAACCCAAACCCACCTGGATCGACCCGCCCCACTCCTCCCCAGTCTGTTGTCAGGGATGTCTGGATGCTGTTCCATCTACTAACTGTCACATTGCTTCGGGCCAGACTCTTCCTCGACGAGGGCCAGCCGTCTGGGCCGCCTCGTGCCAGTCAGACCGGTTTCCTCTGTGACATCATCATCCTCAGACTGTGGAGGACGGTGGTGATGGGGATTTTGCAAAGTGTGTGATGTCATCACGTCTAGGTCAGTGGAGATGTTAATGGCTGATTGTCGTTGTTTGTCTGACGCATGTGACCGGGGTTACTAGACTACATAGGGCTTCTTTATGAGGTTATCATTTAAGTTGATGTTTTCTAGTGGAAATGTGAATGCACTCATACACACACTTACATACACACTCACATACACATTCACACTCACAATCACATACACATTCACAATCACATTCACACTCACATTCACACATACACATTCAGTCAATTTAGCAGACAAGCAAGCACATGCATACCAACACGCACACACTCTTGTGATCTTTAAGGTTCATCAGCTATTAATTTGAATTATTCCATTTCATCCCATCTTTAGTTTAAGATCTGTTGGAGATTAATAAAAACCTGAACAGCAACCTCAAAGAAGAAAAAAAGTTCAGATTTTTTAACTTTTTATGATCATTCTGCGTAATTAAATTTAACATTCAGTACATTTTAAATGAAGTTTATAATAGACCTATTTAATTATATTCAAATGGCATTGAGGGAACATAATAGAATTTGACAAAATTTCACATTTATTTTCTGGTGTTTAATGCAAATTCAACCGTTATTTTATTAATGAAATAATGTCAAAACAATACAGTTAATTAGCTAAATGCGTACAACAAACAATGTATTGCATTGCTGAGTTTCGTAGTTTTATTTCAGGTCTGAAGGTTTTTTAGTTTGAATGGGCAAAACAGTCTTCGCTTGCTTTTTGCTGATTGGTCTGGTGGTTTAGGACTGGCTCTACATAAAGAGAAGCAGGAAATGCAACAGGTGGCAGAGTCATAGCGCCACCTACAGACTCACTAGCATTAGGACCTCAGTCTCCTGTCCATTAATTATTGTTTTTCTCACTGCTATTATTTTACGAGCTAGGTCAACCTGTGTTTGTGGTCAATGTCTTGGCATCAAACTAAGGTTTGTATAGTTGTTGAACAGAATAAATGCTATATGCTTTTGTCATAAATATTTTATTTTGAACAATATATTCTAGAAATGCATGGACATTATAGTTGCTGATAGAGGAAATAAAAACTACACCACATTTTTTTTATTAACCCGTGTCCAAAATTATTAATTCATTAATTGTTTATGAGTTGCTCTACAGTAATTTCCCAAACGTTTAACAGATCTCAGGTAAAGATCTTGAATTCCATATGACCCAGGTAAATGTGATTGATTTTCTGTAAATAAAATGTACATATGAGTAATTTACGCATTCATTATTTTGGTCGATATAAAGTCACTGGTGAACTAGAACTGAATGTGTTGGCTCTTGGGATGTGGATATTCATCTGCTGGCTCTGTATGTTAATATGTTACATCTGTGTAGTTATTCACCACCCACATCATGGTCTCCTGTAGCTCTGTTGATAGCGCCTGGTGCAACTGTACAATTAATTTGAAAGATGCCATTATGGTGAAATGTGAATCCAACTCCCTCTCTCCCTCTCTCTCTCCATATCCCTCTCTCTCTCTCTCTTATTTCATCACAGACACCTGTTTTTGTTTCGTATTTCTCGCACCAGTTTTCTCTCATCACGGACCCTCTTTAAGCTCCTGTTTCCCTTTCGTATCCTGTGGATCTTGGTTTTGGTTAACACTCAAATGTAACGCTGTTCCGCATTTTGGTTCGGTTCAGTCAGTTATGTGGTAATGTATTTCGTACGTGTCTGTTCTGTGTCAGTTGTTAAATGTCTTCTGTTCTCACTGCGCTTGAGTCCTGCCTCCATGTCTGCAGGGTTTCAAATAGTACAGATACAATATATGTTTACATGCTTACTGTCATAGTTTAAAATGGGACCGTTAAGGTTTGGAAATGTTTTACTCATTATATTGGACATTAAAGAATGCCCATAGCCTGCCAATAGCTAGTCAGAATGTTTCGGGACAGATACATGTACCGTAAATTATGTATTTTCTCCCAAATTAATAGAGAATGATTTAAAATGTACACAAACTGCATTATAATATGAGTACAGTGTAGCTAAATCATCTCTGTAGGTCCTAACAAACAGCAGTTTACAGTAATTCACATCATATTAAAATCCCATATCAGTTGGATCATTTTGAGTGGTTGAAGGTCAAAATGGAAGCGATATGTCACTCTTCTATGTTCCAAAGTTCAAGGGAGGCTTGTGCTTGTGTGGATACAAAAAAAGATTCAGAAAAAGTCTGCTCCAAATGCCTTGAAGCATAATTCTGGTTTGTTATTGTTTTCACAGCACGGCGGAGTCATGGAGAGTTCACTGCTATCTGCAAGGCTGCTCTGTCACATTACATTGTCTGTCTCTCTGTCACTGTATCTGCATCTGTATCTCTCTTCCTACTGTACTCAACAAGTCACATCAGCAGCCCTTTTTCTTCTCTCTCCCTGTTCCATTCGCTCATTCGGTTCCCTCTATCAATTCGGTTCAATTTCAATTCCATTTAAGTGCTTTACTGCCATGGGAAACATCTGTTTACTTTTGCTATAATGGCAACGTTGTGCTATTTAGCAGGATAGTTGATGATAGGTGCTATTCCAAAACACAGTCTTCCCATTTACTTCCAGTAAAATATGAAATCCTTGTCTTCTTCTTCCTTCATAACACAGTAAGACTGGGAAGAGCCGTTGCCCTCTGGGTGACCTATGCAGAATAGGGTTCGTGTCAGCGTGAGCTGTTCCTCTGTCGAATGCTGGATAATCCTATTGGAGTCATTACCGATGAAGGAAGTGATGATGGCAAGAACAGTTCAAGGCATGCCAGGGCATATGACGTGTGTGTGTGTGTGTGTGTTAGTACTGAAATGTGTGTTTTCATTTTGTGCATGTGTGTGTTAAAGATCATTTAGGGGACTAATAACGAGTGGTAGCGCACCGAGAGATCTTCAGTGTTTTTATCGATCTGCGACAAGCAAGGGTTTGGGTCTCCTTGGGTTATTATGAAGTAGTTATCATGAACCTGGTCGTTTGAGGCCTGAATGCTGATTGGATGAAAGCTGTGGTATATTAACCTGCAGACCACAGGTGTGATTATATCGATATACATATAGCCAATACATATAGCTCTGCGTTTCGTCTTGGCCAACGACAGCTGTAAACATGTTGGCTGTATATCATACGCAAAGAATCAGATCAGAACCCTCTAAATCCAGTGATTTCTGGATCATCCACACAAAACAACAACACACAGATGTCGCTGCTGCATTGTGACTGAACACTGCTAACCTAAACTGACCCCAATGACTCTCTGTTTACAACCGACACTCATATCTAAAGTGAAATGAACACACTGTCATATTTAAACTTGATATAGATGACTGAAAAGGCATGTATAAAGTACACAACACTGGTAGTGTGTTGTATTTGATGCAAGACTGGGAAAACTTCACTATTTAATATTAATTAAATAATTCTGGGACATTTTTAATTTCTAACTTAAGAGAAAATGTGTCAAATCGATTGTTACTCTGAGTAAATAGACTTAATAGAGTGCTTATTCGTTGTACACATTAAATACTTTTTGTTTTGAAGACCATGTCTGAGTTTGCGAAAACATTTTTGTGATTTTCCACGTTTATATTTTCCAGTTATAAAAACATATTTAAAAAAGCTCTAAAGTTGCCAAATTTTACTAAACTATCTGATTCCTTAAATCATTAAGCAATGCCATAAAAGTGTACTATTTCCGTGTCATACATAATCCACGAACAACATAAATGCTATCAATTATAACTGAAGCATTACCTATACATATTGGCACGTTCTATCAATTATAACTGAAGCATTAGCTATACATATTGAAGCATTAGCTATACATATTGGCACGTTCTATCAATTATAACTGAAGCATTAGCTATACATATTGAAGCATTAGCTATACATACTGGTACATTCTATCAATTATAACTGAAGCATTAGCTATACATATTGAAGCATTAGCTATACATACTGGTACATTCTATCAATTATAACTGAAGCATTAGCTATACATATTGGTGCATTCTATTAATTATATCTGAAGCATTAGCTATACATATTGAAGCTTTAGCTATACATATTGGTACATTCTATTAATTATAACTGAAGCATTAGCTATACATATTGGCACGTTCTATCTATTATAACTGAAGCATTAGCTGTACATACTGAAGCATTAGCTATACATGAAGCATTAGCTATACATATTGGTACATTCTATTAATTATAACTGAAGCATTAGCTATACATATTGGCACGTTCTATCAATGATATCTGAAGCATTAGCTGTACATACTGAAGCATTAGCTATACATGAAGCATTAGCTATACATATTGAAGCTTTAGCTATACATATTGGTACATTCTATTAATTATAACTGAAGCATTAGCTATACATATTGGCACGTTCTATCAATTATAACTGAAGCATTAGCTGTACATACTGAAGCATTAGCTATACATGAAGCATTAGCTATACATATTGGTACATTCTATTAATTATAACTGAAGCATTAGCTATACATATTGGCACGTTCTATCAATGATATCTGAAGCATTAGCTGTACATACTGAAGCATTAGCTATACATGAAGCATTAGCTATACATATTGGCACGTTCTTAGTTTTAACTTACCTACTACATAAAACGGTAAAAAAAAAAAAAAAAAAAAAAACAACGTTGTGAGACAACAGACACATCGGGGGAAAGATCTTAACTATATATACTATGTAACAGTACCTTCCTAAACAATAATAACCGCGTAGTTATATTTGCAGAACACTTCCGGTTATAGGTTGACTATCATCACTGTGTCAGTATGTCAGGATGGCCGAGCGGTCTAAGGCGCTGCGTTCAGGTCGCAGTCTCCCCTGGAGGCGTGGGTTCGAATCCCACTTCTGACATTAATTTTTGCTTTTTTCACGAAGAATATTAAGTGCGAAAGCATTTTTTGTTATGTTGCGTTGCATGTAGGCCTGGACATCTCGAAAGGGTACAATCTGTGTGACTTTGGTAAAAGATACGCAGAGTAAAATCCTGCTTCTAACATTTAAAATAAAAAATACTATAAAATACTATAACACCACTTGTCCTCTCACTTATCCCCTAATGTGAATTTATAGACAGACTGGAAAGAAAGTTTACAATGAGAATATCTCAGGCACACCGAACAGTTGTGTAGTAAAATATATTTGAAAATGTATTTTAAACATTATGTACAGATTTCTTCAGTCCTCCTAATTCCTTAAAAACGTTTACCACATGTATGGATTTAATTTGTATTACAATTGATAAACAGTTAATTAATTGTTATTAATTCATAATGGTTATAATAATAGGTGAAAAAACGATTTTATCTCTTGTTATTCGAAAAAAATCCATATTGTCTTGAATATATCTGATGTGGCACAATACAGTGCATTTACCGGAGATACCGGCAATAATCTGTGAGACTGACGTCATAACAGATAGCTTACAAATCGTATTATCAAAAATATTCAGGCTTACAACAGGTGAGTTGATCGTCTGCGGCATACCTGACTGCTACAATAGTTTCAGTGTTACTTCTGTAAATATTGCTAATGTCGTAGTGATTGATGGAAAACATAATGAATATAACTGTAAACCGTCAGCGCCCCAGGGTATTTTAGGTCTACACCTCACATTTTCTGCACCTCTTTGTTATATAGATTTGTCAGAATATCCGTTCGCGTGCCCGGTACATCCCAATGCAGCAGAGTGTGCTTTCACTGTGCCAATGCCATCAAACAGCCAGGATATTATGTGACAATTTCACCTTTCCGACCACGCTGTAATTACTATAACAAAGGTCAGGGTGACAGACTGATTTAAGGATCTAGAAGGCACGTACCCATGGTGACAGACGGATCTAGAAGCACAGAGAGGGGCAAGGGGGGGTGGGGGCATGTATCTACGGTGACAAACAAACCTTAGGGCCTGGGTGACCACTGTATCCCCAGGTGCCTGTAAACGTAGGCTCAGTCAGTGTGTTCATAACCTTACTTTAATGTACTGTTACATTTGTGTCATGGGTACGATGTTACGACGTTTACAATGACGTTATCTCTGTTATTGTAGCTGTGCTCCATAAACCATTTCAATCCATTCCCACAACAGCCTCCCAGTAAGAACTATACCGGATACAGCATAAGAGCCTGAAGCATCTAGACCTACCCCATATTGCATCTCGATAGGACGACTACAAACGTCCAACTAATGACTGCCATGGGTAAAGTCAATCTGTCTGGCAGACAGCTACACCAAGCTATATGTCAGAAGCATACTTATATCATTATAATAATTATAAATATATAGTTACTGTTCTTTCCATTCACAATGTTGTTATTTATTACATATTTTGCATCATTAATCTAGACAGGAGTGAACCTGAGATCACTGCCTTTAGTTTAGTCAACTGGGTGAGACTGTATTATAGCTGAACCTTCATGGGAAATATAGAACGATGCTTCTCCTACCTCTGTGGTGATAACATCTCTGCATGTTGTATCACTTCAAGTCAAGATTCTCAGTTCCCTTTCCTGAACGACGTATGACTAAGTGTGTGCTTGGGGGAATGTGTGCAAGTGACAAAAGTGGAGAAAGACTTTTGCGTCTGCGTCAGTGTAGTCTGAGAACAAAGGGTTGTTTTGGCCATGATGTGGATACAAGAAGAAGAAAACATTAATGCAGGTGAGACTGTCAACAATTTTTAAACCAGTTGTGTATTTCAAGAACTCCAAATTCAACTCTTTACTAATAGCTGTTTTCAGTGGCGGCGCCAGGGGGGGGCTAGATGGTGCTGTAGCTCCCCCTATAATTGCCATAGCACCCGCCCAGCACCCCCAAGAAATGTCTGTAATTTTTTATATTTATATTTTAATGTCATGTTTGAATTGTTCTTTTGATGTTGTTAAAAACAGGAAATAAATAATAATTTAAAAATAAATATTTTTGTATAAAATAACATGAGGCACAAACAGGTGATCTGCTTTGGCTAATGGGCGCAGCGCCTGGTAAACTTTGGACCTTAACGTGAAACTTCCTGTCACATCAGTTAGCTGTGAACGCAGTTTTAGAAGACGTCTATGGTTAGTGCTTGATTTCCCCCTATGTTGGCTATTACAAATGTAATTAATTTGGTGGTTGAAGCACAAATATTGGCTTTAGTTACATTTATGATGCTCCAATAATAGGAACACTGCTGATTCATCATTAGACTCGTGTTGGTAACTGGTTGTGTGATTTCGTGATCTGAGCATTTTAGGCCAAAGCGTGCAGCCTTCTGTTGCTGCTCCATTGTATTGGCTCGACTGTGACAGAATTGTGTGAAATATTATTTATAGAGGTTAACATTGGCAGGCGTATGTATGTTTTATCTATAGCCCTTGAGTTGAATACTTTAATATATATTATTATATGTGTCTACCAAGGGTGGTCCGATGCGACCTACGTAATGAAACACCCCAAAATCGAAGCACCTTCTCTTAAGTGGTGAGCATCCCCATAGCACCTGCAACCGAAAATCTCTGGAGCCGCCACTGGCTGTTTTTATTTGTAAATGAGTCCAGAAGTTTGTTTGGTGGTCAAATTATCTGGTTGGGATAGATATACCTTACACCTAGTTCAGCTAATTCTGAAATGTAAAAAATGTAGTTTTTTTACTTGCCAAAAAATATGCAGTATTGTAGGAATGTGTCTACAGCACAGACCAGTCTAAAAAACTAATGTATGTTTCCATTTCAATTTATTCACGGTAGCATATTAGCAATTTGGGTTGAAAATGTAAAAAGTGCTTCCACAATTCACAATGCCAGGCGGTTGAGTAACGGTGAATGCACATCGACGTGGATATACATTTAATCTCTGTAGCTGTCTCATTATCAGGTCTGGGAGCTTAGTGCTATTTAGGCCTCTGTTTTGAAATGGCAAAATGTAGTTATCTGTCCATCTCTATGCATGTCTCAGATCCCTATTGATAGTGAGACCATAGACAGAACAGAAACTCAAAGACAACAAAAAGACACCAAACTCTCAGGTTTGTTTGATTAGGGTGGGGCTACTCTGGTAAACATATTGCTCTACTCCAACCAATTAAAAATGAGTCATAAAAATGTCCAACTTTTTGGTTGGCCAGAGTTGTCTCGCCATAACTTTGTTCAAATAAACGTCCGCCTCTAGTGATGCTTGAATCTATACTTGGTCTAAGCATTGAAATCTTCCCATAATGCAACCTGTTCCCGAACTACCAATGTTACGCTAAAGCTGTATAGCAAATGCATAAGTCCCTTATAAAAATACAGTTAGGGATGATGCTCTACGTGCGAGGATGATTGAAGGTAAGAGATAGTTTACATTATATCATTTATATATGTATATATATATATATATATTACAATCCCAGAAATGGTTACACTTGGGTTTTACACAGTTTTTTGCCTACAGAGGTGGTACTAGACTGTCTTTATAATTAATCAAGTTGACCACTTATTTAGCTGGAGATTTATAAGTTGGCGGAAATATGTTACGTCGTATTTCACAGATTTCAGTGGAGACAGCAGCAGCTCCGCTGAAGATGAAAGAGACATTCAGGTAAGCTAGACTAAAGAACATCTTTGGTACCTTTCTTTTCTCAGTTGCAAAAAAAAAATCAGAATTCAAATCGTTTCTATATTTAGGTATTTACTACGGTGCAAAGCGATGAAAGTAAATGATTTCTCTGTTCCTATGTCCGCCTGTTTTGTCCTGTTGTTATCTCTCTTGAAGTGTGAGATCCTGGAGAAGCAGAGAGATGAGGCCAATCAGAAGCTGTTTGAGATTGAGGAAGGTGAGCTACACAATCAACATCCTTGATTAGAGGGTGGGAGCGTAGCATTTCAATGAAGTACCGTACTGGAAAATTGGAACATTTGTGTACACATTGTAGTAGTGCTCTCATCTAGGGCCACATTTCAGCTGGCCACCGTTCTCTCAGAGACAAAATAGTCCTTTATTATATTTATTTATTTGACTCTCTCTCTTCTCAGTGTCCTCTCAGCTGTTGAATGAAATGGATGTTCTGGAGATTCAGTTTCAGATTGAACGCTCCTGCAGGGAAAATGCAGAGGCTCTGGCTCTCAGGGTGAGTTGCATTATTGGTACTGCAGTTCAAACGATCCAGTTAGAACTCCACATGAGGTCATCGCCCACTAAACAGTCAATATCCAACCTGGGGTGTGCGTGATTCTTTGTGTTAGCCTTGCGCTAACCTGTTAGTCGGTCAATTAATCCTGGGAGTTTAAGAACAACGCGTTTTCTCTGTTTGAAAAAAAAAAACAGGTGACCAAAGAAAACAAGGTTCTGAAGAGGAGGAGCCAGGCTTTGATGCCATTTATCCCTGAGCTTCCGGAAAACATTGAGACCCTGAGCTTTGAAACGGTTGACCCTGGGGTTGACCCCGGCACCGATGAGGACAGTGTTGAGGAAGCCGTGCTGCAAGGACAGGACCAGATCCGAGGTGTAGAAACAGTCCCTTAAAATGACATTGTCTTTGTTATTTACTACAACCTTACTACACACACTGTATCATTACTACAACCCTACTACACACACTGTGTCATTACTACAACCTTACTACACACACACACACACACACACACACACACACACACACACACACACACACACACACACACACACACACACAGTAACATTACTACAACCTTACTACAAACACTGTGTCATTACTACAACCTTACTACACACATTGTATCATTACTACAACCTTACTACACACACTGTAACATTACAATAACCTTACTACACACTGTCTCATTACTACAACCTTATTACACATACTGTATATTTATTCCATTACAACACAAATGAATACATCTTAGATTCATTACACTATAAGCACACAGGCTGAGCTGTTTACTGTGAGATCAGGATATAACTGGCCATAGAAGATCACATTCAATGGTTTTAGTACTTCGCAAGTAAAGATACCTGCTTGTCATCTTTCTTTGTCTGATATTTTCCTTTTCATCTCTCCCACTCTCACCCCTCCTTTCCTCTTCTCTCTCGCCCCAACCCTCTTTCCCGCTCTCCATCCTCCCTTCTTTTCACACCTTCCCCGCAATCCTGGCCAGATTTACAGGCCTCAGTAGACCAGCTGCTGGGGGAGAAACTTCAGCTGTGTGAAGAGGTGGACGTCCTTAAGAGAGAGCAGAGCCTGCTCAAAGAACAGGTTCTGTAGCTAGTTGGGTGTGTTGTGAGTCTGTCTGTGTGTTTTTATAGTTTTGTGTTTTTTTACACAATTATTATTTTGTTTTTTTTATTATACACTTAGTTGATCCTGGAGATTGCTGAGAAAGAGAGTGTACTGAAGAAACTTACCAGGCAGAACAAAACCCTTAATAAGATGATGAGAGGTGAGACCTTCAACACTCATTTTAATTAATTGGCTGGAACCTATCTAGAGTGATTTACATACATTGTGTACTGTAGTTGGGAGAGAGAATATTGCCAAAAGACGTCTTCTGCACAAGGCAGGGTCTTGTTACACACTGGGCTATTTGGGATTAGATCATTAGACCAGAGGGAATAATGCACTCTACTCAACCTCCAACAGCACGTCCAGCATCTGGACCCGACCCGGTCCAGATGCTGGCACATCTCATCAGTATAACTCACAATAAACCTATTACATACAACCGTTTACCCGTTTGTTTGTGTGTATGTGTGTGTGTGCGTTTGCGTGTGGGTCCGTTCATAGTATCCCATCTTGTGACTGAGGAGTTCACAGAGATCAACCAGAAACTCGAGCTGGAGCAGGATCTCCGTCAACATGCAGAGATCTTGGCCCACCAGGTACACAACACTACTGCAGAGGCTGTTTTACTGGTACTGATGCGGTCACCACTGCCTGGCAGGTTTTAAAGGAGATTCCTCACGTTACGGGGATTTGGACACACGTCTATATTCTACATGGATCTGGTGAAATTCTTCTGGTCCGAGTGGGGAGTGTCTTTCCTCTAATGATTATGATACACTGCAGGTCATGTGACAGGAAAACAAAAAGCAGCAGTGGCCTGGAACCTGGGGGGGCAGGTCTGGTGAATGGAGGAGTGTTGGCCATGGATGGGGCTACTTCCTCATTCAGACAGGGGCCATATTGTTGGGCAGGAAGGGGGGGCGACGCTATTCATTCTGTATTCATAAAATTGGACAAATAAGGCAAACAAGCACAAAGAGGTGTGAAAAGGCCTGGAGAAAACAGACTTTGTAAAGGAGACACACACACACACATATAAAGAGACACACACACATATACAAACATTCTCACACACACACACACACATTTCCCCAGCTGGTCCTGTTGTATACAAAGTTGGATTTATTTTCCCTTTGGACAAAAAAACGAGTGTGTGCCTCGACAGACAACAAAAGTGGCCAGCCCCCCACAAGATAATTAGCACCCATCACGACGTCAGTTCCACAATGGGGACTTTAGCTTTAAACACATCCCCGCCTATAGATTGACACTTCACATTGAACACGGGCAATTGTCGCCTTTGTGTGCGACGTTCGCTATTTACCAGACGGGCGCATAATGGGACGCCTCCCAGGGGTCCTTACCTGTGAAAGGAACCCCTACTGTTTTCACACAGCTATGCAAGCCTCTTTTCTCTTAGTGCAACGCAAATAGTTATCTGTTTGCCAGTGGTCCCGTGTATGTGCGCGCGCTTCTATTTATCTACGTTCGCATGTTGTGAAAACACACTTCCTAATGATAGGCCGATCTCTTAGCATGTGCAGCGCTTTATAATGATGTTTTGGGCCTCAAACGCAGGACGCGGGACGTGTGTCTAAGGGTCTGTTTTTTGTGGACACTGTCAGCCCTTAGCTTGCCAAACGTCAGCGCCTGATTGGTTTCCCCTCGGCGTTGGGAATAATAAGCCATTGCTTTATTGGAGGGCTTAACCCAGGGTAGTGTGCCTGTAGATATGGGGAACTGTATTGACTGTAATGATGATGTGTACACTTACTGCGTTATGACTACACCTTTACTGTGTTTGTAGACACGGAAAACCAGAAGTGAAAGCGACGCACTTTCAATTCCTAGTCTTTCACCAGTTTTACGTTTTCACATTACGGTTTCCACTAGTTGCAATCTGACCACACCTTCACTGTGTGTGACATTACGGGAACCAGCGACTCACGTTAGCTATTCCATAACTCATTTTTCTTCCGCCAGCATTGCTGTCACATGCTCATTTACAGCTTCACATTACACTTTCTGGGGCAGTGACTAAGTATTTGTTGCATTTAAGAAAATATCAGCAGGGCACAGTTTATTGGTACACACCTGTTACTCTATATAAGGTCCATATTCATGTTGCGCCCTGTTGGTCAGAAAGTCAGTGATCCGCTGATAGACGGAGCTGTGTGTGATGTAGAAACACCCAACACCACCAACAGAAAGTAACTAAGTCCTGTACACTTTATTGGGACAGTTGATTGGTTGGCTGATCGGTCATTTGGTGACTGATTGACTTACACATGTTGGTACAGCAGAGCCTGGTGCTTCAACACAGTTCTGAGACCAATCTTCAGCTCCAGCAGGCTCTGGAGCAGGTGGCCCAGATCAAGAGTACCCTACAGGACATACAACTCCATTACCAAAACCAGGTGTGTGTGATGAAAAGTGAGCAAGATCAAAAACAGACACAGGGTTGAGCTTTTTGTGTGTGCATAGGATACATTTAATTGTGTAGCCAAGAAGCCTAATGACTGAGTTATTATAGGGATGTCCAACCATAACTTCACATCTCTGTACTCTACAAATATGACAGGTTAGCCAGATCCAGTGTACCCTAAAGGCCAGCAGTGTTCTCGCCAAGCTGCAGAGCGTCAGAGGCCAACTAGAGAGCAGCAAGGAAGAGAGGAGAAACATGAACGTCCAGCTGAAGGAGGCTCAGAGCACCGTCACCCAGCTTCAGGGGGAAGGTAGACTTCACTTAATGTTCAACTAGAGACGACACAATGATGCTCAATTAAAACGTTTATAATTAATTCCCTTTAGTGAAACAGCTTCAGAATAGGCTGAAAGACTTGGAGAAAGACAGTGTTTCCGAAGCTGACCAACCAGGGGAGGACGACTCAACCCCGGCACCTCCTATTCCTCCACCTCCTCCACCTCCCCCCCTGCCACCACCTCCCTGCAGGATTGCTGTTGAGTGAGTTTCATACACATATCCACACCTTTCAGTATTTTATTTTGATAAAGCCATGTAGGTATGTTGAAGTACTGATGGTAAAATATGAATGAAGTTCATTAAATCCAATCCAACTATAACTGTAGCAATTCTACTTGCACCAAACTGTTTACCAAAGCTTAGTATGTCAAACATCTACCATTTAGGATAACCAATACGAATACAGAATTCCAGCATTACTCGATAAAACCGAAGTGATTGAATGTTGTCATAATGGAAAAAAGTAATTCCAATTCCAAGTAATTCCAATTCCAAATATATCTCTGTAAATGTAAAAAATCTATAGGGAATCAATGTGTGGACACAGACAGAATCTAATTCATTAAAATAACTACAACTAAATAATCAATCCGGTTTGAATCCTCAAATGACAAAATCCCATGAAATTATAGCAAACATTTAATTACATTTTGCTGTTGTAAATACCCATAGCAAAAACTATTTGCACTTTTACATTTATACTTTTCAATGTTAGGATAGACATTTTTCCCATTTGAGATGCTTGGTCGGGGTCAAATTCTTTTACATTCAGGAGGTGCACAGAACTATCTTCTATGCTTTCAATGACGAACATTTGTGCGTGGAATTTGGTTCACCTCCTGAATTGACTGGAATTTAAATTAAATTAACTCCCAACCTTGACGAGAAGCAATCAGCTAACGGACAAATGTGATCCAGTCCCCTTGAAAATACATCCACTAGGATTCATACATTAAAACACATTGAGAGGTTCAGCTCTTTATGAGTAACCCGAATAATCCACACATGACTTTAAAAGCAATCCTGTAAACACATTCACTTTGCTAATCCAGGTTCTGTCATCGTTCACACTTTGTCCCATCCCTCTTCTGCAGTGATGAATTTATGATCCAGAACGATACAGAAGTCATGTGATTGACTAATGCCCTATTACATTCTACATGGACATACATAATGTTTTCACTATCAGGCAAAAATTCCAAGATGTTTACAACATGTTTGCTTCTTCGAAATGTCCGTCCAAAAACATGGGCATCACTATTGACTTGGTCCTCCTTTGTCGATGTAAATGCTGCACTCGTTTGGGAAAGCTTTTCACTAGATGCTGTAACATTGCTTTGGAGATTTGCTTCTATTCAGCCACAAGCACATTAGTGATCTTGGGTGATTAGACCTGGCTCCCAGACAGCTCTTCAATTCATCCCAAACTTGAAATGAGGTTGAGGACATTGGACTGTGCAGACAGGTCAAGTTATTTTACACCGAACTCGACAAAGCATTTCAGTATGGACCTTGCTTTGTGCTCAAGGAGCCTGTCATGCAAAAACAGGAAAGGGTCTTCCACAAACGGTAGCCACAAAGATGGAAGCACTGAACAATCTGAAATGTTATTGTACACTGTGGAATTAAGATTTCCTTCACTAAAACCAACTGGCTTAGACCGAGCCATGCAAAACAGCCCCAGACCATTATTCCTTCTCCACCAAACTACACTTTAAGCATTCAGGCAGGTAGAGTTCTCCTGGCATCTGCCAAACCCATATCTGTCTGTTGTACTGCCAGATATTGAATTCAGCAGTGATTCATCAGTGCATAGAACAAGTGTTACACCACTCCAGCCAAAACTTGACATTGCTCATGGGAATCTTAAGCCTGTTTTATGGTTCTGCGTCGAATCGACGGCGTAAGCTCTCCGACCCCTCTGCGCCGACACGAACCCCTCTCCGACCCCTACGCCGTAGCTCGACGTGCACCTCCAAAATATTGTAACTACGCGTCGAGGCGACGCAGACCACAAGGGCTGGGATTGGTCAGGTTATACATCTGGCGGTGAAATCAAACGCAACCCGACGCAGAACCATAAAACGGCCACGACGCCGTAGGAGCGACGGCTTAGCTACGCCGTGGAGTTGACGCAGAAGCATAATGAGGCCTTTAGGCTTCCGTGCAGCTGTTTGGCTACGGAAACATATTCCTTCTTCCTTTTTTCTTTTTCTCTTCTCTCTAGTCCACTTGTCGTCCTGCGCAACAAGAGAAAGGCGTCAACCAGCAACGCTGATAAGAATAGTGAGTGTTCTAGTAATGTAAACAAAGTAGTTTAAATGATTACCACATTTTGTGGAAAGTTGAGAAAAAATGTATTTGCTTGTTGGATTTGTCTGCCTGGATTAGATTATTCTGGTGTTATTTTGGCTAGTTTGTGGGGCCCTAGCTAACACCGGTTATGGTGAGAATCCTCTCTAGGTTCCTTTCTAAATTCGACCCATCAGGGAGTTTTTCCTAGTCGCTATGTAATAACTTGTAGATGCGTTCTCTGCCGAGTTTCAGGTTGGGTGTTTGTAAAAGCACTTTGTGAAAACTTTGTTGTAAAAAGGGCCTTTAAAAATGTTTATTTATTGATTATAATAATGTTGTGTATAGGTGAGTGGGCTCAGGCATATATATATTTTCAGGTGGGCCAAAATTTTATGAACAGACCCATAAAAATAAAGTAGATTGTCCTGCAAATTTTAAATTAACTTATTACCGGTAGTTGTGTTGAGGTGTTGAGATCATGTGCAGCCTCTACACAAATGTATAATGTTATAAATGTTTAAAATATATAAATTAAGAGAAACATGTGTTCAGAATATTCAAGGCGGTCAACGAAAGATTCTGATATCAACAGTCAATGTTTGAACAATGCTCAGTATAGCCTGCTCATGGTGGTGTGTCCATATCATCCCCAGAGTCAGATCCTAATGTGGACATGAAGTCCCAAGCAGTGAATGAGATGATGGAGAGGATAAAGAACGGAATCGTCCTGAGACCAATCCAGAGACCACAGGTAGGACTGGATCAACCAATCCATAAGCCAATCAACAAATCACACAAAATGTATTAACCAATCAACCAGGCAAGTTGAATCAACAAACCAATCAATCAGACAGTGATGCTATCTACTAGCCAGAGACACCAGTCAATTGTTGCAACATATGTCATTGGTCTATTTCAGGATACAGCGGAAGAAGAGAGTTCCTGGAGGGTGAGCAGCTTTAATACCTTACCTACAATAACAATCATTATGAAATACATATTTATTAAGCATTTAAATGCTTTTCATTAATAATCTATCAATCACAGGACCAGAGGATCGAGAAGAGAAAATCAGCTGTGCTGGAGCTGAAAGGAATGCTGGTAAGCTAGGATAAAATCTAAATGTTTAAACAAGAGTGTGGGGTCTAAAAACATGACGAGATAACATGAAAGCATTGGGAAGCTTCCCCTTGATTGCAATATGTTTTATCTTTATCCTTTGCCATTGGTTTGAGTGCTTTACTCTCCTCCTCGCCCATTGAATCACCTGATTGAAGATAGTTCACTTCCCCTACAGGACACCATGAAGCGCACAGGCCACAGGACGTCCAAGTTACGCAAAAGGATCAGTCGGAACGTCGGGGAGGCGGAGCTACTGCTGGTGCTACAGAGGAGGAGGCGGGCCTTGGGGAATGAATTTGACACCACCAGCTCCGTCCCGCCCACTTCCACATCCCCCACCATCATACAAGGTGAAGTAATATCCTAGTGGTGAAGTTGCAGTCCTCTCCCGTGTGGTTAGATAATAAGAAATGAGCCTACGTACTGTAGTTATGTGGGTCCTTGTCCAACTGCAAGGTGTTTTAGCATTAAACACTGTTTGGTCTCCAGATCCCCAGCTGAGTGGCCAGGCAGAAGGGTCACTTCCTTTGGCTGAAGGGTCACTTCCTTTGGCAGAAGGGTGTGGCAGCTCCCCGGTTCTCCGGAGGCTGCAGCAAAACAGAGAGAAGAGGAACTCCAGTATTAGAGCATCACAACTGTTCATCTGCCAGGAAGAAATCTGAGAGTCCAGAAAAGGGTAGACTTGTGTAACTGTAGCACATTGTGTAAATATTCTGAGTACAACCTTTCTACTTCTAACAATCTTTTTTTAGCCCTTGCTTTAAGACACTTAATTCTGCTGCTAGGGACCCAACATGGTGGTTTTGATTAAAGATCATGGTTTGATTTACAAATAATAATAATAACTGTTTGAATCAGGAGTGTATCGCTAGAAATATAGGGGGCAAATTGTGCATATTTCTGATGGAATAATACATCAATGGATTTAACCAATCACTTTACACAATGCGTGCCATGTTTAAAAACAAGTGATGAAAACAAATAATGTACTGTAATTTTGAACTGATCAGTGAACACATCAGTGTTCTCATATACTTGCCTTTTATTTCATTCGGTTCATTGCACCCAGATACCTGTTCGGCTGTATAATAAACACTTTTTTTAATTCTTCAGACTTGAATTTCTAAAAGAGTTGATTCATGGCTGAGTTATCATTCGGAAATAAAAGCTAAAAAACTATCGATTTGAAATATACACAAAACCACACCAAATAATTTACATTTTTTCCTTTAAGGAGTGGAAACTCTCAATTGCTTTTATTTTGCACTCTAGACCTCCTTTTAATGGAGACCTAGCCTCTTTTTAGTTCGCTCACACAACAAAGGAATGGAGCCGGCTGCTGTTTAGGCACTTAATATACTCGGGTTTGCAGAGGTGTTGTCAACCTAGGTGCGCTCAGGTGACCTTAACAGTCGTCCAGCTTCTGAAAGTGTCTGAAATGGAGGCTGGACTGATGGAGCCTTTTTACGTTCACACATACACACCCACTGGTCTTTGTTAAAAGCATTTGAAAAGGATGAGATTACTTTCACACTTTGACTCTGACACCGTTTTAGTGTCTGCTGCACGCTGTTAGCTCATTATATATTTATTTAATTTAGCTCCTTTACTATAAATGTCTGCTTTTCACTTTCAACATACATTTTTTATCGCGTTTTCGCCCCACAATCTCTAGATGGTGGAGTTTTAAATAGTGTTGCTATTCCCCTCAATATGTGTGAATGTGACTGAGTATTTATTTTCCTTTATTTCACAGATATTTCTATAAATAAAAAATCCATAACTTTAAATGACAAACGGGCCTAACACATACAATTGCATGATGACGGGCACACAAAACAGCACCACATCCTGTAAAAATTATGAAAAAACGCACACTATATAGATAAGGGAAATAACAATTATTTTCCAAACTCTATGTAGGCCTACTTTGAAACACACAGGCTACACATATTTAATTTTGTATAACGCACGGAATGTCTTCCGCAGGAATATCTCATTTTCGATTTCTCTAGTCAGCTCGTCAAGGCAGTCTGTAATGTCTGACCACTAGTTATAAAAGTGTCACTGTCAAGTAGTTCTCTTAATGTTGTCCTATCTCATATGCTGTGACTATTTATGCAAACCTGGAATGTCATGGATACCGAATACCGATTGTGATTCAATTTAAAGATTACGCACACGTAAACGACATTTTACATATCAAGACTAAAACGGTAGGTTTAAAAAATACATAACGTGAATCGCCAATATCCCAGAGTGTCCCAGAGTAGTGCTGCTGGAGTCCACCCGACCAGAGGTGGCGCTGTAGCTAGATGGTGAACCTCATGAGTCCGTTCAGATTGCAGCCCATCTGTGATTATGTGTCGCGGTGTCTTCCTTCCGCAGCGTCGGGGAGTGGGAGGGACTTTGACCAACCAGCTTGGCTAACATTTCTCATATCCTAATATTATATAACACACTGTCACTTTTTTCCTTCATATTTATGTGTATTGTTTTACATGAAGCGAGATGTGGTTTATTTATTTACTAAGCTGGCTCTCGCTGGTGATACAAATATCATTCGTCACACTAGCAATTGGTGAGTTTATTTCTAATTGTTGAACACCTGCAGCTAACGTTATTATCATTATAGATCCTTCTTTTCCATCAAGCCTAGTATTGTCAATACTATTGATGCATGGTCTTGCTTTGGCTCGTCAGCTGCTGCCAGCAAAGTGACAAAAACAATCGACATTGTGTGCGGAAGTAGCGTAACTGATCTATCTAACGTTAGCTAGCTAGAATACTACTACTATTAGCCATTCACGTAGCTAGCAATAACTACACTATAACGTTACATGCATATTCCCATAGTTGGCTTGTACAGTGGACTAACACAATTCAATCAAGTTGCTCACTACACAAGTAAGAAGTTATGGGTCATCATCCAATGCTGGATGTTCTCCAATCGATTTTGCCAGTTGCTAGTGTAGTAACTAACCACTCTGGTAGTGTATTAAACTAACAGACGGAAGTTGTTGCCTATGTGGCGCAAAAAAATAAAGTAGCGTTTGTTATAATAGCGTGCTACTACTTTGCAAAGTCACATTTAAACAATAACTACGAAATTATTTTAAAGGAAGATCAATAATTTAGATGAATGAATTACATAGCCCATTTCCTGTCCACGTTGGCACTTGGAATCGTGTGACTTTTCTTACCTGGTTTCGTTTAACCATGTTGACTATTATCAGCAAACCGGCGCTAAAGGTTTTAACATTCCACTGCGTCTATGGTCGAGGCATCAATAACAGTGATGCATCATCTAAAATGCACACAACTGCAGTATGTGTCTGTAAACAAAGATGAAATGATGAAGACATTGTGTCTTTATAGCTAATTTATTTGGCAATTGGGTTTTCACCCAAAACAACTGGTACGTCAAGGCTTTGTTGCTTTTAATAGAAATAAAATGTATCCAAATCTCATGGTTACACACAGTGGGTTAGTTCTCCCTACAGGCAATGAGTGAGTTAAATGAAGAGAGTGAGCTGTCATTGTAAAACGGAAAAATGTCTGCTTGTAAGACCCAGTGATTTGTTCTGCTGGCACATGAAAATAAGGGTTCTGAAGCCCAAGGTGTTTCTTCTGTGTGTTATTGGTAAAGGCCAGGCAGTAGGAAGTCCTTGTCCTGTGGCCTGGTCTTTGGGTGATGATCTGCGGCTTTCTCCTATGCATGTGCATGCTTGTCGCTTTGACGGGAATATTTTGTAATTTAATCTCATCTTGTGTTATATTACAGTACAGTGTGGCCTATAGACCAGCTGAAATGTGTTGTTTAATCTCATTTTGTGTTATATTACAGTGTAGTGTGTCCTATAGACCATCTGAAATGTGTTGTTTACCCATTGGACATTTAATCTCATCTTGTGTTATATTACAGTACAGTGTGGCCTATAGACCATCTGAAATGTGTTGTTTACCCATTGGACATTTAATCTCATCTTGTGTTATATTACAGTACAGTGTGGCCTATAGACCATCTGAAATGTGTTGTTTACCCATTGGACATGTCTCTTTGTCTTACAGCGGCTGGCCTGTATTATTTGGCTGAACTAATAGAAGAATACACAGTTGCCACCAGTCGAATAATAAAGTACATGATACTGGTGAGTACCTTCTCATTACCTTCTCATTGATTGTGTCAATTTTCATCTAACATTCATCTAACACCTTCACTAGTTGATCAGTCTCTAAGGCAAAATAATTTTCCCATTTACTTGAGAATCTATTTGATTAACTCTTCTTTTCTTGTTGTTACTGTTATGACGCACACACACGCGCACACACACGCACACGCACGCGCACGCGCACACGCACACACACAGACATTACCTCCTCAAATTAGGCCTGTGGTTTGGCTGCCAGCTGGCTAGGCATTTCCCCTCAGGCAATATGAGTTGTAGGACCTGCATTTGTGTTTACAGGAAAAGCATGTTTAGCAACTATTATACTCCCGGGATTGTCTACTGCAGTCCTGAACTAGCAGAATCATATGACCTACCTCTATGTCTCCTACTGCTAACATGTTGCTCTCATGTGTTCTGTGCTGTAGTTCTCCACAGGGGTGCTGATTGGGCTGTATCTGTTTGAGGGCTTCCCATGGTTCATGATGGGCTGTGGTCTCTTCACCAACCTGGTGTACTTTGGTCTCCTGCAGACCTTCCCTTACATTCTGCTGAGCTCCCCCAACTTCATTCTCTCCTGCGGTGAGCGTCAGAGCCGGGCAGCGGCTGAGCTGCGCCCGATTGTATAGTCAGTGTCAGGTTCACTGGGTATAAATGTCACTGGGTTATTTGCTGGGCCCGGAGGTTTTGTTTTTCGTGACCAGGTGGTTGGGCAGGGAACAGGTTCCATGTTTTAACAGTGATTTATATTTTTCCATTTGTATTTATCCTTAATCTTTCTCCTCTTCCCTCTTTTCCGCAGTCTTGGTGGTATTGAATCACTACATGGCCTTCCAGTACTTTGCAGAAGAATATTACCCGTTCTCAGAGGTAAGCCCAGGTGGTAAACCCAATCTGCGTTGATCACCCCATAGTTTCAATTACATTACATTTATTTACAGATTAACAGATTGTAATGGAACTTTAATGAGTGTTAGATTGCTAATTGATAATGTTAATATTCCGTTTGTAACAAATGTTACATTTGGCAAATATTTGTTACCATTGATGGCATTTTTTTAATTCAACTCGTATGTTTACCATGATTGATGCCATACATGATGCACAAGAACACATTAACACGTATTAGCATACATGTGACATACAACATGTGATACTGTAGCTGTGTAGCAGGTGGAAAAGTCACAGCTTTTTGTTTTGAGTTGATGCAAGGCTCTTGGAAGGTGTTTGCAGAACAGCTTACTGCTCATCAGGATTTTGCAAATCGTTTTCTCCACCTCTGGGTCTGGGGTCTTACCCTTTAACTTTTAATAAGCCTAATTAATTGGTATTGGCCTTATCTGAGAATTCTGCTGCTGTTTTGCTTTCCTTAATATTCCGATGGTTCTATCACATTGAATTCCTTTATTGGTTGGTAAATCAGTAAATAAATCACAGTTATGTTGCCTAACAGTCAGCATAACACTACTAGAACAACTATTGGTGAGCTGACTGTTATGTTGCCTAACAGTCAGCATAACACTACTAGAACAACTATTGGTGAGCTGACTGTTATGTTGCCTAACAGTCAGCATAACACTACTAGAACAACTATTGGTGAGCTGACCAGGTAAAGCTCAGAGCCCTGGTCATGAGCTCTAGTGTATCTGGTCTTTGTTAACTGCCATCTCTCTCCTCTCTGAAGGTCCTGGCATACTTCACCATCTGCTTGTGGATCATCCCCTTCTCATTCTTCGTTTCACTTTCTGCGGGGGAAAATGTGCTTCCGTCCACAATGCAGCAAGGGGGTGAGTTGGCACCCTATTCCCTATTTGGTTGGCACCCCATTCCCTATGTAGTTTGCGCACACCATTCCCTATGTAGTTTGCGCACACCATTCCCTATGTAGTTTGCGCACACCATTCCCTATGTAGTTTGCGCACACCATTCCCTATGTAGTTTGCGCACCCCATTCCCTATGTAGTTTGCGCACTCCATTCCCTATGTAGTTTGCGCACCCCATTCCCTATGTAGTTTGCGCACCCCATTCCCTATGTAGTTTGCGCACCCCGTTCCCTATGTAGTTTGCGCACCCCGTTCCCTATGTAGTTTGCGCACCCCGTTCCCTATGCAGTTTGCGCGCCCCGTTCCCTATGTAGTTTGCACCTCGTTCCCCATGTAGTTTGCACCCTATTCCCTATGGCGTGCACTACTTTTGGACACAGTTACTGACACTTGGTCCAGTTTAATAGGTCAGTTGGTAAGTAAAAAGTATTTAAATATATATAAAATATATAAAGCCAGTTCAGTTACATATTGTTTTGGAACCAGTCCAGATATTTCCTGTACAGTTGTAATGCCCCTTCCTATTTCTTACTAGTTAATGTAATTAACTAATAACTTTTTTCTACAACTCACTTTTTCCTAACCTTACTCAAAAGAAAGTGTTTTTTAATTTACTGTCCTGGGAAAATATCACACTAGTTGCATTCAGAAACGTTCAGGAGAACCCCACCTGAAAATAGATTTTAAACAGACCTTCATATATTTAATAGACATATATTTAATGTTTTCTTCCTTTTTCAGATGATGTTGTGTCAAATTACTTCACCAAGGGCAAGAGGGGCAAGAGGTCGGGAATCCTGCTCATCTTCTCGTTTCTTAAAGAGGCCGTGTTGCCCAGTCGACAAAAGATGTACTGAGCTCCGCTTGTGGATTGGGGGTGTTTGGGGTACCGGGGTATATTTGGGACGGGATTAAAGGAGAGGTGGCCCAGGAAAAAGAAGAGTTCTTTGTAGCATAGCAGACGATAGCTGATGCTAGAGCTATGGACTGGCAGCCGTATGTTCACTGTACTCTGATATGTAGGGCGTCCATGTTTGTGATGAGAACGCTGACAAACAAACAGAAGACTCTCCGCCTCTTTGACTCGTGACTTGTTATCCAGCTACAGCCGAAGTCTCCCTCGGCTCTTTGCTACATCAAACCCTTCTGTGTTTTTTTTTAAGTATGTGATTGAAACTGTGTGTTGAGTGTGAGTCTGGGCCGTATTCATTAGTGCAAACTGTACCAAAATAAAAAACAAGCGTTCGTTATTGGGCAAGTTCATGTCGTTCGCTGTCCGTTTTAGTATGTTTATTCTGATATATTTGTAACTATTTGGTGCCTAATGAATACGAGCCAGGTTGAGTCATGATGGCGTGAGGATGGTAACAGGGTTGGAGTAAAACGCGGCACTGTCGCTTGTTGTGTGTTCGGTCGCTAACTCTACTAGCATGAGGTCCCCTATTGGGCCTACGTTTGGAACAAATGTGATTTCTCTTTTCTAACTGTACTGTTCAACAACACCATTGTCTTCCCAACTGCTCATTCTCTGGATCCATGTCAATTGATAAAGAAAGCTAAAATGCCCCAAAAATACGTAGTAATTTTTGACCAGATAGTTCATAATAATAGGTGGAACGGGGAGTGTTTGGAGACAGAAACGGCTCAGATTGATACAATTAAAACAGCAGTTACATGGTTGGTGACTCATCACTGATTGGCTCTGTGGAATATAAAGGCGAGCAGAGAAATTGTACACCCGATTTGGGAAGTTGCTGGTTTGTATAGCAAAACAATTATAGAAAATAAAAGCTATAGCCGGACACTAGAATGCTCAGATGAAATATTTTACTGCCATTATACACATTTTGTCTGACAAGATTCCTTTATCAGGGTGTCATGAGTGTGAAATATCAAAACGCAAAAACCCAATCAATGGTCTCTATGAAGTGTTATATGTATCTGTATATATTTAATGTGATTGGACAGTGGAGCATCACTTCGCAAGTTAAAGCCATAACACAGCTGTGATCAGTAGCTATAAATTCACTAAACACTTCCAAAGAAAACAAATGTTTTTTTCTTGTGTCCCTGTGCCCAAACGTCCACTCATTTCGGTCCCCACTGCTGAACTGAAAACAACAACCCTGTTTCCACTGGACTTTCTCTGTCGTTCTGAGGCTGCGGTTACGGGAGGCGAAAGGTTGAGAAGGGGTCGTTACGCGGCATCGCCGGGGTGTGAAGTGCTTCACAGGAATAGTGTGATTGTGTTGTGTTAGGAGACACCTTGGAGGACAAAACAACAGTTCCACTCTCCTCCAGCTACCTTCTTCTGACAAGCTTTCACCTGGAGACCCCGTCTGGACCCCGGGGGAAGGTCACCGGCGGTACGAGCCCCGTTTGTGACAAGCCACCCAGGGCACTGTGGTCTCACCTTTGTATCACCCCCTACAAGCCCCGCCCCTCTCATAGCCTCACGCAGAAGAAACAGAAGCTGCAACCAATCGGCTGGAGGATGTTGAAGTCAGAGCGGCGGTTACACTTGTAGTGTTGTCAGTGCTACTAGGGGATTTGCACAGAGGACAGGATGTTTGTTTTTAAATAAAACTTTTACAAACCCACACTGAAAGGTTTCAGGGTAGTGCTTGTTTGTCTTGTATTTCATAACACATGCCCATTTCATACGCATTACCTATCTAACCATTATGCGGAGATTGCTTTGAGAAATCCATGTGGGTTTTCTTTTGTGATTTATATGGGATCTTCATTAAACATTGAATTGATAGTATTATTGTCTAAAAACGATCAAAATATTTAATACTGTACTCCTGACATGTTAGTTGTACAACATGTTCTTGAAGACCACTGTTCAATCTCTTGTGGTGTTTTGTGAGTGGGAGCCTGACGTCTCTCCAGTGGTCTAAGACTGAAAGGAAAGTGGATGTGTCACTACTTTCAGAATAAGTTGTCCACTACCACAGACCCAGGTTCAGATTACCCAACACCACAGATCCTAACCTTCACTATCGGAGTGATGAAATTGATATTACCCTAGAACAATGGTGTTCTAGCCAGTCATGTATCCTCGCTATCTCCTCAGTAGTGACCGGGCTCCAGCTCCTCAGCCAGGTGCATGGCCACCTCGGTCCAGGGCGAGGTGTCCGGTCCTGCCGAGCAGCTGATGTGTGGCAGGTCCAACACGTGGCACGGCCGGAAGTGGCTGGGTGAGGCTATCCGCGATTGGAAGGCGGCAGGAAACAGCCCCCTCTGAAGCACGTCCCTGGGGAGGTTGGGGGCCGGCTGGGGGGAGCTGTCCCACTTGGTGGTATATTGGGGCTGTCCATCCCCACGGGCCCTGCAGAGGGCGACGCTCTGTCTCAGGTCAGGCTCTGAAAGGCGTGTCTCCGGCATGCAGCTCAGACGCACATGCTGGAGCCGGTTTACAGAGGCCGATGGGGGCTTGTGGGGGTCAGGGGAGATGTTCCAGGCCTGCCTGATACGGGCCTTTGTTCTCTGGCTGTGAGGCTTCTGGTCTGGGGAGAGGTTGTAGACATGAGCCTGGTTCCACATTGCCCTGGGTTCTGGCCAGAGGAGGGGGAGGCCTTTGTTATTAGCCCACGCCTTGACTTTGTCTTTCATCAGCTTCTCTCTCGCCACCTGAGAGAAATGAAACACATAATGATGTTTAACTTTGTATAGTAAAATAATAATACAATACCGCATATTAAACGACTGCATATTGTTTTCCGCACAACCTTCTCGCCGTTCTCGGACCTCCTATGCATGTTAATCAGGTGCAGTTGAAGGTTCTGCAGGTCTCTGTGTCTCTCCATCTCCGTCTTTTTCTCCTTTTGCCAAATGGAATCCTTCAGAAACCTGGTTGCAGACAATCAGTCACGCATGTGTTTAGTGGCAGGAAATGTCGAGATGAGTGTTGGAACTGAGCATCAGCTGATTAGAGGAAGACAACGGTGGACATGTGATCACCCGAACCGGATGGTTGTAGATCTGATAAATGTGACCCGTTCCTGCCTTGTGTCAGAGATACAGGAAGGTTGTGGGAAGTGTTTTCTCGGCACACATTAGGCCTGCTAATACCGATTGAGCATTATTTAAATGCAACCTGACGTCGTTCCTCACCATGAGCATCCCTTTATGGACACCGTCTTCAGGTTTGGAATGAAATACCTCCAGCAGAACCATGCACCATCACAAAGCATGCATCGTCTCAAGCTGGTTTCACAAACATGACGGTGACTTTACTCCATTCGCGTAAATGCTTACAGGTGGAATGTGTCGCACCACACAATGCATCGCACCCTGGCTGCCCGTGATGGTCCCTGTCCACCCCTGGCACGATGAGCTATGTTTTTTTTAAGGAAGTAAGTGCACCATGATGCATTTTGGGAAGACGACAAGCCGGGGGACGGAGTGTGCTGCTCTGGGTAATGTTCTGCTGGGAAACCCTGGGTCTGGGCATTCATGTGGATGTCAATTTGATATGGGCTACCTGCCTGAACGTTGTTGCAGACCAGGTACACCCTTTCAGGGCAATAGTAATCCCCTGATAGCAGTTTGTTATCTTTCAGCAAGATAATGTGTCCTGCCACACTGCACACATTGTTTACAAAGAATTTGAAGAATGTCTGACAAAATTCTGAACAACTTCTGACCAACTTAAAAGTGAATAATGTAGAAACAATGCAGAAAAAAACAGGGGCTAATATGTTTTTATGGCACCGTTGGCTGTAAACATGTCCATTTCACGCCAACACTTGGAAGAGGACAAAATATTACCACCATGAACCTCTTTTGACAAACACGCTAGGTGAGACTTTTGTGTGAAACAAGCTGAGAAAACCTATTGTCCTCAGGTGTTTCCCTCCATCAGCTGATCCACTGCAAAGGATGTCATTATGACCTAACAAGTAGAAGCGAATATGTAGTGCTGTTAAAACTCGGCCGTCTCAAGCGAACACACACACACACACCTTGCGATGTTTCGATGGCACCAGATGCGTGCCAGGTCCAGAGGCGTGTGTCCTTGATTGTCCTGTGCGCCGGTGTCAGCCCCAGCGCGCACCAGCGACTCGACACACTCCGGGAGGCCCTCGGACGCAGCCAGGTGGAGGGGCGTCAGACCCGTGTCGGTGGCCCTGAAAATTAGGTCGAAACAATCTTACCCGAACGTCAATGTCACCGCGCCGTCATCCTCATTGTTATAATGTGTTCAGAGCGATATGCTGACGGTCTGTACACGTTCGGGCGAGCCCCGTGCTGTAGGAGGGCTGTGAGGCAGGCGTTGGAGTGCGGTCTACTCCGGGCGGTCAGGACCATGTGGACGGGTCTGCGGCCCACGGGGCAGCTGGCGTTCACGTCCACTGACTCGGACTCCAGGAGCAACTTTATGCATTCTAAACGCCCGTGTAAACAGGCTACGTGGAGCACGGATAGACCCTGGTTTATACGAGTATGCAGGCAAGCACACGCACGCACGCGCGCACACAGACACAGACACAGACACACACACACAGGTAAGTACATCCACAGATAACTGGTATGCAAAAACAACAACTATAGCACAATTTCTTCAACAGAAACTGAATTTTGCAACTAGGACATTTTGCTTGTCACCTCCGTTCTCGTTTTTATGACAGATGACCGTGTGTCTAGTAGCCTAATGCTGATACAAGAGAGGTTTGGTGACGAATAGAAACTCAGAATTTTCGGATTCCCTTGCCTTGTGTATAAGTCCTAGATCATGACTAGTGTTCAAATGTTGTTAAACATTATCATTCCACTATTGAGCCGGATATATTATCGACGTAGTTATATTACGATGAAGAAATCAGCTATAATCAAAGGTGCTTGATTCTCACCTGTTTGTCACGCTGCGTGGAGGACTGTGCGCGCGTTAGACTGACGCGCAGCCAATCACGGTCCCCGGAGATGGCAGCCTGGAACATATCACTGCGTGGTGGAGCCCGCTCCCCCGTACTCACCCCCGGACTCACACCCGGCCCCACCCCCGGACTCACCCGACCTACCCCATGTCTACTGGAGGAGCACATTATCCATTCGGTGAGAAACACACAACACATAAACAGTTTGCGGAATTAAGACAACATATTTATTTTATATTATTCCTATATTTGTAATAAACGTGTATGGTCAGCCTAACCTCCCAGTCCCAGTATGATGGCAGCTCTTCACGGTTGGCCGGTGCATCACTGTACCTCCCAAGTTCACTGGTTTGAGTTGCTGTTTGCCTTAACATTACATTAATTACTGCCATACAGAGTAGGATGTTACACGCGGTTAAATTGATTGCTATAAGACAGGTTGAGCTTATCATTTATATGCACGACTTTTGAATAAAACGTCACGAAAACAATCGCCATCTCCTTTGGTCGAAGTTTAGCGGAGTTTGTTGATGTTTTCCGTGTTATGGTTATTCCGTGGTTGCTATGGTTGTTCCGTGGTTGCTATGGTTGTTCGGTGGTTGCTATGGTTGCTCTTCACTTCTTATCATTCCACGTGTTCTGCAAGTCACGCGTGACAACCTTCTACCCTAACGTTAAAATAAAACAATGCAGGACAGATCGATGCGTTTCCTATGGAATTTATTCTAACAATTTATTTAGTTTAAGTTGTCCTTGTGAAAAATAAAATGTATCCCAAAATGAATTGGTCATGCAGCATTTCTCTTTATATCTTGATATCACAACTCGACAAATGAACACACTTTCGATTTATAGGAAATATATAAATAGGAATATACACTCTAAAAAATAATTCAAGGGACTTGTCAATTTAAGAGTTAAATTTTGGTATTTTTGATTAAAAAATATATTGACCTTCAATATTATGAGTATTTGGGTTAACTGTATCAAAATTCATGAGTGAATCTCAAACAGCAATCTTTGTGTTAAATGTACATGTACTAAGGAAGTGTATTACATTAAAAGAAATAATGACTTCACTGACAGATTACATTGTTTGGGTATTTGTGATAAATACTGTATGTTTCAACAACATTTTTAAGAATACAGTATAAATAGCAATTAGTTTTAAGAACAACAATTTTTAGACACCTCAACTTAATATTTTGGAAACTTTATAACAACTTAAAATAACGAGTAAGCGGGTAGGATGTGATGTCATTTCCTAACCGTTCTAGCTCAGACAGACGATACCAGCATATGTCTTTGCGGGCACTGCTACTCGAAAGTCTGACCGGAATACAAGATGGGAAATTACAGGTCAAAGCTCAGAAATCTTGGATTTCTTGAAGTTACATGCAACTCTCTCAAAAACAAACGGCCTGGTGAGAGGAAACCAGCACAAAATGTAAAAAATGCACGGAAAGGAGAAGTGATATCTCCCACACTATCCTTCAGGAGAAAGCACTAAACAGCAAGAGCAACAGCGGGCTACATATTCTGTCTGAATTAAAGAAGAACCACAACCACCGATGAGTTAATGTCCAACACATTTGTGCATAGAAGACATGATGTCGTCAGTCTTCAGTTGAGCCTCAAAGAGATCAAGGAGAGGTGGCCTGCCTTGTTTGACGTGTCACAGGTGAGTATAACACAAAGACATCTTGCAAAACATGCTCATACTTGCATATTGCTTTTGTGTCTGCAATTCTCTGAGTAATGCTAAATATAAGAGGGGAATTTATTGTAATTTGTATTCTTTGTGTAACTAAACTAGCTAAATAATCACAATGTCCCTGTTGTTTCTTTTGTCATTTTTCAAAGGTCAATGTAGAGTTTAAACGAATCACCACCGTAAATCTTGAGGCAAAATTCATGTCAATGTTGGACCTTTATTCCACCAAACTGCTTTCCATCTTTCAAGCCAAGAACGGTGCTGCTGGAGAAAGACATCGTGGAGAAATGAATACTATATTCCAGGTATTTCACTCCTCTGTTTAACTACTAGTAGTCCTTACTTCTGACTAGCTAGTAGTCCTTACTTAGGTACTGTGCATGAGCAACTCCCAACAAACATTGAACAGAAGTAAGAAGCCTCACTCAGTAGCTAATACATGGAGCCCAACACACAGGGTGTAAAGATGAGCAGCCTTTACAATGTCTGCAGAATGCTGATTCAACTTTCAATGTTGAAGAAGAGCTGGCAGCACAGGTGATGACTGTGTACCTGGTCAGGAAGGAAAGTGGACAGGTCGATGGTGTTGGGATTGTCATTGAAGGATCAACTGTTCTCAACCATCTTGGGGATCTCAGCAGAGCCTGTTGCTACCTGCTAGGACTGACCTATGCTTTGGATCTGAAATACCCCAAAACTCTCAAATACATGTTTGAGGTATTTCAAAAGATGTTTGTGGAAGTGGATTCCAGAAACCTTTCAGCAAAGGTTCAAAGACTGAGAAACAACGTGGTCCTGTAGTTGTTGAGTGTCAGCTTGTTAAGTTAGTTCCAGTTTTTGTTAACCTTGGCTTTATTTTCCTATGTCTTTGGGTGTACAACACAAGTTCTTTATCCATTTAGTTCATCCCTTTCAAAACATTCCTTTGTTCTTTGCACTAACCTGTGTCAGTGATTTTGCTGCTGGTGTTTCAATGTGCATGCAGACCTCACATGGCTGTTTTCACTGTATTATATGTTCTATGTTCATATAACTAAATCTAAAGAAGTAACTTTATTTCTTTTGTGAAAGAACATGTATTTATGGCAAATGTTGTCAAATAAAATGTTCACGTTTTGTGAAAACTTGGTCGCATTTACTTTTTTTAGTTTAAAATGTATTAACATTAAGTAGAAAACATCTTTACAATGTAGTAAATGGAGTCAAAGAATTAAGTCATCACAACATATATTTCTTATAAATCGTCAATCAAGTTTTCAGTTATATCATACTAATGCTTTCAGTTGTATCTACTCACTTTCTTCTGTGCCTTCTGTAAATGTTTTCAAAATGGTTTACAAGTCCTTTCGATTATATTAACTTAATTCTATTTGGTAATTAGACTAAAGCAATTCGTTTAGAGATACTTAAGAATATTACTAAAATCTACTCATTATTTCTGGCTTGGTTTACTTGATTTCCAATCTTTGTAACCTACTCAATATTTCTGAGTGTAAAAATGTTTCACTATTTAAATTCAGTAATGCGCTGTATTTTTTTAGAGTGTGTGTAGTGTAGGCCTACCCTCTAGATATTCTGAAGAAGGCCTAAGCAATTTCAACAGTCTGCCTCTTTTTTCTTTAATAGATAATTTCTAATTTAGCCTAAATAATAGTTGTCACTGTAGCATGGCATATACACATCTGGAAATGTGCCCTATATTGCCTATGTCTAGTCACTGATGTCCATCAAATCATTTATTTTTGCTAAATTAGGTTTCACAGAAGTTGGCTCATGTCACTGGGAAATAGATATATCTATAATGCCTTTGTGTTACATGTTAAGGCCAAACGCCCTTGGTTGATGTATGCATGTGTTTCGTCATTGACCGTACATAGTACTGAATGTTCAGAGCAAAGTACCTCGAAGGCATTCTGAAACTAACGGAGAACATGACACAAAGAGTTGTATGTGTGTGTGTGTGTGTGTGTGCGCTTGTATGTGTGTGTGTATAGTGTCTTTATGTTTGCCTGATTGTGTGCGTTTGTGTGTGCAGTATTATTCTCTCTGTGTGATCATAGTGCTCATCAGCAGGAAGTCTGATCATTGATTATGGATCGAATGAACTCTGCCTCAACCCAGGGATGTGTCTGTTATGGTGCCAGTACTGGATGTGACACGGTTAAATATGTTAATACTGTGTCTGTTACTGTATGACTTCACTCTGCTCCCAGCTTGACCCTGGAGGACACCAGCTAAGCACGCTCACGGCTCAGTGACTTATTTAGTTCGGCCTGTGTCACAAGATTCAGGCCGAGTGGTGTCTTTTTGAACAATCAGAATCAGTATCAGTGGTTCACTTTTAAACTGAGTCCAGGTGACCGCCTCTCTATGAGAACAACAGAAGCTTGTGTCTCTAAGACCTTAGGTTTGGAGATATTGTTACAGCTTAGCAACAGCTCCCTTCAAACCTGCTTAAGGCAGAACTGAAACTGAACCCATGTCCAGGCTGCTTGAGCGACTCGCTGTGGCCAGCGTTGGTGCTCTGCCATTGGCTCCTGTTTTTGCCCAATCGCCAGTCTGGTCTTCTGAAGGCGGAGCTCTGATGTTTGGATGGACCAGTTTCTCCTTCTAAGCCCGGCGCTAAAGCAAAATCGATGTTGTCCGTCAGTTTTGATGCAAACACTTTCAATCACACACCAACAGACGTCATACAATTCAACCCTCGAGCACCCAGGCTCTAACCGCGGCCCGTTTGAGAGACGCGAAGCCAGCGTGGACATTTGACAATAGGGAGAGTACGGTATTCACTCATGATATCATGAGATATATTTATATAATCGCTGGTCCCCAGCCTGAGGACGTGTCTGGCCATGACGTCGGAGAGAGGACAGGGAAGTACCGAAAGAGAGAGCGACGGAGGATGAGAGCGAGGCAGCGGGGAATAGAATATGACAGCTGGGATGAGAAAATGAGAGAAGATGGTAAAAAGAGAGAGAGAGAGACGGAGAGAAAGCGAGAAGATGAGAGGAGGGAAGTCAACCTCCCTCACAGCGCTTTCATATTTTATGAGCTTCCTTGTGAGGACCCAGACCCTAGAGACCCTGACCTATGTCAGTGTAAGTGCGCTGATGCCCTGACTCCTCTCCGGGTCTCTCCTCTCGGTCTCTCTTCTTCTCTCTCTCTTGATTTGTATGTTTCTCTATATCTACCTATTTCTCTCCATCTTTTTCTTTGTTTTATCTGTTCCATCTATGTGTAAATATTTATCTTCTTCTTTGAATACGTCCATCCTTTCCCCCTCCATCTCTTTATTTCATCCTCCTCTCCGTTTCTGCGTTCAGTCAGGCGGCAGTGTGTTAATGCATCCTGTCACATTCTGCGGCTCGGAGTCACAGCGCGACCAGGCTTTACGCGGTGACCGCGTGGCGACCTCCCTCAGCCTCGGTGAACGCCCTGTCACTGGGCGGGGAGAGTCGGGACGTGGGGCGCGGGCTGGGGGGAGACGCACGCTGGGGGGAGGAGCGGAGGAGAGAGGTGAAGGGGGAGGGCAGATGGGAGGGAGGTGAGAGAGAGGTCAGGAGGGTAGATGAGGGAATGAGAGAAGGCGGGAGGGCAGAGGATGGCAGGGAGTGGCGGTGGCTCTGCCATTGGCCTTTATTGCCCAGCGGGTACAATCCGACAGTGCCAGTGAGTCAAGTGATGGAGCGCCGGCAGAGATTTGGAGAGTACAGTCAGTGTGTGATGAGAAGTGATGGTCGGCATTGGGTTCAATTGCAGTTTTGCAGCGCTTGTGTAACCAAGCATCTCACCACGGGCTGAACATTACACTCGTAAGAAGAACTAAAGACATGGAATATGATGGATGTTAAATGTGTTAACTTGAGGTCATATTTGTCAACTTGAT
Organism: Dallia pectoralis; assembly: GCA_029465975.1. Classification (NCBI taxonomy): domain Eukaryota; kingdom Metazoa; phylum Chordata; class Actinopteri; order Esociformes; family Umbridae; genus Dallia; species Dallia pectoralis. The sequence goes on along the minus strand of CM055735.1, from coordinate 9,545,936 downwards.
GGAATTGTAATTTCTAATACATGATAATTTCTAATACATAGTTTTTTTATATTTGATGATCATAGATATTATGCTGTTAAAAGGTATATGCACACACATTATTCAATATTTGAACTAAGGCAGGTTTAATTAGTATCACCATAGTATGAAAAATGTACATCATTACTATGTCTGTAGGGCCTTATCTGTAAATACATCATGTGACCTGAGTCTGATTTCTTTCGGTTTTGGTTTTGCTTGGAAGACCTGACATCACGTCGCCTTCCCATTCAAATAGGTACAATGACACGTTTTTTATATGATCACATTCCGCCCAATTGTAATTTCCCCATTCAGCAAGTAACTGATCAGATAGCCAGAGTCACGATGACCACTAAGTCAACCATTTGAAGCGCACGCTTTACATATCTTTTTGCAAAAACTAATTGGGGTATAAAGAAAATGGTGTATGCAAAGTGTAAAAAAGGGTATGCAAACTTTCTTGTACTGATGCCTGATACAGTTAACCAACTGTGTAGCTGCTATTATTATAAAACCACCACATATTTAGAAATTATGTGAACAGTTGTAAATAGAATATGAACAATCATTTTTTTTTACCTGGTTTACCTTCAAAGAAAAGGGAGAGGTAAATAAGATAATATTTGGGCAGATTAAACGAGCCATGTGAATAGTCTCTGGCAGTGGAGACTTTAAGCATTCAAAGACAAATGCTAGAATACAGTGCTTACGGAAAGTATTCACAGCCCTTCACTTTTTACACACGTTGTTATGTTATAGCCTTATTGAAAAATTGATTAATTTAAACATTTTCCCTCAAAATTCTATACACAATACTGCATAATGATAATGTGAGTATTCCCATGTGCATAAGTATTCCCATGTGCATAAGTATTCCCATGTGCATAAGTATTCACATGTGCATAAGTATTCCCATGTGCATACGTATTCCCATGTGCATAAGTATTCCCATGTGCATAAGTATTCCCATGTGCATAAGTATTCCCATGTGCATAAGTATTCACATGTGCATAAGTATTCCCATGTGCATAAGTATTCACATGTGCATAAGTATTCCCATGTGCATACGTATTCCCATGTGCATAAGTATTCACATGTGCATAAGTATTCCCATGTGCATAAGTATTCCCATGTGCATAAGTATTCCCATGTGCATAAGTATTCCCATGTGCATAAGTATTCCCATGTGCATAAGTATTCACATGTGCATAAGTATTCCCATGTGCATAAGTATTCCCATGTGCATAAGTATTCACATGTGCATAAGTATTCCCATGTGCATAAGTATTCACATGTGCATAAGTATTCCCATGTGCATAAGTATTCCCATGTGCATAAGTATTCCCATGTGCATAAGTATTCCCATGTGCATAAGTATTCCCATGTGCATAAGTATTCACATGTGCATAAGTATTCCCATGTGCATAAGTATTCACATGGGAATACTTATGCTGAGAGTCATGGCCTCAGATTTAGAGGTGCTAACCCTCATCCCAGCCGCTTCACACTCGGCTGCGAACCGATCCAGTGAGTGCTGAAGGTCACCGACCGATGAGGCCATCAGGACCACATCATCCGCAAAAAGCAGTGATGTGACCATCAGCCCACCGAACGGGAACCCCTCCCCCCCATGACTACGCCTTGATATCCTGTCCATGAATATTACAAACAGGATTGGTGACAAAGCGCAGCCCTGGCGGAGGCCAACCCCCACCTGGAACGAATCCGACTTACTGCCGAGGACACGGACACAGCTCATGCTTTGAGCGTACAGAGATTGGATGGCCCTGAGAAGAGACCCCCTCACCCCATACTCCGGCAGCACCTCCCACAAAAGATCCCGGGGTACCCGGTCATACGCCTTCTCCAGATCCACAAAACACATGTAGACTGGATGGGCATACTCCCAGGCCCCCTCCAGGATCCTTGCGAGAGTAAAGAGCTGGTCCGTGGTTCCCCGGCCAGGACGAAAACCGCATTGTTCCTCTTCAATCTGAGGTTCGACTATTGGCCGAACCCTCCTTTCCAGCACTTTGGAGTACACTTTACCAGGGAGGCTGAGGAGTGTGATACCTCTGTAATTGGCACACTCTCTGGTCCCCCTTTTAAAGAGGGGAACCACCACCCCGGTCTGCCACTCCTCTGGCACTGTCCCAGACTTCCATGCAATGTTGAAGAGGCGTGTCAACCAAGACAGCCCTTCCCCACCCAAAGCTTTTAGCATTTCTGGACGAATCTCATCAGTCCCTGGGGCTTTGCCACTGTGGAGTTGTTTGACTACCTCAGCGACTTCCCCAGGGAAACTGACGATGACCCTCCATCAGCCTCCAGCTCTGCCTCTGTACTAGAGGGCGTGTAGGTCGGATTCAGGAGCTCCTCAAAATGCTCTTTCCAGCGCCCGATCACATCATCAGTTGAGGTCAACAGTGTCCCATCCTTACTGTACACAGCTTGGATGGTTCCCCGTTTTCCCCTTCTGAGGTGCCGAACGGTTTTCCAGAAGCATTTTGGTGCCGACCGAAAGTCCTTCTCCATAGCTTCTCCAAACTTCTCCCACACCCGCTGCTTTGCCTCTGACACGGCAGCGGCTGCAGCCCTTCGGGCCTGTCGGTACCCTGCAACAACCTCCGGAGTCCCCAGGGCTAGCATATCCCTGAAGGCCTCCTTCTTCAGTCGGACAGCTTCCCTGACCACCGTGGTCCACCACGGTGTTCTAGGGTTACCACCCCTTGAGGCACCTAGGACCTTGAGACCACAGCTCACCGCCGCAGCTTCAGCAATAGAAGCTTTGAACATTGCCCACTCAGGTTCAATGCCCCCAACCTCCACAGGGATGCCTGAAAAGCTCCGCCGGAGGTGTGAGTTGAAGATCTTTCGGACAGGGGCCTCCTCCAGACGTTCCCAGTTCACCCGCACTACCCGTTTGGGCTTACCTGTCTGTCCAAAGTCTTTCCCCACCCTCTGATCCAACTCACTACCAGATGGTGATCAGTTGACAGCTCTGCCCCTCTCTTCACCCGAGTGTCCAAAACATGCGGCCTTAGATCAGCCGATACGATCACAAAATCGATCATTGACCTTCGGCCTAGGGTGCTCTGGTACCATGTACACTTATGCGCCTCCTTATGTTCGAACATGGTGTTTGTTATAGACAATCCATGACTAGCACAGAAGTCCAATAACAAACGACCGCTCGGGTTTAGATCAGGGAGGCCGTTCCTCCCAATCACGCCTCTCCAGGTGTCTCCATCGTTGCCCACATGTGCGTTGAAGTCTCCCAGCAGAATGATGGAGTCCCCTACTGGAGCCCTATATAGGACTCCCTTCAGGGTCTCCAAGAAGGCTGAATACTCCGAACTGCTGTTTGGTGCATAAGCACAAACAACAGTCAGAGTTTTCCCCCACCACCCTTAGGCGTAGGGAGGCAAACCTCTCATCCACCGGTAAACTCCAACACCGCCGTGCTCAGACGTGGGCTCGTGAGTATCCCCACACCAGCCCGCCGCCTCTCACCCTGGGCAACTCCAGAGAAGAACAGAGTCCAACCCCTATCCAGGAGTAAGGTTCCAGAGCCACGGTTGTGCGTAGAGGTAAGTCCCACCAGATCCAACTGGTATCGCTCCACCTCACGCACAAGTTCTGGCTCCTTCCCCCCCAGTGAGGTGACGTTCCACGTCCCCAAAGCAAGCTTCTGCCGCCCGGGTCTGATCCGTCGAGACCCCCCACCTTCACTGCCACCCATATGACAGCGCACCCGACCCCTGCGGTTGTTCCTGTGAGTGGTGGGCCCACAGGATGGAGAGGAGAGAGATGCCACGTATCTCGTTCGGGCTGTGCCCGGCCGGGCTCCGTGGCAAAACCGGCCACCAGACGCTCGCTTTCGAGCCCGCCGTCTGGGCCTGGCTCCAGACGAGGGCCCTGGGCTTCCTCCAGGCAGGGTCTCGCTCCTTTTCCCTCTATCTTTCATGGGGTCTTGGTGAACCATTCTTAGATCTACCGGTCAATCTTTGTTCCTACCCTCACCTATGGTCATGAAAGCTGGGTCATGACCGAAAGAACGAGATCGCGGGTACAAGCGGCCGAAATGGGTTTTCTCAGAAAGGTGGCTGGCCTCTCCCTTAGGGATAGGGTGAGAAGCTCAGTCATCCGAGAGGAACTCGGAGTAGAGCCGCTGCTCCTTTGCATAGAAAAGAGCCAGTTGAGGTGGTTCGGGCATCTTGTAGAGAGGTGTTCCAGGCACGTCCAGCTGGGAGGAGACCTCGGGGAAGACCCAGGACTAGGTGGAGAGATTATATCTCCACACTGGCCTGGGAACGCCTCGGGATTCCCCAGTCAGAGCTGGCTAATGTTGCCCGGGAAAGGGAAGTTTGGGGTCCCCTGCTAGAGCTGCTACCCCCGCGATCCGACCCCGGATAAGCGGTTGAAGATGAGATGAGATGAGATGAGATGCAATGGGCGCGCATTTTCACAAAGTTAGATCTCAGGAGCGCATACAATTTAGTGCATATCCAGGTGGGAGATGAGTGTAAAACAGCCTTTAGCATCTTTGGCAAGGTAGCAGTTCCCATTACATCTTTGTTGATGGGTGGGCCGTCTCGGATTCGTTGGTCGAACGAGGCATACTGCACGTTCAGTACATTAAAAACGCTGTTAACATTCACGCAGGTTTTGGCTCACCCTGATCCATCGTTTCCGTTCATAGTGGAGGTGGATGCATCAGAGGTTGGGATAGCTGCTATACTGTCCCAATGCTCGGGCACGCCTCCTAAAGTCCGTCCCTGTGCATTCTACTCGCGGAAACTCAGTGTGGCAGAACAAAACTATGACGTAGGTGATAGAGAGTTGTTAGCCCTGACAGGATGAAGACATTGGCTTGAGGGAGCGAAACATCCGTTTGTAGTCTGGACTGACCATTGTAACCTAGTGTACATTCGGGCAGCAAGGAGGCTCAACCCTCGCCAAGGCAGGTGGGTGTTGTTCTTTACCCGGTTTGAGTTTAAATTATTGTACATTATGGGTACGAAGAACGCCAAGGCAGACGCATCCGGCATCCTGTATTCTGGCACCGGTAATGTGGGAGGTATACGCAGACATCCAGCTCGCATTACGCACGGATCCATCTCCCCCACAGTGCTCCGAGTGGTGCGTGTTCGTGTCGCTGGATGTTCATGATCGCCTCATCAGCTGTACCCACACATCGGTGTCATCAGGTCACCCTGATAAATATTGGTGGCCTGGTCTGGCCAAGGATGTGAGGTTGTACGTCTCATCGTGTTCTGTGATGGCCCAATGTGTGGCACTGTGTAATTTAAACTCCTCCCTCCTCTTCTCCACCGCCCTTCTTCTACTCCTCTTCCCTTGCATCTGAGCCATCTCCCTCCAGCTCCTGTTGGTTGTATTATCCAAATAATCAGGTGGGAGAGATGAGGTAAGGCCCCATAGGATTGTGGAGACTGACTATGGGATAATATTACCAACAGGACCTGGTGGGTTATATGCTCTCTTACATGGAAACAGCCAAGAAACCCCAAGTGGCAGTTAGAAGGGTTTGGACATTGCCTGAAGGAGGGGACATTTCTCCTGCAGCTCCGCACGCGCTTGTGAGTTTAAAAATTATTTAATAATTACTTAGCTATTATAGGTTCACCCATCAGAGCCTGGTTCCTATTTAGGTTTCTTTCTAAATTTGACCCATCAGGGAGTTTTTCCTAGCGACTGTGTATCTACTTGTTGGTGCGTGCTTTGTCAGGTTTCGTTTTGATGGAATCAGATTTGTGTCAAACAAAACTTCTTGAATATATTACACAAAAATAAGAATTTGAGAGAGAAAAACTCAGTGAAGCATTATTTAACCTTTATTTTACCAGGTGAGCACATAGAGAACACATTCTCTATTGAAATGGCGACCTGGCCAAGAATAAAGTGAAGGTGCAAGACAGACAGTTACACATGAATTACACAGATTATACAATAATGAAATGAAATGTAATTTTAAAAGTAAAATGTATAACTTCTAAACAAAATATTGCTCTTTTACTCTTTCGATATCATGACATTTGGGTTACAGTTCCCTGAGCTGCTTTCTCACTGATCAGACTTTTGCCTTCAAAGTCAGCTTTGCGGTTACGATTCCAGCTCTCTCATTTGCGCTTCCAAGTTTTTTGTTTGTAAATCTGGCACAAAGGTTTCGCATAGGCAAGCTTTTTCAGGGGTGCATCCCCATTGGCTAGGGAGTGTTTGAGTGACAGCTCAGTGACCTGGCTCTCGGTGCAGCATGCGGGAATTTCGGTTTTGGACCCTGGATTGCTACCAGATAAATAAATTGTAAGTATTGATCATATATGTTGTCTGAGCTGTAGCCTACTAGACGTTTGTGGTGTTAAGTTAGAAGTAAAACTATGCCGTGATATGTAAGTTAGTTAACTAATAACCATTAGCAAACTTGATTTCTAACAGTATAACGATTGCCAGCTAAGTAACGTTAGTTTGACTGTTATTGTCACACACACTCACACACACTGACACACACTGAAGACTGTCTATGCCACAGGGGAGAAGGTGAGGTACAGTAACCGATAGCAGAATGGTTATGACAGACATGCTAACCTTTAACTGGGCACTATGTTTCCAATTCGATTCAAATGTTATTGCCCTGTCGGGTGACAGAGTCATTGTGCAGTCAGAAGTAAAAGACACAAGAAAAACAGGCCAGTCTCAACTGTTGCGTGAACAGGCAGTCTATCTCATTGAAACACTGGGCTCCTCCTTAATACCAGTTACATCAGTAAATTCTGGGTAACTGGTATTGATGCTAAGCTAATAGTGATAAAGATGGTCCTGTTGTCACTGCATTATGCTCTTTGGTATTTGCACTATGGCACGTGCAATAGTTTTTACGGATAGCAGGTAGAGGAAAAAACTTTCTCATTAGTAAAGTGAAAGGAACTTCTGTCTGTGTGTGTGCCCACGTAAGTCTGCACTCTGTAACCAATATAATTCTCTTCATTGACAAACCCCACACACCTGGCAGATCAGACACACAGCAACTGCCAGAATGTTTTTCCCTATTAAAACAGTTATGAGGGGAGTACAAAATACCTAGCAAGTCCTGAATCTGAATTATTATGAGTAATATGTATTAACACACCCACAGTATAAATGTTATGTGTATACATTTAAATATTTTGCTTTTCTTGCCCACAAATTATTTAGTATTAGGAAAATACCAAACAAATGTGGCCCTCCATTTAATTTCAAAGCCCAGATGTGGCCCCTGAGCTGAAAAGTTTGCCCACCCCTGCTCTAGTACAATGAACAGGTAAAGGAAACCTTATTTACAAATGAGACTGACAAACTATACTTAGTTATTGCAATTAAAAAAATGACAAAAACACATTTTTATAGTACACATTGGATGCACAAACATGTATGATAGCTGTTTTTTTTAACAATGAATCGTATACCAACTGTAAAGCCTCAAGGCGTTGGCATTATGGTTTGGGGCTACTTTTCTGCAGAGGGAAATCTGAAAGTGGCAGACAATAAAATGAGAATGTGAGGCCACCTGTTGAAATAGTTGAAGCTGAAACAAACATGGACCTTCCAACAAGAAAAGGACACACCTTCCTGAGACTGAAGTTCCTGAAGTTATTCTGAAATTTCTTTCAATTTGTTACTAGTTTCTTCAACACACATACATTCATTTTTGATTGTTATTGTACACATGGAAAGCTATTCCAAAAAATAATTAAATGCCCCATTAAGCTAATTGTCATATTTTCACAGGACTCACGCATGTGTGTGTCCCATTAAAAGGACATACTAAAAGATAATCAATTATTAGCAGCGATACAGCGTGTCACATTACATGTATAACTCTTCAGTCTTCTGAGGGGCACTTGTCTAAAGAACACAAAGAGTGTAAAAGCATTGGGAGTGGTTTACAAGACTAGCTATGTTAAGGAGTGCTCACGGAGACTGCCTCGTCTCACCCTCTTGTATTCTCCTGTGTCCTCCCTTCTCTCCCACTCCACCTGAGTCGCTTGTTCCTTTTTAACAACAATACCTCTCCCTCTCTTCCCGATCCCATTGCTCCCATTATCCTCTTAGGAACAGGGGAATCTAGATGGTACATTATGTGAACTTATTCTAGCGTGAGGTGTTAAATTACAGCTCTTATTAATGTGTGTTTGTGTGTGTGTGTCAGTGTGTGTGTGCGTGTGCGTGTGTTTGTGTGTGTGTGTGTGTGTGTGTAGGGCAGATCATGGGAGGAAAGACCTGGGACCCCATTCCCTGTCCCCCTTGCCATGGAGGGGGTGTCGTTTACATCGTTGAGTGTGTGCACTTTGGCTATAAAAGGAAGTGACATCTTCTCTATGCTTCATCCTGCAAACCCTTTAATGTTCTGCTCCTCCAACATGTTTTACCAGGAATTACACAAGGCACTAAAAGCTGCCCACGTAAGAGTTAGGGACAAGATGAGGAACATTTTGATTCACTCTGTGAAAGGGACCTCCCCTTTCACACTCAAACTCTTGCTTTAGCTAAACTTTTGGAGCAAACAACATCCCCATAAAATATTCTCTTCGCCTTATACTCTCGCTGTCCCATACTTTTATTGGGTTTTTAAAAAAATATTAACAACCACCTTTTAAGCACATTTATATACAATAGGGGGTTGTTTGTATTCTAATAACGTGTGACAAAGGTCATTCAACAGCCCCCCTTGTGTAACTGACAGTCTTGAGTCTGGCTCAAGCTATTGAACTGATGCTACATGTTTGGATGTGCCTGAAATCATACTACAGTTTGCAAACCAAAGCAAGCAGGGATAAAGGGGAAAACCTGACACACGTACCAATTGCAAGGACTAGAGCAGAGTTAAATTAGTGACAGCATTATTCTAGGCTACATAATTCCTCTGACACTAAGTTAAGGCTGAGATTAGGAAGAAGACGCTTTCACTGCTTTGTTGCAATACGACCCGCGTCTGAGCAGGCGCTAATTCCAGCAGCCCATCTTCCAGTTTCATCTTCAAGCACCCCATCTTCCAGTTTCATCTTCAAGCACCCCATCTTCCAGTTTCATCTTCAAGCACCCCATCTTCCAGTTTCATCTTCAAGCACCCCATCTTCCAGTTTCATCTTTAAGCACCCCATCTTCCAGTTTCATCTTTCAGCACCCCATCTTCCAGTTTCATCTTCAGGCACCCCATCTTCCAGTTTAATCTTTAAGCACCCCATCTTAAGGGGTTAATCTGCTCTGTGTTAAGGCCTCAGTTCACAGTTCGGTCAGCCTTCCCTGATACTATATTCCCGTTTGTTTCAGTAAAGGTTCTCCCGTCACATCGCATTTGGGTCAAGGGGTCTGTGAACTGTGAATGCACTGTGCACGGGGACATGGGTTGCACAGAGGTGCCTGTCTGAATATGGGCACTGGGTCCCCTGCTCCGTCGTTTTGAAGGCTCACATGCTCTATTTACAAACGGTGTCGTTCTGTGGAATGATTATAAACACAAAGAAACATCACCAATCTGCTGTATTAGATAGTTAGTGACTTAGTTACCAGATGAAATAGACTTATTAAACTAATAAACCAAATTAAATTGAAAGATGTTATGTTTTTATATTTAAACAAAAGTTTAGGAGAAGTGACTATGGTGAAATATCAGAATTAGAATAAGAAAGGGTTTTATTTGCCAAGTTCCTTTTTAAAAACAAGGAATTTATTTTGTACTGTATGTTAATTAAAACAGATTTTAACCACATATAGAATATAACATAACTACATGCATGCAACAAGAACTGGTTATTCATCTCAGGACCCTCTAAAATCACATTTATTGAAATCTAAACATATTACATGATTTTAAATAGCTATTAATGTCTAATATAAATCACATAACATTTGTTTTGAATATTATTTAGATTACCTGTTTTCCTGCAAATCCGTCCGACCAGCATGTTTGGTCAGCATATAATGTGCCAGACAGCCACCTCATGTGAGGTTCTTGCCCTGGGTAGATAGTAAGGTAGAGTCTGATCACGACCCCATTTGAGTCAGAGGCTGGTTTGATTAGTTCCTTCTCATCCAAATGACCATGGCTTTGATACGACATGCCTTGTTGCATTTACTTGTCATACATGTATTCATGTTAAACTCTGTAATATATTATAGCTGTCAGTCAATCAGCATTTAGGGCTCAAAGTTGCGATTTTTTATAACATATTTTCATTAATTACATCTACACTATATTTACAAGCATGTATGCATTAAATTAATATCATTTTCAAAAAAGGCATCTGCTTATCTAATAGCCTAGATAATTATTATAATTGCAAAACTAACATGTGAATACCTTTTAAGCAATAAAGAATATAAATGCTAAGTTAACTCCTTGGCTACATTTTCGTTTTACATTTGACCCGGCTAGACCATTTACCATGCCACACTTGGTGGTACATGCGTGGTGAAACAACAGAGAAAAAACGTGCCAAACAAGAAGATATGATTTGGGGCATCATAACGTTCCCTGACACTTTAAACAGCTGATGGCAGTTGTCCCAAAAAAAGGTTAAACCGATCACAGCTATATTCAGTCACACAAAGTTCAAAGGAAGGGGCATAATGTATGAGCACCTATTTACCTATTGCCACGCTTTTGCTGAATTCTGTTATTACAATGGAGATGGGTTAGGGTTAGAATCTCTCAACAACACAATTGACTATGCAAAAAGTGAAATGTACTAACCCTTTTGCTATTAGAGCTTGTCGTCGGGGTTGCCATGACAACGGGAGCATACGCCAACTTTGCGCTTTTTTTATGCGTAGTGTCACGTGAACTCCTGACCTCGCTAGTGAAATCTGCAGTAATGGATATGGTTTTATGAGAATATGGCTGCAGCTTGCTTTGGCATGCCTATTACACATGTCTCTGTGTAAATTATTTGTTATCTCTATTTCCTCTGCGGGTCTTAGATGACGGGTTATAGAAACAGGCATAATTAGATCATGTAGGGCCCACGTGTCCAATATAAATCATGTACCCTTTCTTTCCAGATCCCCACACCTGTCCACCACCTCAACCCCCTAACCACTTGACTATATCTGCGTAGCTAAATCGTACCACACATTGGTGTGAGGTTGTGGAAAAATACGACCAGCAAGCATTTATTATGTAGTGACCAGAGAAACCTGAGGTAATAGGCGTTCTGTTCAACACTGTCGTGCGCGCTCGACTAAACAAGTTCTTCACCCAAATCAGCAATAATGTATGCCCCCAATAGTATGCAATATTACAACACCTACAACATTAAGATACCATAACAATCTGATCAGAAATACTTCAGCTATTTGAATAAACAGTGACTACTATGCCGAAGTCAAGGGAGGAATTTGATAATTCCCTGCACGTCTTTCATGTTGTTGGAAGGAATTATTGGCACCCGTGGTGAAGATTAGCACATTAAGTCAGGATTTATTTTTTGTTATCTTAATTTTACGCTCAAAGTCTGAGAGAAACATAATCTTTAATTGAGAAAAATTGTTCCAAATAAATCACTAAATCATTGTAACAAAAGTATCACAATTACTGGTAACCTTACAAATTGTTATAAACCAAATCTGATTGAAATATCTTTTCAACATCTTATTTGTATGTCTTGTCATTATTAAGACATAAAAATTTGTACCTGGAGTTTACCAAATTAAAACTTCCGTTGGAACTGGGTGCTAAGGACAGATGAGACCAAAATCAAGTTTTAGCCGCTAAGTCCAGTTGTGGGTTTGGAATAAAAAAACAGATGGTCTTGGAAGATAATGTAATGTTCAAGGTGATGTGTTGTGGTGAATATGTGAAACCTGGATAAGAAACTTGGAACCATGGACTCTGTCCAGTACCAGGAAATGTCTGTGGCATGTCTGTGTTATATCAAAAATTTTCAACAGAAAGAGTTTCTTCAGATGAAAATGCATACATATTTCTCACTTCACTAATGATTCAAGTTTTTCCAATTGTCATGTCTGTCCCCTGACCAAACCTGACAGGTGAGCTGAACAAAAATGTGTCCACAAGCAAGGACCAATGAGTGAAGAATATGGAGATCTGCATTTGGAGATCTGCACCAATCACCTGCATGGATCAATGGTTTCAAAGTTTATAAAATAAAGTACTAATTGTAGATTATTTTTCGGTTATCAGAAATTGATAAGAACAAATTATTGCTGACAGTCTGAATTGTCATTAGGTGTTCATTTCCATTGTTTGGATGCATTTCCTAAAAATGAACATGGTCACTTTCGAAAAAGCAGCTTAGATCATTTGCTCCACTCACTTTATCAACTATTGCCTCAGACCACCAAACGCACACCAACAACCCACCAAACTCCATGACCCTTGATGAGCGCAACCAACAACGTTCTCTCTCATCCCACAATCTCCATGACACTTGATGAGCGCAACCAACAACGTTCTCTCTCATCCCACAATCTCCATGACACTTGATGAGCGCAACCAACAACGTTCTCTCATCCCACAAACTCCATGACACTTGATGAGCGCAACCAACAACGTTCTCTCATCCCACAAACTCCATGGGGCACAAAGCCAGACAGAAAGTTCTCTGTGAATCGACTCTCGCATTATGAGTATACTCAAAAGCCTGACATCATATGATGCGCTCTCTTTGGGACGACATGAAAACCATTGACAAAGCCCCTCGTGTCCGTAATAGGTGTTATCCCAGTGGAGAGAAGCTAGCCTGCCAGGCAGAGACAGCAAGGGTAGGTCATTAATCCATTCCCTTTCAATACTCCTTCATGCCCTTGGGCCTGGCCAGACTCTATCATAGACCACACTGCATAGATTAGTCTCCAGTGAGGACTTATAGTCAATACTGAGTCTATGTCTCTCACATGGATGGGCCGATCATTAAACTAAAATGGAGCTATATTGGAGAAAGCCCCGGGTCCTACATTTTTTATGACAAAAGGTTACCCCATTTTATACGACCTGTCAGGTTCGTCTCTCCTCGGGACAATCAGCAGTTAGCTATCGCGTTTGAGGTTATGCCGAGGATGCAGTTCTTTGTGTGCCCGCACATTAGAGAGGTGTGGACAGAGGACGGAACGGGGAGTGTTGGGGCGTGAACGCTTGTGAGCGGGGGGTGAGCGCGGGTCATTTGTTTTTTAGGTGTGTCGTTTGCTTTTCTTTTGTGTTTGTATGCAGGCACTTTTCTTCTCTGTGCTTTTATATCCATGCATTTCCCGGTGTTGTTCTTCCCTGTTGTGCAGTGCAGAACTAAAAACAGGTGAATGGGGTAAAATAAATGAACTCAGTCGAAAATAATCTCCATATTCTCTATTCTGTTGACACTAAAACTTCCTCCAAACACTGGGTACATTACTATTTATTGTTTACTTTCTAATATTTCCGTGTATACGTCTTTATACTTGTGCCTACTTCATATGTATGAGATAATAACCGAAATATCAGTAGAACGTGCTGGGAAACTGATCCTGGAGAACATGTTCCTATTGATATAGCTCAGCTCACCTCACACTGCCTCACTATACATTTATTGTGTTTATAGGACCCAGTTAGACTATTTTCAATGTAAACTTGTGTTGTGACGAACACATTTAAGTCCACTGGTGGTGAGTGTAGCTCAGGGTGCAAGTCACTGCCAAAATCCGTTTCATCCCACGCCGACTGGGGCTCCAAATTCTTCAGTTCGTCACGTATGTCAGACCATCAGAATACAGCATGAGCCCAGGCGTGTCACTCTCTCTGATCCGCCTGTCAGACTGCACATCGTGCCAATGAGATCAGTCTCCATCCCTCTCAGCTAGCCTCCTGGTCAGCTCATCTCTGCTTGCTCGCTTTTCTCCGATCTCCCTCTGTCTCTTCCTCCACTCTCTGTCTGAATCATCTTCCTTCCTGTCTCTCTGCTCTTTCTCTGACCTGCTCTTTATCTGACCCGTTGAGTCCCGTTTTATTTTACATCACGCGGACGGCTGTGTTAGTGAGGGCACCAGGATGGATTTTGGGAAGACCAGGTATGTCTATTTATGGACATGGTATTCCCCTGACGTAAGTGGCCTCAGTGCACACATTTTTGGAGAATGGTTTAAAGAGTATGATGAATAGTTTATGATGTTGTCCTGTCCTCCGGATTCCCCGGATCTCAATCCAATTGAGCATCTGTGGGATGTGCTGGACCAACAGGTCCGATCCACCATGGCTCAGACTCGGAACTCACAGGATTGGGTGAATCTGCTGCTAATGTTTTGGGGCAGATACCACAGGGCGTTTTTTTTTGTGTCACATGGACGACTAAGTTGGCAGTAATGTTTTGGCCCATCAGTGTAAACATAATGTTTTGGCCCATCAGTGTAAACATAATATTTTGGCCCATCAGTGTAAACATAATATTTTGGCCCATCAGTGTAAACATAATATTTTGGCCCATCAGTGTAAACATAATATTTTGGCCCATCAGTGTAAACATAATATTTTGGCCCATCAGTGTACACTTTATGTTTTTGCCCATCAGTGTAAACATAATGTTTTGGCCCATCAATGTACACATAAAACATGTCTGAATGGAAAAAATATTTTGTGTTTAGTGATAGTGTTAGGTTTAAGGATTTCCATGTGTTGTGTTTATTACTGTGTATGAGAGAAACAGATATAGAAGCAGAAAGAATGGGAAGGGATTGAGACAAAATAATTAAAATAAATAGTGTGCAAAGCATAAGCTTGTCGTGCTTGTAACGGCGACACTGTGCCTTTTATCTACACAAATGCAAACAGACTGTGTGTGCCAATAGGTTATTTAAGTGCAACACACATTATTTTAGCTGTCGCCAGTAGAGGGCAGCAGATACTCGTGAACTTTTGACCCCAGCACCTAAAGCCTCTGGTATGTCAGAAATGCCGTTTGGATTAAATCGCTACTTCGATCGCACACACATCAACACTGACTACATCAAACTAGGATACACTGAGTCAATCCCAGCTCAAAAGGGAAAATCAAACAATTAGACGAATAAATAAATAATAGGAAAACAGAGCATGAGAGAGAAAGGGAGAAATAGAGAGATGACAGTTAGATGTGTAAAGTGAGAGAGTGAGACAAATGGGGAAGAGGAAGAAAGTGGTTGAGAGATAAGAAAAGAAGAGGGGGACGACAGCGGGATGAGAGAGGGAGGTTGAGAAAAAAGAGGGGGAAGACAGCGGGATGAGAGAGGGAGGTAGAGAAAAAGAGGGGGAAGACAGCAGGGCTTTCTGTGAAGTGGCGGTTACAGATAAAAATGCTCTGCGGTTGACATAAACGAACACGCTTAGGTGGAGTTTGAGTAGAGAAGGCAGAACAAATCAAATGTGTATCCATGTAGGTCTGCTAAGAATCCCTCCCTCTCTGAGTGCTTCCTGACAGAGCTTCACCGGGGGGTCTGGAGTGATGACGTTGTTCGTTCAATCGGGGGACGCTCACCTGGGATCCGGCTGTGTGATGTCGCTCTCTCTTCAGGTTGCGTAACTTCCCCTCACGCCTCCGTCACCTGAACTCTTCATGAACCACAGCGAGGCTCGGGTTGACCCAGAATCAACCTCGTCTAAACCATCTTCTTAGTCTACTCTGTCATTATCTACATCTTCATGTTTTTTCCCGTTGCTTTTCCCACTTTGTCACACTGAAATAATTTATATGACAAATGTACAATGCAGGAATCTGCGGAAACAGTGGCAAACAGTTTCTTCCTTGAGAATGACTACGACAAAAATGTTGTTACTGATGGTTTAGTGTATAGCTATAAGGTCTGAAGATCCAACTAACCACGACATAATGGCCCATTAAAATGTATAAATCTATACTATAACCACAACATCATGGCCAATTAAAATGTATAGCTCTATACTATAACCACGACATAATGTTCCATTAAAATGTAAAACTCTATACTATAACCACGGCATAATGTTCCATTAAAATGTATAGCTCTATACTATAACCACAACATAATGGCCCATTAAAATGTAAAGCTCTATATTATAACCACAACATAATGGCCCATTAAAATGTAAAGATCTATACAATAATCACAACATAATTAATCTAGATAAAGTTCTGTTGTTTATTTGAGGGAATGCATATATTGAAATTGGAGGTACTGAATTGGTACTATAATTCTGAATGAGTACTACAGGTTCTGAATTGGTACTAAGAACGTAATAATAATTCAATTCATATAGCGCCTTTCTCAAACCCAAGGTCGCTTTACATAGAAGGGGGATCTCCTCAACCATATTTCCAGGAGGTCTCCCATCCAGGTACTGACCAGACTCAGCCCTGCTTAGCTTCAGTGGGCAACCAGCCTTGGGCTATAGGGTGATATAGCTGCTGTACTGAATTGGTATTATAGGTACTGAATTGGTACTATAGGTACTGAATTGGTACTACAGGTTCTGAATTAGTACTACTGGTACTGAATTGGTACTACAGGTACTGAATTGGTACTACAGGTATTGAATTGGTACTACAGGTATTGAATTGGTACTATAGGTACTGAATTGGTACTACAGGTACTGAATGGGTTCTATAGGTACTGAATGGGTTCTATAGGTACCTCAGCCACTAAGCGTCTGGAGTCAATCAGGAGAGTTTCACTGGATAAGGGCTTCAAATTAATGACAAAAATTAAAAAAAGTTGCACACATGGGATAATAAACATATTTCAAGCACAATTTGAAAACAATGAAAGGTATCGTATGTGATAATGCGTAGTGAGTGAGTGAGTGAGTAATCATGACGTAAATTATGCATTTACGTTCAAGAGCAAGCTAATAAAACCTATAAAAGCATCAATTGACAAAGATATTTAACTTCGCTATGACACCATCTTTTGGACAACAGTGCTCACTACATTTCACACAACAAAATGCATATGTTTGAAAAAAACTGCCATTTGAAATGTTGACCAATCCAGTAATAGTTATTAGACATGAATGAGACAAACAGACAATTGCACAATCATTCCAACCAGTCAGAATGAGACGTTTGTGGTTAAATGCTACTATATTCGGAGTATCGTTTGATTCTCTGATTCAGATGCAGCTCTGTCTGTTGTATAGGAGATGAACATGCAGTGGAGATTTGATTTGAAACATGATCTGACAGATGCTTTCCCACTCACCGTTTCGTCACCCAACCCCCTCTTGGCCCTCTTAGCCAATGGGTGCTCGACAGACCCTCAGGGGTGTGTCTCATTAGCTAGATTCCAGGACCTGGCTCTGGCCAACCGCACGCGCTCAGTTGGAAGAGATTTGATCCAGACGGGCTGAAATCATCTGCATCGACTCCTTTGGTTGGAAACGGCTTTAAAAGGAGTGAAGGAGAGAAGGAAGGAGACAGGAGGATAGGGGAGAAGAAGGAAAGGAGAGAAGGAGAGAGGGAAGGAGACAGGAGGATAGGGAAGAAGAATATAAGGAGTGAAGAAGAGAGGAAAGGAGACAGGAGGATATGGGAGAAGAAGAGAAGGAGAGAAGGAAGGAGTCAGGAGGATAAGGAGACAAGAAGGAAAGGAGAGAAGGAGAGAGGGAAGGAGACAGGAGGATATGGGAGAAGAAGGAAAGAAGAGAAGGAGAGAGGGAAGGAGAGAGGCAGTGGTAGAGAAAAACAACCCCAACAAATGTTCATTCTTGAATATATTTGTCTGTCTGTATGTTGACTAATTTCTCTCTTTTACTTCAGCAGTTAATCTCCTAATGACCCTTTATATCATGTATCCTCTGTCATGTTTACTGCAGCACTCAGGGTATTAATTTGAAACACCAGAACAGCTTGCCCTGGGTATGGATCCAAATGCTGTATTCGTGGCTAAAGGCATAACGCCGCACTGTAGTCCAGGCTGAGCGAGCTACCCCGTTAAGAGATGCCCTTTGGAGATGGCGTCGGTAGAATAGAGTGTGAAGGGGGAGGGTGGGAGGGGGGGGGGGAGGGGAGCCACCTCCTCATGGTACATCAGCTTTTGCACATCTCGTATCCCCATGAGAGACCAGTATGACCTTTACTGCCGGGCTACAGATCTCTAATCCCACCTTCCAATAAACACGCCTCTCTACCTCTGATGGGCAATGTCCCATCTTGGCTTCCTATCTCTGTCTGGACTGTATCTGTCATGTATACTGTAGCAAGCCACTGTTTCTACACGAAGCTACACGGTTTAAGGTATGCTAATTCGTTGGGAAAATAAGCTATTAGAACCACTTGAACACTTTCGTGAATGTTGACTGCGAATCACTGGCAGCGTTCCAAGAGACAACCGATTCCCTTAGTAAGTGCACTTCTTTTGACCTGGGTCCTATGGGCTCAAACGTCAAAAGAAGTGTATTAGAAAGGGAATGAGGGTGCCTTATGAAACGCTGATACTACGTTTCCCTCGTAGGTCAAGCTGAGGAAAAAAAGGTTGATTGTCTCAAAAGCCATTATACAGACGAATAGGTTATTTGTGTATCTTTGCCTTAATATATATCCTCCAATCTGTAATCTACGGTTATAACAAAGCCTCTAAAAAGTTCAAAAAATGTCACCCTTATTCCCTGCTTTATGCATTACCCTTGACCAGGTCCAATATGCACAAAGGGTAATGTCAAAAGACATGCATTATGATGGGAGCACATTATGAAAACGGACATAGATTAAATATATATAGTTAAATATATATATAATTAAATATATATAAATGAGAATTGCACCACATGTGTGTGGTAGTAGATAAGCTAGTAAGCTAGCGCTCAGTGTGTGTGCTGTGTGTGCGCTGTGTGCGTGTGCGCTGTGTGTGTGCTGTGTGTGCGCTGTGTGCGTGTGTGCTGTGTGTGTGCTGTGTGTGCGCTGTGTGCGTGTGTGCTGTGTGTGTGTGTGTGCTGTGTGTGCTGTGTGCTGTGTATGTGCTGTGTGTGTGTGTGCTGCTCTGATCCAGAGCTCTATAAAGCACTACGGTCATTTTGGACCGATTCAAGCTCATTCCACCTGGAACCGCTGAGGTTGCCTCAAAGTGCTTCCATCTATTTCTACAGACTCGTCCCAAAGAGCACCCTAATATCCTTGTTGGGGCATCACTGCTACCGCCCCGGTTGATATCTAGTCCACTGGGGAGGGAATGCGTTTTCTATTTGGGATGCAGGCATGGGGGTTTCAGCATCCACCCTCGTTACCACCGCTGGGGTACGTGAACGAGCACGTGGACGTGAGTGGCTGAATACACAGGATAACCCGTGGAACATGAGTGCAATCTGTGTCCCACTACATTTGAATAATGGCCGTGTCCCAGTGTTGCCTATTTAATGCCCCGCTTTACATAAGGCGTGGGACCTGAGAGAGGGGATAGGTGGCCGTTTGGATTGCGGCCCCAGGGAGTGAGTGAATGGAGACGGGGAGGTGAGGAACCACATGTAATGGTTTGATACGGTGCAACAGGGTTTTATCACGTCACGCCATTCACTAACGGCGTTTTAAAATGTAACCGTGGGCTACGGTTCAGATGCCTTCTAAGAAAACGAGCGGACTATTTGCACTGTAAGTGGTCATGGCCAGCTGGGATGGCTGCAGATAGGCCCAGTTGCTAGGATGTCTACCGAGCAGATACAAACACAAACAACTGTTGAATACACGCTAAAATCACCTTCTGCTTGTGCTTCCCATTACCATATCACGCTATTGTCTATTTTGTATGGCTGCTAGGAGCAGTACAGCTTTATATGAAGCAACGATTTGCTAAAGAGTAGAGCCTGGAGGTAAACGCCACCGAACCAAGTCTCCAATGCATGATATTAGGTCTTTCTTACTTCATGCACACCGAAGTTCGACCAAACCCCACCTCTAACCATAACCCTAACCATAACCATAACCACAACCCTAACCCTAACCATAACCATGACCATAACCATAACCATAACACTAACCATAACCATAACCATAACCACAACCCTAACCTAACCATAACCATAACCATAACCATAACACTAACCATAACCATAACCATAACCACAACCATAACCATAACCATAACCATGACCATAACCATAACCATAACCATAACCATAACCATGACCATAACCATAACCATAACACTAACCATAACCATAACCATAACCACAACCCTAACCCTAACCATAACCATGACCATAACCATAACCATAACACTAACCATAACCATAACCATAACCACAACCCTAACCATAACCATGACCATAACCATAACCATAACACTAACCATAACCATAACCATAACCACAACCCTAACCCTAACCATAACCATGACCATAACCATAACCATAACCATAACACTAACCATAACCATGACCATAACCATAACCATGACCATAACCATAACCATAACCATAACCATAACCATAACCACAACCCTAACCATAACCATGACCATGACCATAACACTAACCATAACCATGACCATGACCATGACCATAACCATAACCACACTGGAGTATTACCAGATTATAACCTCCGTTTGCAGAACAACAGAAAATGTATGTCTCTCGTAAGATACGTTAATCAAAACTCAGAGAATCTGTTAAAAAAAATTGTACTAAAAACAATAACACTTTAATCAGAATTTGAAACATAATCCACAATATAAAAGGTTGTATTTATCATTACATCCACATTACTTCTCGTTATTACAAATAGGCGGTGGAGCAATGATGTGCGGATGAATGGAAAACAATCTGAATTTAAATGTACGACCCGGTGAAAAAGTTCAAGCGCGTGTGGACTTTGCCGCCGTCTAGCCTCACGGTTTCAAATTACGTCGAAACTCTCATATTGAAAATGGACTTCTTTGAAAAAGCATTTTGCACTTCCACTCTTCGTGCCATTAAAGACAGCTTACATTGTATAATGATTGGTTACAGAAATGGCAACATTCGCAGCCCACCGCCAGTCAACCGCTCCACAATTACCACTGATTGCAATTGAGTGTTTTGACTCTCTCCCCGAGGCATGTTGGCTAGAAAAGCAGTTTGTTTTCATATCTTTACTTTGCTATCAAAGGCCGGCCCTTTTAAAAGGCGTAGAGACTGGAACACCCTCGTCTAGAATCATTATTCGCCTGTCAACATCAGATGTATTAAATGTGAGATTCCCTGTGGTGATAATAGTGGCCTAATAGAACCGACGCTTCCCTGCATGTCCACCTCGTGACAACATATTAGTCAACATACATAGAGACCAATTAGGATCGAGTGAGGACCATCTTGTTCTCCCCAATACAAATACATACTTGTGTTTCTGTGGAACCGTACGTAAAATCTCCAGTAGTTCTATCCGTAACAAAATGTATGAACACGGTTCACTGACCATGGGCTTAACATTTAAGCAAATTGTGTACATTTTTTTAATTTGACACTGCTCAAGCTATCTTTTACATCCAATTTCACTATTTAACATCATTTAGTGCCGTGTTTGCGACGTGGACAATGATGAGACTGTCTGTTTCCCATTTTGAAACATACAACAGTGATTTTAAAGGCTTTTCCCCCTTAATGATTTTTAGAGGCTTTCAAAAAAAGTATCTATTGGATGTCTGTGACTGTGTCAAAGAACATCTCAATGTAGGAGTGGTGATCTGGGGTCAGTTTGACATTTCAGTAGATCATAATAAAAATAATTACACGAGCAGTTGGGCAGCGACTCTGTCATTTGTTACACTTGTATTTGTGCTCCAAACATTTATTAAAACTTACTATTAACATGTTGAACACTAGAATCATTGGATGTAGGAAGTAATACAATATCTCCATCTTGTGGAGAATCTATGAACACACAGCATGTCTACCAGTACTAAACAGGAAGTTGAGTTGTTTAGCATGAAATGACAATAATAAATATATGTCTGTAACAAAAGCATAATGAGGCTATGGAGGGTTATGGCTTAAGGCAATGGCCATATTATGAAATATATAAATATAGAGTTTTGGAATAAAGTTCTTAAGACTTCATGGTCAGGTTCTAAGGACCTGAAAAGGTTCTAAAGACCTTTTGAACCTAGACGTGAAATGTACACACATTCTGAGATGTAATGTTTGAAATGTACATGATGCCGACACACAGGTTGCTATGAATATAAAATGCATATGTGCATTAAATTGCTTTGAATTGTGCTACATAAATAAACTGCTTGCTTGCTATAGTTTGTTGTAACATTATCTGGATAAATAATTACATTCTGAGCCACAGATATTGACGATGTATGAGAAATAAAGAGAGTAAGGGTGGTTTTGCCTTGGCTTTAATTACATTATCAGTTCTAAAAATGATAAACACATTAAATTAAACGCCATCTATTGATCTATTCATAACCATGTTTTTCCAAGCAAGTTATGAGCATTTTCCTCCCATAGACTCAGTTTTATCTTTACTTGTCTCCACTCAACTGAACATCAGTTTCCAGTGTATTGATAGCCATCATTCACTGCCATCATCTTCTCGATCTTCGCCATTAGCTCAGCAGTTTGGGAGACGTTCTTCCCGCTGGCTAGAACATGATATCTATCAGCACATTGTCCCACCAGCCACTGGAGGTCCCCGTTCCTCAATATGTGCTGCTCTGCGCTCTCACCTAAAGCTTCCCCCCACGTGAACAGCACCATGGTGCGACGCCAAATATCTTCCCCGAGTTCACCCATATGGTGTTCCACCGCTCTCCGGTACTTTGGTGTAAATGACAGGTACGCTGGTATGACCAGGAGGATAGCGTGGGGACCAGGCTGGGACTGGAGAATGTTCTGGAGCTCTGTTGAATCTGTGGTGGTGGTGGTGTTGTTGTTGTTTGGTCCATTTCGCCATTTTAGCCCCATGGGTTCCAACACGCTGACTTGTCTTCCGGCTATTTCTCCATTCAACGGCGAAGAGATGGACCCCCCGGAGTACGATACCTCACTGCCCAGGAGAGTGTAAGCTGCTGGGTAACGCCGGGACCAAGCCTCCCCTAACAGCACAAGCCTTAACTCTGACCTTTGGATTTGTTTAGTGTTTGTTACAGTGGGCCCTGGACTCACATATATACGTGAGAACCCGCTCACTCTTTTCATTTTGTTCTTAGAATCCCCTTTGCAAAGCTCCTTGTCCCCCTCGTCCTCTTTTTTCACTTGTCCTTCCAGTGTATGGACAGCTCCCTTTTCTTTAAGCGCCGAGGTTCTTTCCAAAAAGCCATTCTTTTTTTGTAAGTCAGAAGAGGCAGAATCGGACATTGTCAGATCTTTCCGGTCTCTAACGTTGCCATTTCTCGCCGGTTCCTCTCCCTTCATTTCCTGTCTTTGCTTCTCCAGCACTCCAACCTCCTGGTACATTGTGTGAGCTTCTACCCTACCTAGGGTTCTATCATTATATACTTCTGTGTCACACACCTTATGAGTAAATAATTCATTGCTCGGAGTCAATCTGTTATATTCTGAGTTGTCCAACTCATCTTCTTCTTTATCAAAACCGTTTGTATTCCTTTGTTCTTGCTCTTTCCTCTCCAGTTCAGTTTCCAGTCTTTTCAGATGATGCTCCCAGGTTTTCAATTCATCTTCTCTGTTTATTAGTACTTGTTGTTGGTTTTCTATCTCCCTCTCCCTATTCTCCAAGGCATGTTGATGGTTTTCCATTTCTCTTTCCTTCTTTTCCAAACTTTGTTGATGGTTTTCCACTTTATTCTCCCTCCTTTCCACAGCTTGTTGTCGATTTTCCATCTCTTTCTGTGTATTTTCCAAAGCTTGTTGTCGGCCTTCCATATTTTCCTCCATATTTTCCAAGGCATGTTGACGATTTTCTATCTCCCTTATATTTTTTTGCATATGTTGTTGATGGTTCTCCACCTCATATTCTCTTTTCTCTATAGTTTGTTGTCGGTTTGCCATCTCCATCTGCCTTTTTTCCAAGGCTTTTTGATGGTTTTCCATCTCTCTTTCCCTTTTTTCCATGTCTTGTTGACTGTTTGCTATGTCAGCCTCTGCCTTCTCCAAAGCTTGTTGTCGTTTTCCTATCGCCTTCTCCTTATTTTCCAAGGCCTGTAGACAGGTTTCTTTCTCTATCGCCTTCCTTTCCAAGTCTTGTTGATGGTTTTCCCTCTCCCTTTCCAAGTCTCGTTGATATTTGTTCATTTCCATCTCCTTTTTTTCCAAGGCTTGTTGACGGTTTTCCATGTCCTTCTCTAGTGTTTTGAAGTCTTGTTGATGGTTTTCCCTCTCCTTGTCCAAGTCTCGTTGACATTTGTTCATTTCCATCTCCTGTTTTTCAAAGTCATGTTGACGTTTTTCCATTTCCTTCTCTCTTGTTTCCAAAGCTTGTTGCTGATTTTCCATTTCACTCTCCCAGTTTTCTACAGCTAATTGTCGATATTTCATCTGCACGTCGCTCTCTTCTCTGGATTGCTGGTGGTTTTCTATCTCCCTTTCCCTTCTTTCAATGTCTTGTTTAATGTTTTCAATCTCCTTCTCCCTCTTTTCCATCTCCTGGCTCATATTGTTCAAAAGTTTTGTTTTAATTTCTAACTCCGTTCTCCAGTTCACTAGCTCTTGCTCTCTAATTATTAATTTGTTCTCCTTGTTTTCCAGCTTTTCTTCACTTTCTTTTAGTGCTTTCTCTTTTACCTTCAGATCTTCAAGATTTTCCTGCAATTCTTTTTCTTGGTTCTTCAGGCAAACTTCCTTGTTCTCAAGATCTTGTTGATGTTTTTTCAATTCCATTTGTTTTTGATCCATGTCGTTCTGTATTTGCTTATATTCCTTTTCCCTGTTTTTTAACTCAAGTTCTCCACATCCCATATCATGTTCCCTGTTGTCGATTTCTTGTTCTCTGCTCCTCAGATTTTTTTCTCTTATCAACAGATCCTGTATCTGGTTGAGATGTTCTTCCTTCCCACTCAGTTTTTCATATTGCTCTTTATCTAGCTCTTGTTGACGGTTATCTAGTACCTGCTGCAAGTTTTTGAGAGCCAACTCCATTTTCTCAATCTTTTCTTCCCTGGATTTCAAATGAAATTCTTTACTACCCAATTCTGTGTCCCAGTTTTTTAACTCTTTCTCTCTTTTCTCAATGTCTTTCTCTTTGCTACTGAGGTTTCGCACTTGGCTGCCAAACACGTCCTCATTTGTTTTCAAACCGTTTTCTCGGCTCAACAACTCATGTTCTCGTTTCTCTAGTGCTTTTTGTAGTATTTGTAAATCTACCTCTCTGTTCCTCACTTCTAGTCCCCTGTTTCCCAGTTCTTCTTCATTTTTTGTTAGTTCTTTCTCTTTCACCTCAAGTTTAAAGCCTTGGTTATCCAGATCTTCTTTCCTTTTCCATTGATCCAGTTCCTTCTCCTCGAGCTCTCTCTCCCTTTTCTCAAGCTCTTTCTCTTTTTCCTCATCCCTTTGTTCCTGCGCGGCCTGCATCTCCCTACGCCTCAACTCATCCACGTGTTTCTGTTTTTCCTTTTCCTCTTTCGTTCTCTCCAGTTCTGTCTGTATTTCGTATTTTGCCTGCTTCAACATAGCGACCTCCTGGTCCCGCTCTGTCAACACACTTTCTATTTCCAAGTCTTTGTTTCTCAACTTTTCTTCGTATCCACAGAGTAGCTGTCTGACCTCAGCCTCCCTGCTCTCACTCTGGGTCCGGTGAGCTTCACGGTCTCTCTCATACTTCACACACTCCTCCATGAGGTTGTCCGTGTCTTTCTTCATCTTCACGTTCATCTCCTGCAGTTCCTCAACTGTCCTCTCCTTTTCTAGTAACCGTTCTTTAATGTCAAAAATACGTCTCTCCTTTTCATCAGCCATTTTCTGTAGTCGGCTGATGGTGCAGATCTTCTCATCTAATGCCGAGTCCGCCTCTTCGTCCTTCCTCTTGATTTCTTTTTCATATTCTCGTATCATGTTCGTCATTTCCTTCTCCATCTTAGTGGTTAAATTCACCAGGTCTGCCTTAGTCTGTTTAATGGTTTGCCTTAAAGAGACCAGTTCTCTCTCACTCTCGCGGTCCTTCTGTTTGAGGTGTTGAAGCTCCACATCTTTCACGTGGAGCAGGTTCCTTGTTTCAGCATCACTCCTTCTTTTATACTCAGCGTGCTGCTGTTGCAGTGTTGCAATCTCAGACCGCTTTTGTTTGTCGCTTTCTTTCAGCCGGTTAACTTCTTCATCTCTCTCGGTCACCAATCGCAGGGCCTCTGCCGTGTCTTTACTTTTTTCTTCAATTATTTCTCTCAGCTTGTCAATCTCACTTTTTTGCATTTCGTCTGTCTTACTTAGCTCCTCCCTCCATTCGGTTTCCCTTATCTTAGATAACATTCTCAGATCTTCCATCTCGATGTTTTTACTATGCAGTTTACTGTCCATATCGACCTCGTGCTGCGCGAATTTCTCCTCGTACAACTTTTTCAAATCGTACATCAGCTTTTGTGACACCGCCAGTCTTTCTTTCCAGTCCTCTTTTTCTTTCTCTTCCGTGTTAATTCTGCCTTTAAACTCCTCCGCTTCCCTCCCCCAGTCCAGGTGTCTTTCTCGTAATTCTTCCTCCCTCTCTTTTGTCTCCCTCTCTCTCTTCACAATGGCGCGCTCCAGGTCGAGCAGCTTCACTTGCTGATCATCAACTCTCTCTTTCAGCTCTTCGATCTCTCTCTCTTTCTCCTCAAGCTTAATGATCCCCTCTTCTTTCTCTCGGCTTGCCTGATGGAGCGCGGCACTGACCCTGTAGTTCTCAGTACTCAGATCCTGAATCTCTCTTTCCTTATCCTCTGTCAGCCACCTCATCCTCTCTTCCAGGTCGCCCATTTCGATCTTCCTCCCATCACTCCGTTTCCATTCTTCCTCCCCGCCGTCCTCCACTTTCTCCTCACCCGACTTCCCGGGAGATTTTACTTTCTTCTTCCTCTCGAAAAACCAGCGGATGCTCTTCATCTCCCTCTCCCTCATCCTCTTAAGCTCCGCCTCCTGGCGAAGCATCTTGTCGCCGAGCTCTTTCAGGCGCTGGTTGAATTTGTCGTTCCTCTGCCTGGTGAGATCGCTGACCTCCTGCACTATCGAGGAGAAGGCCTCGCACCTGTTCCCGGTCACCATCTTCTCCACCTTTTCCAAAAGGCCAGACACTTGGGCTTCGCCGCCGCACCCACTTACGTTACTAATGACGTGATACCTGTGGAGACAGGTTTCTCATTTACATAATACCCATCAACACGCTGTACAGAGGACAATTACAACCCGAACATCTGAACAATGAGCAGTAACCATGGTGAATACAGAAAGGCGACACCACACCTGTTCCCGCACTTCTCCACCAGCCACTGGAGGTCCTTCCCTCCGCTCTGGATGTGTTGCTCGATGCTCACCCCCGTCCTCAGCTGATCGCCGTGGGTGAACAACAGGACAGTGTGCCTCCAAACCCCGTCACCCAGGAGCTCCAGGTGCTCCCTCACGGGTGCGGCGCTGACCAGGGTGTCCACCCTCAGGGTGAGGAGCATGGCGTGCGGTCCCGGGGGACACAGGGACACGCTCCCCCAGACCATCTCCCGCTTCACCCTCTCCGGCGTGGGGCCTGCCACTCCACCTTCCCACCCGGGAGTGTCCACCACGGTGACCAGCCTCATGGCGACCTAATCATGTCAAAAACAAAAGACGCAGTACGTGTCTGACTCACAAGGATTGTTTTGGTGTTCGATTGAGCCGTTGGCAGCTTTTTTAGGTATACTATACTGAGATGTGGAATTCTTTAAACTCATAGCCACTTAACGATTAGAATTTTTTTACTAGAACGTCAAAACTACCTCCGCCTGACACCGAGAACACTCCTCCGTCACCATGCCCGTCTGGAAGTACCCTGCTCCACCTCCACCCAGGATGGTGTTCCCGGTCGAGCTCTTTCCAGTCTCCCTCTCCCCAAGAAGGACAAGCCTGAGTTCCGGGAGACGTCGGGAACCCTTGGAGAACGGTTGCTTCCCGTCCCACTCAGATCCCTGAGATCCAATGTCACCTGTCAATCAATCAAATGTAAACCCTTTTTACAACAAAGTTTTTACAAAGTGCTTTTACAAACACCCAGCCTGACCCCGACAGAGCGCACATCAACAATTAAACACAAGTTGAAACACAGCAGCTAGAAAAACTCCCTGATGGGTCTTATAAAAAAGAATAGTCCAGGTCAAATACAGTCAGAAAGGGACAACCGGGAGGGTTGCGGGTTTGGCAGATTGGGAGTTTCTGCATAGACGGAATGAATTAGGGAAAAATCTGAACACATAACAGATAATGGAAGGGGTCAGTACATGTGAAAGCACTGCGACACAATCACATCCAGGAACTCACTCAGGAGCGCAGCTCTGATGGTCCCCCTCTGAGTTTGGGCCTCCATCTGTCGCTGCCTCTTCCTCCGCTCCCTCGCTCTTCTCCTCCCGTCCGCCTCTAAACCTAGGAGGGCGGGGTTCGCGCCGAAATGTCTTCCCTCATTTGCGTCCACAATCGCCTCTATCTTCCTCAGCAGTTCCGTCACCTGGGTTTCATCTCCTCGGGTCCTGTTGTCAAACACGTGATACCTGGACCACAACGAAAGTGTCAATAAATAATGTGCTGCTGGTTTTGCCCTTCTAACAGCTAATGCCTTTGACTTTACAAACAAACCAGTACTGTGCAAACTTTGTTATTAGGTGACATGATTGAATGCATTGATTACTAAACAAGTCACTTTGGACAAATGTGTCTTCTAACTATACGACCGGAGTATTGAAGGTTTGATTTGATAATGGAATATAATCGCCCAAATGACAACATCAATAACAACCCAATATTTCCCTTTGATACCTGTTCCCACATCTCTGTAGCAGCTGCTGGAACGCTGCACCACTCGTTAGGATCCTGTGCTCCATGGGCACCACACCAAGCTCGTCCCCCCTTGTGAACAGCAACATGGTATGTTCCAACACCCCCTCCCCCAGATCCTCCAGGTGCTCCTCTATCTGCCTGCGGTAGGACTCGGTCATTGAGGTGCAGGAACGTACCACCAGCAGGACGACATGCGGCCCAGGGGGGCACAGGGACACACTGCGCAGTGTTTCTCTCCGGACCCATTCTGGGGTGCTGTTGAGCGGGTAGTACCATTCCCAGCCGGGGGTGTCCACCACAATGATCCGTCTCCCAGCTTGATCGATTCGCCTTTTTGAGCACTCCTCAGTGGGCCTGCCGCTCTCAAATCCCCCGTTTCCCCCCAGGATGGTATTGGCCGCAGCGCTCTTCCCTACTCCTTTCCTTCCCAGCAGGACGAGCCTACGTTCTGGCAACGTGGGTGCACAGTCAGCGGAAGTCATTTCTTTCTTTGTTACTTGCATGTGTGCGCATCTGTCGAACAGAATAGTGTTGCACTTCATTGACAGAGACCATAAACTGTGCGACACAAAGCAGAAGTGATGCATTTACACATTTGTATTAAATAAAAAAAGCAACTCTAACTCAAACATATTTGACCTCTCATTTGTAATCACACAGTATGCCATCTGTCACAGCAGTAAAGACGTTTCCTTCAGAACTTACCACCACTAGTTGAAAGAGTGAAAGAGGGGTCCACTTTTCCGTCTGTCACTTGCTAAACTCTTCCACTTTCTTCTCCACTTCCTCTTTTCTTTATCTGCAGTGTTTTCACTGGAACGATCATAGTGTGAGCATATATCAACTCATACAGTCTCGTCTAATGACAACAAGACTTAACAAATCGATAGGCATCGCACAGAGACGGTTAAATGACAATATACGGAACACAAACCCAGCCGTACACGGAATGTGGAACTGTCTAGTCACATGACCTGGCCTGTGGTTTTTGAAGCAAGCTCAATCTAGAACACAGGATGTAAATGAGCCCGGGTCTAGTTGCCTTCTTGTGAATTCAGACCACAGACTTGGTGAATATAGACAGAGACTGAACTGCATTGTGGTAGGTGTCACTGCGCCTCTCTGTAGCTGCTTACGGCCCACTGGTAGCATGGGTGGCTACTTTATTTGGAGTGTTGACAGGGAACTAGGAGCTCGGGCCAGATTGAATACTTACTGAAAATAGTACTCGAAAAAATATATTGTTACTTTGTTATTATATAAAGTAAATGCCTTACTTGTTTCAATAAAGCCTATATCAATGAATGGGTAAAGGTTACCCAGCAGGCCATACTCTAAAGAGAGCCAGGCAGACAGACATGAGTAGGATGACTCCGCCCTTTTCACAAACCAGGAAGTGGTATATATCATGCAGACAAGATCTCAGGGGGTGAGAAGTATTGTCGCACCCCTCCCACCTACGCGTTAAATCGAACTGTTGTTATTAAATGTCCCACGTCTAATGGCGCTTTTCCACTACAAAGAACCAGCTCGACTCGACTTGGCCGGACTCGGCTCCGCTCGCTTTCGCTTCGTTTTCCAATGCAGATAGTACCTGCGCAATAGTACCCGGTCGTCATAGCGACGCGGCAGGAAAATGCTGTGACGTAA
This sequence comes from Dallia pectoralis, assembly GCA_029465975.1. Classification (NCBI taxonomy): domain Eukaryota; kingdom Metazoa; phylum Chordata; class Actinopteri; order Esociformes; family Umbridae; genus Dallia; species Dallia pectoralis. The sequence goes on along the minus strand of CM055735.1, from coordinate 9,515,416 downwards.
TCTTCTACGCGACGCGGCGACACACAGGCTGCGTCCGAAATCGCGTACTATGTTGAGTATGTACTACATTTAAATAAGAACGTACTTTGTATGAATCCGGGTAGTATGAATGGAGTCCGGACGTACTACATGCGGCGTGTTAGAATTTTCTACTTGTATAATCTACCAGGCAAGAGAAGCGTGTTTCAATCAGGTCCGCGTCCTCCTACCAACACTCACTACCCACACACACATAAGACAATGGAGGAAATCGAGTGTATGCTGTGTTTGATCCGTGACATGTGGCTGTTTCTCACGGCGCATTCTTTCGGTTTGCCATAGTATTCGTAATGGATAATATGTACAGCTCTCACGCAATCTCTGGCCAAACTATTTATATATATATATATATGGTGGGATTACTCAGGATACTACATCTGGCGCGTGCAATGATGATGCAGTGAATAGTGACGATTCTCTGACCAATCAGCAGTCTGCCTTGTTTTCACGTCACATTTTAGTATCGCCTCAGCTCGCTCAGAACCTCGCCTGAGGTGGTACGAAAAAAAGTACCTGGAAGCAGGTACAGTTACAACTTTTACCCAGTGGAAAACCAAAAAAGCCGAGTCGAGTCAAGCTGAGGCGAGCTGGGTCTGTGTAGTGGAAAAGCGCCATAATATACACTGATGAGCCATAACATAATGACCATATACTGTATGACTTCTTACTTAGATTTTAGTAGGCCAGCTTCCCGAAGTCGCCTCCTCACACTGTAGACGTTAAGACTGGCATTTGCAAGCATCTCCTCTGGACAACCTGTTAGGCGTCTGTTTCTTAAACTAGTCTCTATTACACGTTTGTCCTTTTTGTACCAGGGCCTCCCACTCCTCTTTCTATTTCGGTTACAGACAGTTTGCACTGTTCTGTTAAGAGAGTAGTACACATCTTTGTACACGTTCTTAATTTTCTTGGCATTCATTTCTCAGAACAAAAATTAACTGATGAGTTTCAGTAGAAATGTACGGAGCCCTGGAGGTGACATTAATCATTTATTTTTTAACTCGTGGCCACGACTTACTAACTTGTGGCCACGACTTGCTTATCTCGTGGCCACGAGTTAGCACTTCCTGTCCAATATAGGCTTTTATTGCATCACAATAGAAAGCGGAAGTAGCCGCCATTAATTGCTGAAGCAGTATACATCTTTAGGTTATTGCGTTCATGACTGCCTATTATTGCTCGACAGTGAGCATTTCCCGAAAGTTGGTCAAGATTATGGTGTGGCTCGGGAATAGGGTTGCCACCCGTCCCTTTAAATACGGAATCGTCCCGTATTTGAGAATAAAATAGCGCGTCTTGTTTTGAATCAGCAGTGCCTACAAGACTACAGCCGTGATAAACAGCAAGCATCCTTTATTATTCTGTATTGAAGCTGGCCACCCTACTCGTGAATAAACACTCCAAGGTAAAGTCTTCCAAGCTGGAGAAAGAATACAAGTTCTTCTACGATAATGTTATCTCCAATTATAGAGGTAAGTGGCTTTAATTCTGTTAATGCTGATTGCTAGCTTGTTATGTTTAATAAGCGAATCGTCAACTTTTTAGATAGGATACGTTTTTGGCTGATTCTGAACCTATTTGAACTAATTCGAACATTGTGACCGATTATTAATGCTATTAAGATATTTCGGCATTCACTTGGGTATGTCAGTGGTTATTAAATTGTTGCCTGTGCAGCCTCAAAGGCGCTAGCTAACTTTAACAGCCATTATTAGTTCGGATGGTCACGGCTACATACATTAACGCTCTGAAATGCCGTTGCGGCAGTTAAAGAATCATAGTCTGCTGTTAGGTTGTTTGTATGTGGTTAAACATTGAATCCCTTTTCAGTATGATAATCTTCACAGAAGTAACGTTGGTTTGACATTCGATATTGCATATTCAACGGATAGATCAGGTCCGGTTTTCCCGCAAACAGCCACTCTACACCCCGGTGATCGACCAACAGAAACCTCTGTGTGCTTATAGGTATGGATCGTCTATAAAGTACATGTCTCAATGTTATTAATTCAATAGCTGTTTAAAAACTCAATTGCTTTTTTGTGCAAAGACTTATCAAACCACGTTGAGATTGTCAACAGAGTTTATTAAACATGTTTTAAACCATTCATTTAAAGACCAAATGCTATGCAACATAGCAAGTTTCAGCTATTGAATTAATAACATTGAGACTTGTACTTTAGAGACGGTCCCTAACTATAAGCTGACGGAGGTTTCTGTCGGTCGATAACTGAGGTGTAGTGAGGCTGCTTGCGGGAAAACCGGACCTGAACTCGGCCTTTGAATATCCAATATCGAATATCCAATATTGAATATCCAACCAACTTTACTTCGGTATAATCTTCCCCCTTTTTACAAAAATGTCAGATTTAGTGAATTGAGGAAGTGAAACATATAGACTTCAGGTTACATTGACAGAAAGTCCAACACTGAGTCCGAAAACATGCTCAAGTCCCTGCTCATCAACATGCGTTACTGGCTTTCTGTAGTATTTTATTTATCAACAGGACATCATGTAGTCTAATCTTTCTGTTCCCTGTTGGATTTCATCAGATTTAGTGTGTATCCAGACAGTGCTACAGTACCAAAATACCCCAAACTCTAATATGTAGTAAATAGATCATGGTTTCAGACCTGTGCAGGTTCAGGTGCATTTGTTCAATATGCTTTTTTTATTTTCGGCTGTTGCAGATGCTCTCTTTGTTGTTCCATATCTGCTTTTGCAGATGTATATTTTTTGATGTTCTACTGCTGTTGCCTTAATTTTGTTCAACCTAGTTTCACAATAATCTTCCTAATGTCAAGTAAATGCATGTGTAGCCTAAACATCCAAACTTTCCCTCAAGTATATGTTCTTCATTTTTAGATTGTGCTGCATGCCGTTAAACCTGTGGAATTACATGGATGCTCCTGCTCGTGTGCTGCTGGAATGCAACCAGGTGGTGTGACTCCGGTTTCAAACGGCTCCTTGCAACACCGGTGTGCTTCAATCATGGCACCAACCAATGAATGACACAGGTAAGTTTGCCTGATGCAAGTTGTGTGTTTAAAGTTTACACACTGTTAGAATACAGATTCTGCACTACTAGTGTACCATCAGTGTATTTTGCAGAGCAGTGGTTGCCTAAAAAGGATGTACACCTACAATATGACTTGTACAGTCACCTACAGGATCATTCCTATAATGCTCTCTTTAAAAAAGGCATTGATACAGTCACCTTCAGGATCATTCCTATAGATCACTCTTTTAACTAATGCAGGTTGGAGAGATGCCTGTGTATCAATGTGACGGATGGTGAAAACACTTTAATAGTTCCTCACTTATTAGCATTAATTTTAAAGAGTTTATTTTAATCAGATCTCTCAAGTTAGGTAATATGCTTCATCATCAACAGGGTCCAGGAGGTGGTCTGGGGTGGCAATGGCAACCCCTGAAATCTGATTGGCCACCACGGGGCCAGCCCTAAAAATCTGGGATTTGATTTGAAATCTTACAGGCCCCCTAAACCAAGTCTGGGCCACATCTTGGCCACCCCACTCAAATTGTTCTCAACACGGCCTTGATCGTCACATTAACTAATTGTGTTTTTTCCCGCATAGGACATGGTGGGGCAGCATACCAACATGGTCTTTCATGCTGGACTACCTCAACATAAAACTGGATCTGGATATTCATTGGAGTTTGATGTGACATCACCTTGCTGTTTAGGACTGTAAAGAGAATGCTTAATAATCAGTAGGTTGTGTGGAGGACAGAGATTCAGTTAAGGAATCCAATACATATATTGCTGTACAATAATTTTTTCCAACATCTATTAATAATAATAACTGTAAATATATTGGCTTGTCATTCTTCATTCTTCAATTAAATGCTTAAGATGATCCATTTATTTGGTGTTTTATATATTCAAGACTGCAGTTGATTGGATGCTTGTGTGTGTATATTTTTAGTATTCTTTGCGAATCTGAAGGACATAACTATTCAGTCAAATCTATCGAACAAGCGCTTCTATTGTTTACAACTCTTAACATTTTTATTTGTTTACTATTGAATAATTGAGTAGTATTCGAAGACATTACTACACACCTTCTTAAACATGCCAAAAAAACTACAAAACAGCATAATAACTATTCAGTCAAAGCCATAGAACAAGTGCTTCTATTGTTTACAACTCTTAACATTGACAAAAAACTACAAAAACAGCATAATAACTCGTAGCAAACCGTGCAAACATTATAGCACGTTTTGTAAACCAATCACAACATTGTGCTCGGGTACGCAACTCCTGATTATGAAGCTTTAAACTTCGGTTTTTCCTCCTGTCTTTCTAGTAATAGACTTATTCAGTTGAAGTGTGGGTAGATCCAATTCACCAACATACCTCTTCAGGTAAAGTGCAACAATAGACTGTGGTGGCGTCATTGGTTCTTTCACTGCTTTTGCAGTTGGGGTCTTCTCTCGAATCACACTGTGCAGGGTTTCAACCGGTAATGTGCTTGACAAACTCTCCAAAATCGGACGCCAGCACTCAATAACATACATTGGTGCTTGTATGAGAGCCTTGTGTTCTAGTTGACAACAGCATGGTCAAGTTGTCTTTGTTTGGTACTTGGTTACAGTCATGTGCTTCCAATGACTCAAAAAGCGCATCACTGTCAATAGAGTCAAAGTCCTCCAAAGCCTTCTGCAGAACTTCCCTCTCCTGGTCTGAGACATAAAGTAAGAAAGAATCTTTATAGCTGCTTAAGGTTTTACCATAGAGAACCTCCTCGAGGAAGGGGGCTGCTAGCTGCACTGGGAAGTAGCGAGCTGATTTTAAACCTTTCAAAAGGATTTGTCATACTCTGTCATACTGTTTTTTATTATATTTACAGCTAAGAACATTTGTTTTGATACACTACAGGAAGTACACGATACACTACAGGAAGTTAGGTTAGAGTCGAGTGCCAGAAGAGGAAAAATAGTTGTAGATAACGGTAAAGTGACGAACATTTCAGATCATGTTAATTTTCCACAGCTGGTTTACAAGGCAAACTGTTTTCATGGTGTTTTAGAAAAGTTTGAGAAGGAATAAATATACAAATGGACATCAGTATACGAAGCATGGAGTATTTTATAACCAGGGTAGCTACAGAGTTTACTATTGGCAATTGAAGGATACACAGCACACCAAAGCACAGCAAATTCAGACAGTAGACTAAGCAGATGCATTCAAACATCTGTGCATGTCCATGTGTGGTTGGAGTGGAGGTCCAGGAATCTACTCAATTAGTTGAGGACGTATGTTGCTTCTCAGCAATATGTACAAGTCAAGTGCTTCAGACATATTTTTGGGAAACCCCAGGCCTGATTCATCCATAGTGATTGTGCATAAATCAAACATGTCCTCATCACATGGTAAAGAGGTAAGGGATTTGCAGACCTCTTGGCAGACATGCAACTCATTAGTATGATGTGAAACAATTAGGTCTTCAGCACCCCACAAGTGAGGTGCCAGGTACATAATCCCAGGTATTCCACTTGGAACGTTCATGTTTGTTGAGGGCCTTATGCGATGAGAGTTCCAAACATCTTTGATTTTATTTAATTCATCCTATAAAGTGAAAGGAGTGAGTCAAAGTAAAATGTATTAATAAACAATATTTTATACAACAATTGCCAACCAAAGTGATAGGAATCAAATCATACTACATATAGCTAACTAACCATATTTTCATGACATGACAGACATGAATACAATTTCCTAGGTGTTAATTTGGGATTTGAAGCAACTTCTGATTGATCAAATTTAACAAGTAACCTGTCTATTTTATAATTCTACAGTTGATCAATTTAAATTAAATTTGTCAATGAAATATCTATAGTAAAAGGAAATATAAACTGCCCTTAGTAATCAAGCCTTTTAGGAGGCTTAGTTAAAATACAGTACATTTTCTCTTACCTGGATGGTACCCATGAAGCAAAACTGCATTAGTGCTTTGTCCACAAAGTCTCCTGCAAACAGCCCTTCATCCTTAAGCTGCCCAAAAAGTTGTATCCAATACTCTACACCTTCTTTTCTCATAACTCCCCACCAACTCTCAATCCTCTGGTTGGCTGTACTTGCCCCTGCAATGAAGCTCTTTTCTCCTGCCCAAATGTCCTCGCCATCTGAACGCAAATTACGTTGAATGTCTCTCACCACCACATTTTCAGTGCCCATGTCGGTGCGTACAAGCCTTGGGCTCAACTCTTGCATGGCTCCAACAAAGTAGCTTCCAATGACACGAGGGTCGCTGCTTGTATAGGCTGACTTCAGCCAAACAATCTTACAGGAATATCCGTCGATACAGCCGTTAATGCATATTCCATATGGCTTGAGTTTGTCATACGAATCGATGTGCCAAATGAAATTAGGACCCTGGGAAAAATATTGTCTCCGGTTGAGTCTCCGTCTACGGCGAGCTTGAGAGTTTACAGGATCAAGCTCAGCCAGAATGATCCGCACGTCTTCTTTCCTTGCTCGAATTCCTGAATCCAAGCACTTGGCATACATCCATCTATATCCATGAAGCCTTCCAGGACCTTGCAGTTGATTTATTATGAAATCAATGACACTTTGCAGATTAGCGTATTGATGCCTGAAGAGCCCTAATGTTCTTAATATTCTGATTAGATGCCTCTTACAGATAATGTAGCCCCGTAAAGCAAGGGTAGTTAGAATGTCTTTATAACTCATCCCTAAATTAAAGTAAAAAGAAATCAGTGAATCTCTATCCATTCTTACCGCTAATCAAACTCAAGGAAATGTCATACAGTCCATTACAAAAACGTTGGACAGGAAGTAGTAAGTCGTGGCCACGAGATAAGCAAGTCGTGGCCACAAGTTAGTAAGTTGTGGCCACGAGATAAGCAAGTCGTGGCCACGAGTTAGTAAGTCGTGGCCACGAGATAAGCAAGTCGTGGCCACGAGTTAGTAAGTCGTGGCCACGAGATAAGCAAGTCGTGGCCACGAGTTAGTAAGTCGTGGCCACGAGATAAGCAAGTCGTGGCCACGAGTTAGTAAGTCGTGGCCACGAGTTAGTAAGTCGTGGCCACGAGTTAGTAAGTCGTGGCCACGAGATAAGCAAGTCGTGGCCACGAGTTAAAAAATAAATGATTCATGTCACCTCCAGGGCTCCGTAGAAATGTCTTTGTTTTGTTATGCTTTCTTAATCAGCACAACCGTATTGAATTGCTAACATGATTTCAAAAGGGTTTTTCTAATGACCAATTAAATTAGTCTTTTGAATTGAATAAACTTGGATTAGAACACAACAAGCACAACTAATACACAGCTAATATTTATTGGAATACCTGGTCGAAGCCAATAATAATAATAATACGTTATTAATAGGAATATACTGCAGCTATGTAAACAAACACGTTCAATAGTATGTTTAGTGACCACACTACATCAATAATACGTTATTAATGTGAATATACTGCAGATATGTAAACAAACACATTCAATAGTATGTTTAGTGACCACACTACATCAATAATACGTTATTAATGTGAATATACTGCAGATATGTAAACAAACACATTCAATAGTATGTTTACTGACCACACTACATCAATAATACGTTATTAATAGGAATATACTGCAGCTATGTAAACAAACACATTCAATATTATCTTTACTGACCACACTACATCATTTAATGTGTTGGTTCTGTTGTCGATGTCAAACTGTTGGGCACTGGATGATTTTCCTAGTTTCAATCCAAATGGCACAGCAGTGAACCACATGTTAGTTTAGCTCACTAATATGATTCATATTTGCCTGTGTGTGTGTGTCATGAGTGAGCTCAAACAACCAGACTGTTGTTTTTGGTTTTGGAGAGTTTGTAGTCAGTTGTTATTGGCTGTACATGTACAAGTAAGTACAACTCCCAGGAAAGTTTTTTTTGTACTCATGGACGTATGTTTATGTAATGGTCACCTGTTGAGAGATAAAGCCATTACTTGTATTACTTTCAGTCTCTTACATTGACTCATGTTGGTCTACTGATCTTCACAATGCAGACTCAAGTGTGTGATTTCTGAGTTCTTACTTGCATAAACGGCCCAGTTCAAGTTCCTCTTCAGCATTTTATCAGGAATGAGCTCTGGGATTCGACTCGTTAAATTGGGTTACCTTTATATGTCGTTGGAATTTAACTCACTGTTTAAAAAACTTGTGCCAGGGGCGGAGCTTAGCTATGTCTCTCATGGGTGCATGGAAACCTAAACCGCATAGGCCACACCCCCCGCTGCTAAACTCTCATGATCCTGCTGTTGTTGTTGCTTCTCAACTTGACTAAAGATATTTCTCAAGGGCATATGTTATAATATTTTTATTATGCATTGCTTGTCTTCTGAGTGGCAGACATATTCTCAATCCATTTCTATGTTTTGTCACTAATGCTAGCGATCTTTCACAGCTCAGATACTTTGCAGACAAGCCAACAAGATTCGATGTGACACCCAGGGTTGCTATGCAACCTGACATCCTGACTGCCCAATAATTTCTCTCTTCTTAACAACCCTATCTGTTAATAGATGCACCCAAGCCCATTTTTGCTGGCACATGTATTTAAAAATAACCCAATTGGAAACTTCCTTATCTGGCAGGAAACTTCCCCATTTGGCAACGCTGGCAAAACCCCGGTTACAAGTCGGTCATCAATGGTGTACATTATAAATCGTAAATGCATTATGGAATCATTAACAAATCATTAACAAATATGGATAATCACTTCAATGTCGAGTAAATAGTTTCTAGCAAAAAAAATTAAATGGTGCTATTCTACTTGTGATCTTGTTTTCAAGACCACAAGATTTACTTCTTGTGGGCCCCTCTGATTGGCTGCCATGGATGCAGCGCACCTATCGCACAATTAAGCTCCGCCTCTGGGTTGTGCACTTATTTCAATGGATGGTAGAAGTGCAACATATTATGTAAAATACAAATGCCTTTCAAGTTTATATAACAAAACAACATAACAAATTATGTGTTTACCCTACACGTCAATGTTCATGGTCTGAACAGCCAACATAAACAACTTGTAATTCGTCAACCACCCCTAAACAAAATCAGCCCTAAAATCAGGTTTTGCTACAGTAACCAAAAAAGCCAGCTGGTTCGAATACCCAAGCCAGCTGTCACAATCCTTGGGTGTGGTGTGGTGTAGGAACCAAACGCAGGCATTACCTCAAGTCAACAGGCTTTAATAATGAAAAAACAAAACACACAACAAACAAACGGTAAAACTAAACACCGGTTGAAAAAGTGAACCAGCGTCTTATAAATAACAAAACATCTGCTCATAAAACACTGACTATAACTTAGGACTGACATAGAAGAATGTCCACAAACAGGAAACAGAGGGCCAAACATGTATACACATACCGATTAGCTGAATGGGAACCAGGTGGGAATGATAACGAGAAGACAATTGCAAACGAGCCGAGTTCACGAGAAATGGAAACCGGGAAACACGGGTTGAAGACATGAGGTCAGCTTATGGTGACACCTGCACTGCATAAATCTGACGTTGTTCCAATCTACAAAACGGTCCGCTAAAATGTCATTTATCCCCGCTGTTTCCTCAAGACCAATCTGACCCACCCTAACTGGGTCACTGTAACACTGTTTCCTTTACATCATTCAATTTCATCTTTCACCATCTCACAACCAAACACTGAAGTGAAAGTCACATCTGTCTAAAGTGCTTGCTCATCTTTCACTGCCTGGCAAACCGCAGTGACACATTCCACCAACTCCTTCCAAGTTGTCCGAATCTCTTCGTCTGGCTGCCACCCGCTCTTAAACAGTAAGGCTGGTTACGTCATCCAGGCTACAAACCGCCCACCAAAGTGCCCAATCCCCTCTTCCAACCAGAACCTAAGCCCTCACATGCACACACATTAACCTCCCACCACTGCAGGGTGCTCTCTCACAAACTCACAAATCACTCACACATCCACACGACACAAGGAATAGCACACATGGGATTTACCTCTGCCATTGAGTACCCTTCCCTCTCCTGTATATAAGTGGACGGCAATTCTGAAGGGCAAAGTCCAAGGCAGACAAACAGACATACATACAGACACAAACAGACATACATACAGACACAAACAGACATACATACAGAAACATACAGACATACATACAGACATTAATTAGTCCACTGCACATCAGACTACTGCAGCCTTCCTTTCTTCATCATCTACAGGTGAGTTTACTAACTGGTCACTTCAAGCCCTTTTCATTCCTTATTTGGGATGCTTTTAAAATGCGTTATTTGACCCTAAATTTTGTTCCTTAATCTTGTTGATTTGTCACATACCGTTGCAACGTTCTTGCAGAAGACATTTTTTTTATGTGGTTTGTTATTTGTTTCTCACAGGAATCCCTCTAGATTGCATTGTTTTTTATTGCACGTAGTTTAACCTGGTACCCAGATTATTGAAATGCTTCACCGACTTCTACTAAACGCACTGATTCTGCTAAAATTATGTTTTACTAGTAGAAAGCTACTTAGAAGGAATGTGTTGTGTTTAAACATGCACACTTGTTTGTCACTGTTTTGTTTGTCATGTCATCCATGTGTGTTTTTCTGTAAACACGTAACATGTGTTTCTACCAAAACACAGAACAGTCCCAGAAAAGATTTATTAACCACAAAACCGCACATTCCCCAAACAGCTATTAGAATAGAATAGACCAATATTGTCAGTTGTACAACTGAATGCCTTCAACTGAAATGTGTCCTCTGCATTTTACCCAACCCTGAGGTGCAGGGGGCAGAACCAGGGACCTTCCAGACCCAAGCCCTAGTCCCTAACCACTAGGCCACCTTGACGCCATATAAAAATTCTATATATTTTATATTCATATTAAAATTCTCAATTAAAACCACAATCACTATGGTGACCAACCTCAATGTTCTCATCTTCGTGTTATAGCAATTCATCAGAACATGTTCACTACATAACCCTTAATATTTTCTCCAAGGCACTTTTTTATGGTCCTTAACACGCTCCTACATGTGGTGAACTATATTGAGAACAGTTTGCTAGTTGGAACACTATTAGAATGTGTGGTGACTAGCTTTTTCCAGAAACAACATTGCCATGCTAATATTTGGAAGGGGGTGATGGCATACTGTGTGTGTGTGTGTGTGTGTGTGTGTTTGTGATTGATCCAGATCTTATAATATTTTTCAGGACCAGAAAGCCCGACAAGAAGGAAAACCTGACAAATTGAACCCTACATGCTGTTTAGCCCTGTCAGGGTTAAAGAGACGGACTTTTGTTTTGTTTCTCTGCCCAGAAAACCAAATGTGTATCTAGGTGTGTGTGTGTGTTTCTGCAGTGGGTTGTTAGGATTAAACAGTACCTTTACTGTGTAACTCCATGACTCACCCACAGCGGCCAACATCTGTCCCAGATCTCCATCATCTCTCCTGGACCAACACCAGTCCATTACATAACAGCTCAACTCTCAAAGAACATTTATGTGGCATAAGGTTGTCACATTACGTAGTACTAACATTAAAAAATATATATATTTGTGCATTTAATGACTAAAGCAGCATTACCGCACCTGTACGTAATCGTTTGAATAAAAGTCACACCCTCCTGGTAGAGGGACACCAAAGCTATTGGGGCTAATATAAGTGCTGCTTCAAGTCATGAAAGTCCAGAGACTTCCATGATTTAGATTTTATTCCCGTTACATAGAAGCCTGTGTCTCAATGGGGTTTGAGCTGATCCATATCTCCTCTTTTTGTACTGTATGACAGGTTGCAATTGAATAACAATGCAATGCAGTAACAAGTTATTTTATGTAAAAACTCAACCAGACTAAGAGAAAATACCCCTTTTACAGAACGCCTCGACTTCTAGACACAAGTGTTTTGTTTTTAATGTGTTGATAAGATCTACAGCACAGTAGGGTTCCTGTGTTTTCTGTTAAAGCCTTTGCGTTTGACCCATCGCCACGCTCACATTCACTGTTGCGCGACGTTCTGGCGCTGGTACCCCCCATCATCACCCTGTCTGTCCGTCTGTGTCCCAGGCCCGTGACGTTCCGGCGCTGGTACCATGTCCGCCAACGAGCCCGTCGCCAAGACGCCCCCTAAAGTGTCCCAGCGCGGCCGTGCCGCCGCGCCCCCCGCCAACTCCAACGCCGACAAAAAGGAGGTGCCCGAGTTCGAACCGTTCGGCTTGATGCCCCGGGGACCCCCTCCGCTTGTCGGTGAGGAGGAAACACAGGTCGTGTGCGCGTGTGTGTGTGTTTGTGTGTGTGTGTGTGTGTGTGTGTGGGGGTTTGTGCGTGTGTGTGTTTTGGTGTGTGGGTGTGTGTGACATGAAGAAAGAGACAGTTGTTTGTTGGTAAGGAAGTGAGCATCCTGGTTACTAAAGATAACAGATATCCCTTGACACAATGACACAGTCTGTCGTAAACCAATGATCCAGACTGGCATGTGGCATCCTGCTGGTTCAGTTGATTGAGACACTTCCTGAGTTCTCGGCACACTGGTTTCTTCTCAGCTTCTCATCTGTCTAGAGCACATTGGAGGGGTCTAGATAACAATGAAATGACTGCAATATAAAACGTCAAAACTTCAAACAGTCTGACTTCAACCCGCCACACAGTATGTCATAACCACATTTTTAGCCAACTACAGCTGCTTTTAATTGTTGCCAAAGGAAGCTTCATGTTGCCTGTGGGCTCCCAAAGCTGAAAACATTATGCATTCCAAATCGTCGATATTATACCCCGTTTAAACATTTAAAGTTTGCAAGTGTCCAATTCATACGTTATACTATTTTAAGGGAATAAACTGCAAGCCCAAGTTATTATAACAAAATAGCCATTCGTTCCAGACTTTAGAATTAATGGTGGAAACAATTTCATATTAACCACATATAATAAATGTCTGTCTGTCTGTCTCTCTTCTATTCTCTCTTTGTGTCTGTCTGTCTCTCTTCTATTCTCTCTTTGTGTCTGTCTGTCTTTCCTCTACTCTTTTTTTGTCTATCTATCTCTCTCCTACTTTCTCTATCTGTCTCTCTCTCCTTCTCCTACCAGAGTTTTTGGATATTTTGGAGGTGGACATGCTTCAGACACAGAGTGGTGTCAATAAACCTCATCACAACACCCACATGTACGCGAACGACAGACTCATCGTTCGCCGGGGACAGGAGTTCCAGCTCAAGGTGACCTTTGACCGTCCCTACAAACCCTCTGAAGACAAGTTTGCTGTGGAGTTTGTCATTGGTGAGGTTTTTACATGTCATTTTATTTGGAAACAACCAAACCCAAGTCTCAAAACAGTTTAGAAAAACCAGAGCAACAGATTTAGCCAAGAGCTAATATCCATAAGCAGTCCTCCGTCAAATGCCTTTTTTAAAACATGTTAATAATCTTATGGTATTCAACATATAGTCACTAGTTTAGAGGTTGTTTACTGACAAAAAGGATTGAAGCCCTAAGAGCTAAGTGCTTTGGTATGCTCATGCTGTTTGACGTAACAGTTGAACAGATTATGAAATTATGGGAGGATTCAATGTGGTGCAGAGACCATATTCACTTCCTGTATCTGTGGGCCGGTCTACCATAATTCAAGCCCTAAGTGTCAGTGTGAAGGCTTAGGGCTCAATAACAACCAACACCAATGCCCTAACTATTGTCTCACTCCATTCTCCCTTCAAATGCCAAGCAAAGCTCACGGAAGCTTTAACAAAAATAAGTGCTTTAATGCCTGATTGGATAGGTTGGTTCTTAGATCACCCAAGTCCATTGGAGTCATCAGGCACCATCCAGTCCAACATTTATTTTCCCTGTCCCATTAACCCACCAGGGTCCAGTCCCCAGTTTAACAAGGGCACCTACGTCCCCGTGTTCGTGACCAAGGAACGCCAGAGTCCCTGGCCCGGTCGTGTGGTGGACAGCACTGACAGCGTGGTCACGGTGGGAATCACCCCGGCGCCGGATTGCATTGTGGGAAAGTGGCGTGTTTACGTGGCAGTGACAACGCCCTACGGAATCCGCAGGACCAAGTGGGACGAGAGCAGAGACGTCTACGTTCTTTTCAACCCCTGGGCGCCAGGTCTGTGTCCACGCTTTTCTCAGTTCTTAAATGATCTTCTTGAATTTTGCGAACATTCCGGAATAGCTACTGATTCAAATATTTTATTGTAATGTTCTCTTTTCCTTCCACCAGCGGATTCTGTGTTCCTGGACGATTACAATGAGAGGTTGGAATGTGTTCTGAACGAGCTGGGGGTCATCTACCACGGGGCGTTTGATGATGTCGCCGAGCGACCCTGGAACTTCGGTCAGGTACGCATCGGTCCGCGTGAAATCGCTGTGAGACGCACGACCACGATGTCCCTCCGTGTAGTGTCTCATAAGCTTTTATAACACGTAGAGCACATATCTGATCTCCTGTCAATACTTGGGAAAGACGCCAGGATTATGCTGCCTGCATAGACAACCTAATTTCATACGACTTTAAACTCCTGTTGCAGTTTGACTACGGGGTGCTGGATGCCTGTCTGTTTGTTATGGATCAAGCTGGCATGCCCATCACCAACCGGAGCGATCCTATCAAAGTTACCCGCATTGCCTCAGCCATGGTGAGGCTAACAGGATTAGCGCTGGTCAACACGACACACATCCTGTTTACATTGATACATACGACCACTTGAAACCATTTAATTATGCAGTGGGCCTCCCATTAAAACCTCTTGCCACACTAAAGCATGTCCGCCTCTCTCGTCTTCCAGCTGAACTCTCGAGACGACGACGGCGTCCTGGAGGGTAACTGGGGCGGGGACTACACCTACGGAGTAGCGCCCACTTCCTGGACTGGCAGCAGTGAGATCCTCCTTCAGTTCTCAAGTACCAAGAGGCCCGTCTGCTACGCTCAGTGCTGGGTCTACGCCGCGGTCTTCAACACCTGTGAGACCCACAGCATGGCTGTTCATCCATCGTAAATTTCCTCGTTCGCACCCGGTCCTCTGACACCTGACTCAGTCCATCCAAAGCGTGACAATGGGTATATTTGTTGAGTGAGGTGTGTCGGATCTAGGACGAAGATTACCACGTTCGGGTTCAAAAAACTGGGTCCTTAGAACAGGAATGGTTCAGTCTTTAGCATCCTATTATAGACAGGGCTTTATTTTTCTCCCTCTTCTGTCACAGTTTTGCGTTGTCTGGGCATCCCAGGAAGGGTTGTCACCAACTTCTTCTCTGCCCATGATAACAACGGCGACCTCAGAACCGACATCATCCTGGACGACAAGGGCAAAATTGACAAGCTGCGCACGGTGGACACCATTTGGTAGGAAAGACACCTCGGTAATGTTTCGAATCCCACACTCACTGGATTCGACAGCTTAATGTCTTGCCAAACTGTACGACCATTCAGCGGTCCCATTTTAACCGTAGGAACTACCACTGCTGGAATGAGTGCTTCATGACCAGACCAGACCTTCCTCTAGGATTCGGGGGATGGCAGGTGGTGGACGCTACACCCCAGGAGACGAGCGACGGTGAGCTGTTTCTAAACACAGTTCACACACGCGCAATATCCCTTCCTGTACTACAACTTTGATACGCGCACTGTGTTTCATTGACACTCTGATGGTGTATCTAGATACTATAATAAACTAAAGTAATTGTTTACCTCACATTTGCAGGGATGTACCGTTGTGGCCCGGCGTCCGTCCTTGCGATCAAACACGGCCAGCTGTGCTTCCAGTTTGACGCACGCTTCGTGTTTGCTGAGGTAAAAACACCAACCGTGACAAGCTAACTTGCTAACTCAAATAGCATTGGTGAATACACTGTGTTGCGGCACTGGACATTACTAGTTTATGACTATCCACGACACATTTGGTTAATTGCTGGTGTTTTAAATGCCGAGCGTCTCCCCTTTCCTTCCCCCAGGTGAACAGTGACGTGGTGTTCAAATCCCGGAACAGAGACGGAACCCTGACCACCGTCAAGGTCAATACCAGCCATGTCGGAAGGATGGTGTTGACCAAATCTCCTGGCCAGGACACTCGCCGTGACATCACGGACCACTACAAGTTCAAAGAGGGTAAAGACCAGATTGTGGAGAGCTGGACCGAGTCAAAACGTTACACAGCCTTGTCCCCTGTTCTCATAGTGGTAGATGCCAATGTTTATGGCTGAAGTACCTGCATTCACTATCGCCTAGAGAGGTTGTTTACACACACTCTCACACATTTTTAGGACCTTTTAATTTACTTATTAGTGTTGTTTATATTTTCCTGAACTGCCCCTGATCCTATACCTCTAAAAAAACATTTCAAAGAAGAAACCAAACAGTTAACGTGTCTTTTTAGTCAATCCGGGATTCTAATCATCCCTTGTTTATAAATCCACCCTAGTTTTGCCATGAACCGTTGTATCGTTGTACTCCCTCCCTATTACCTATGATCGCCCACAGGCAGTCCGGAGGAGCGCACGGTGTTGGAGAAAGCGGAGGAGTACGGCAGTGAGCGCGAGAAAGCGTCCCCACCCAAGGGGGACGTGGAGCTGGTGATGTCCCTGGTGGAGGTGTTGGTGGGGGACAGCTTTGAGCTGAAGCTGCAGTTCAACAACACCAGTAACCAGACTCGCTCTGTGGACATGTACGTCAATGGCAACGTGGTGTATTACACCGGAGTCACCAGCTCAGAGTTCCTGTTTAAGAGTCCAGAGGTGACCCTGGGCCCCAAGAAAGGTAGGCGGATGTGGCCGGATGGGTCGGGAGATGGGTTGGAGTAACTGCGTTGTGTGTGTGTGTGTGGTCAATTACAAGGGATGGGTTGGAGTAACTGTGTTTTGTTTCTATGTGTGTGTGTGTGTGTGTTTGGCCGATTCACGAGTATGTTTGGATTCAGTTTCATGCAAGTGCATTTCAGACTACAAACGCACACAGGACCCCGTCAACCCAGCTCGCTGTACGGTCAACACTGTGTGATTGGGTTGAATCCTGGGCATTAAAACACGAGCAGATAAACACTGACATCATTGTATCTGTCCAGCCGGGAAAGAGGTGGTTATACAGGTGCCTGCTAAGGACTACATGAGAAAGCTGGTGGAGCAGGCCAACCTGCACTTCATCGCCACTGGGAAGGTCAAGGAGACGGGACAGATCGTCAGCGCTATGAGGGTTGTCACCTTGCACACCCCCAAACTCACTGTAGAGGTATTTCATAGAGTTACGGTTCATACTTTAAACTCACTGTAGAGGTATTTCATAGAGTTACGGTTCATACTCTAAACTCACTGTAGAGGTATTTCATAGTTACGGTTCATACTCTAAACTCACTGTAGAGGTATTTCATAGAGTTACGGTTCATACTCTAAACTCACTGTAGAGGTATTTCATAGAGTTACGGTTCATACTCTAAGCTCACTGTAGAGGTATTTCATAGAGTTACGGTTCATACTCTAAACTCACTGTAGAGGTATTTCATAGTTACGGTTCATACTCTAAACTCACTGTAGAGGTATTTCATAGAGTTACGGTTCATACTCTAAACTCACTGTAGAGGTATTTCATAGAGTTACGGTTCATACTCTAAACTCACTGTAGAGGTATTTCATAGTTACGGTTCATACTCTAAACTCACTGTAGAGGTATTTCATAGAGTTACCGTTCATACTCTAAACTCACCAGTGACCTGTTTATTTTAACAACGCTTTATAGCCCAAACGTTCTGTAAAGATTTACATCAGATCTTTTAATATCAGATATTATTCTTAGACAATTTCATGTCCTAACAACATGCAGGTAAACACAAATAGAATTAGGCATCCTGTTTACATGAAAATAACAAACTGAATATGCTTTTACTAAACACACTGTACTGTACGTTTTATATACATCAGCCAATCAGAATCAGGAATGGTCAACTCCCTCCTCCCCCTCTCTGTAGGTGTCCGGTACGGCTAAAGTGAGCGAGAAGATGTTAGCGATCATAAAGTTCACCAACCCGTTCAAGTTTCACCTGGAGGATGTGTACGTGCGCGTCGAAGGACCAGGCATCATGCCGCCCAATTTTAAACACTACAGGTGAGCAGAGTCGTGGGCGCTTGCTGTAAATCCATGTAAAGTACACGTGTCTTTACGCTAATGCAACGTGCGCCTTGTTTTATTCTACCGTAGCTTGGTCACGGCTGGCTCGTCGGTGACATGGACAGAACCGTTCTACCCCCGTAGGGCGGGACCCACCAGGCTGATGGCCAGCCTGGACTGCGCTGCACTCAGGCAGGTGTACGGCCAGACTGAGCTCACCATCGAGCCCTGAGGAACAAAGGGCCGATCCATGGCACTGATATACGCCACAGTTACATGCTTGCTTTAAAAAAGAGACAGTGTTTTTAAGTTAGGCAACATTTAGTGTAGTTCTAAGTAGTTTTTTTTCTCCCGCCGAACATCCAGGGGGAATAGTAGTTAATGCACGGTTCAATTTATGATCGTATTAGTTCACGCAAAACAAAAACATCTATTCAGGTAAAGGATAAGTTACAAATAGTGTATTTGTTTCGTTTCAGCTTTTTATCTTAGTAATATAATACATTTATATTAATGCCAGCATTTATCTCTATTTTTGTCTGTGTCCTTTAATCTAGTCCCATAATAAAGCCCCTGAAAACACGTTGAAAACATTTTCTTAAAAAATGTACCCTTCATGAATTGTGTAATACTCCCATGTAGTTCATATATGTTGTGCTTTAGGTTATGGCACCCTTGTGTGGCTCGACATAGCCAGTTCATGCCTTCACTCAGTTCCAAAAGTGTCTGTTGATTATTACAGCAGAACCCTTTCATCCCAAGAGCAGAGAAGGGTGTTTCAAGGGGCAAACATCATGTATGGATCGTTGATGAGTTATTGCAGAAGTCAACTATATTCCAGGGGAATCTACCGAACTAACAAATGGGTCCATGATATCAAGAGAGCTGGTGGAATACGTTTAGAGAGATTATTCAAGCTGCATGTACTGATTGCTTTTCAAACAGACCAAAGTTAAAAAAAGGATACTCAATCAATATTCTTTGGTTAGTTATTGCTGTTTAGTAATTGCTAATACATTTCTCTCACACAACTCCTAAGCTTTTGCTAATACACCATGACGCAACCACCACCATACCGGAAAATAAAGCAGCAGTAATTCATTGATGTGTTTTATTGAAATTGTCCCAAACCTGAGGCTTTGCCCCTGTCATTTTATTTTTACCAAACATGTCTTACATTACATTAGTGCCTGGAATGTGTCAGGAAGAAAAAAAATACCACCTAGATACGATTTCCAAATTACAAATAATGCACCATGCAAATAACAAATGGTAAGCAAGATCCAGACATTTTCACAGTTGTTTTCTTGTCTCTTGTCATTTTTTCCCATTTTGTCACACATGCAAACTAATATCAAACATAACAATCATGCAAAGGTAAAAAACATGCTTCAGACAATAAATGGCCCAGAAAGCAGTGCAGCCAGGCAACACACATCATTCAGATAACTATATTTAAATATGGCCATGAGTATTCCAAACATTTGAATCTGTGTCAACCCCCTTGTCCTCAGCCATGAAACAGGCTTGGGTTAGCTGTTATGGAATTTTATGATCACTCAAGAAGTTTAGTTACATGTAAGTCATAGATGTTGTTTAGGCCAAAATGCACAGAGAAAGGAATGTGATCTTCAGGTTGCTAGAAGGGCCAAGGCTAGAAACAGATGTCCTGAACACCTTATCTGTTTTGAACTGTATGGGTCTTGTATGCCTCATCTGCTTCCTGTGTTTATCTTCCATGTGTCTGGCCTCCCTTTTCTTGAGAGCACTGACCTTCGAGTTTTATGACAGCTTTATGTGTTTTCCAGATTATACTGTATAGTTGGTGGAATCATCTAACAGCTTCATCCTGTTCTCCATATCAGTATGGTTTAAGTTTGTGTGAAAGTATGTGCGTTACTTATTCTCAATAAATACTGTGTGAACTTCAGTCTCATCAGGTCAGTCTGATCCAGCACAGGTTATTGTCCTGTTGTCTGATGAAGGCTTTCCTCAAACCTATTCTTAAAGCTTGCCATAGCCATTGATCTGATCAATGCAAAAGCTTATACCTGTATTGGAGAAATGGTTTCTTAATTGCAATTAAACCTGTTAAAAGTGTCAACTGTATCATACTCTCGTGCGTCTTACTTTAAGTTCGAATTCAGCGATTAAAGTCTAAAATTTCCACGACACTTGGGGGCTCGTCCGGGATTCTTAACAAAGTAATCCGTATTTTTCCAAAACAGGCTACATATCCTAAAGAGCGATATAATTTTTTATTTTTTTTGAAAAATAATAAAACCAGGACTGTCTTTGGAGATATGTGATACTATACAGAATTTTGAAACTCAAGGACCTAAAAATGCTGAATTGGGACAATGTTGGACGACAGTTTGACAACGGTTTTGATAAATTAACAAAATAGGCTCGTTAATTTTGACTTAATTCGTAAGGTTATTGTAAGATTTTAAACTTGGAACTTAAAATGGAAAACAGTACTTCTAACCGGGTATTTGTTGATTTTGGTCTGGTAAAACGTGCACGTCAGGAATTATTAATTTCTGCAGCTCCAATCCTCCTCAACAAATGGGTGAGTGGAGAGCGCCAGACTGGAGCAATATTTACCTGTATGAAGTGTTAATACCTGTGTACAGTAGGAATAAAATGCTGTTCAATATAGGTTATCTGGGTGCGGTGAGACAGCTCGGTTATTCAGGATATCTCACTTAAAAGAACTGACGAGTTCATTAACACATATAGGACACTTCATTATATGCTAAAATTAGATTTGCGTCTTAAATATCGGTAACAACATGGGTAATTATTTGTGTATTGGTAAACCTTCAGTGGATACTGAACGTTACGTTGTTGGACCGGCTAAAATAATGACAGATAAATACGGAGACTGGACATGCGAACAATTAGACCTGTGGGAGTTATTGGGATTTCCTGTTAATGGCAGTTTTAGTCAGAGACAGATACTGTTGTTGAAAGACACGTTGGAGTATTTTGAACAGGGTAAAATTAAGGTTTCACGGGGTAATCGGCAGAAAGTTGATTGGAAGGCATATAATAAGTGGAGAGAGCAGACTGATATACGGGCTAAGCGGTGTAGCACGGGGCTTGTTAATCGGTGTGTTCTAGCTTGTCCCAACCAGGTTGATGCTGCCTGTCCTCCTGCTGACCGACCCCCACCCTATCGCGGCGTTACCACAACAGCCCCAGCGGTACCAACTATGCCAACAGTATCGGACCTGATGGAGAACATTCCCGGAGAAGGACGCTACCCATCCGTATTCGGCCTCGACAGAGTTTCACCCGCCGCTGAGAGAACCCAGAGTACCACTGCGGCCTGTCCCAGAGAACAACACAGCTTTGATGCCGGGCAATTCCCTATGGTGGAGGTAGCCAACCCAGCTGGTGGAGGAGAGACGGATAACCCAGCGACTATACTAGTCTACAGACCGTGGTCACCCGCCGACCTGAGAGACGTGGCTTCTACACTACCTGACCCAGAAACAGAAGGTGGAGAGGAATTTGTCCGTGTGTTTCTACAGATCGTGAATCAATATAGACCGACCTCTGTGGAGATTGAAACAATTTTGATGAAGGCCTTGCAACTAAAATGGGGGAGAGTGAAAAGAAACTGGCCTAGCGAGAGAAACATTATGTTCAATTGGGATGCGCACTCTAACTACCGGAGTGCTGTGGAACAGCTGAGCACTGGACTTATCGCTGCTTTTCCTAAGCGAATGAACTGGGAAAAGATCGCTGATTGTAAACAGACACTGGGCGAGAAAGTTTCAGACTACAGGAATAGACTCGAAAAAGCTTTTGAATTACACAGCGGAATGGGAAAGAGACCGGACGGTGATGAAGAGTCGGCCTGGGAGCAACAGTGTAAAATGAGGTTAGTTGCAGGCCTTCTACCAGACATTAGGAAGCACATTCAAAATCACTGTGTAGACCTGGATGAGGGTCGCATGGAAACCGTCTGGCCGTATTTTAAGCACGCTGAAAGAGTCTACGAGGACCAACTCTGATAGCTGTTTCAACTGTGGTGCATTTGGACACTGGGCTCGTGACTGCACTGTGCCGGACACTAGAGACTATTACCATGGGAACAGAGACAGTATGGGAGACGGTGATGGCACAACAGCAGACGACCAACTGGAGCGTCACAGGACCCATGGCTGGCACAGACAGGGGTACTGACGGTCAGAGGGGACGGGCAGGAAAACATCAACCCGGTGAGATCAAACCATTATGTTATCCTGTAATTAGTTAATTATGTCAGTATTTACAGTAAAAGTAATTTTGTTCAGATGTTTAGTGAAGACTTGTTTATTCTGAGTGTTGAGTTGCTATGCAGACGTATGGTTGTGTGAGATTTTCGTTCCACTGGGGAGGAGTACGGGTGTCTTGGCACTATGCTTACGCTTAAAGTTAGGTGTTTAGCGTAGGGTAGCGTACATTGCGTATCACCTGATAAACGGTGTTTGTCAGGTCCGTGCAGCTCGGGGAGCGTGACTGGACCCATGATGGTTGATATCTCATTGTAACCTATGTCATCTGATATTGTGTTAGTAGAAAATACACTACCGGTTATAACTAGAAGACTGCATAGCTCTGTCAGGTTAATATCTCAGTAGAGATCAGCTCATTGTTACTGAGAGGTCTTATTTTTCGCTGTCCAGGTTCGTACGCGTACGCAAATATCATATTAAAATACCCTAGGTGTGATTCATGCATGATCTGGGGTAAAGCTTCATGAAGTTGGGACAGGGGTCCCAGGCTAAAGTTTTGTCGACACATTTATTTTCAGGTTTTCCTGTGCACGAGGAATTCCTATTTTATTGTATTGTTTTTAGGCCTTATGTAACATTTGCGCTAATGACATAATTAAGAGTTTTTCTGCATGTTTTTACCTGGAACACTATATGTTCCATTTTGTTTGTTTTGTAGGAGGACTACATTCTAGGTTATAGGGAGATAATATTCTAGTCATATGTTATGGTTATTCGTTTTGTGAAGTTGAATAAGGACATTTTGGATTTGTTCCTCTAAATGTTGGCATGATGATATAATGAATGACCATGTGGGTTAAGTGTATTTCTGATACACCCTTTTATTTTTTATTATTGGCTTTTGGTTATTTTGAGTAACATGTTTAAGACATTCTGAGTTCTTGATTGTTAAAAGGGCAGAAAGTTAATTGTAACTCTTTATCTCCCTGTCTAGAGATGGTTTCTGTTAATTTAGGGGTGTTTATGAACTTTTCTCTGACCCTCCCTGGGTTGCTTCTCTGGCTCAAAAAGAGGGGGCACACCCAACTTGTTTATTTAGAGGGGGGGCTGGTTTACTGTGTGATTGTGAGGTGGCTCAGCCCAGAGCTAACAGATGGCTGGTCATAAACCATATTTTAGTCATATGTTTTATCTTAGATAAATTTAACAAGTTTGTCTATTACAGTTGGTTGTTTTCTCCATTGTTGATGAACTGAAGGAGAAAACAAGAGGGGAAGTGACGTAATAAACATATTCAAGAATATAGCATTTGTTAAATTTGGATTTCAGGCAATTGAAGTGTTTAATTTGATAGAATGCCTAAACATTTGAATGGTTGAGGAGAATGGCTATTACAAATGTATTTGGCCTAGTAAAATTAAAGCTGAACAGTAAACACAATGTAAATATATTGTTAAAGATGTTAACTGACACATGGAATGCAATAACTGTTTGCAGGTTGTGTCGCATTAAAAATCAACAGGTTGGACCATGAACAACTGGAGCAGAGCATCTGAGCCCTATCCCACACACACACACACACATAATAAGCTTACTGAATGACTTTAGGTACAGACCGAGGTCAAACCAGAAACAAGGACATGAAGAACTTGTCATCCAGACCACAAAGGAGGCAATAATAAAATAGTGTGAATGTTATTGTACACTATTCAAGGAAGTTATGGACTGTAAAGTGAAAAAGGTGAACATGTTGCAGATTTCAGAAATCATCTTGAACGTCGGTTTGAGTTGTACAAAGGGAAAACAAGAACATTGAACACACACATTGTGCATCTCTGGACAATTAAAGAATGGCCACTGTTTGGACACACACATTAAATATGTTGAAAGAGCCTACCAGGGCTGAGAAGATGGAAAAGGAACATTTATACACTCACACCATGATTGAAATCCTCATTTCTGATGATCAAAGAGTGCCATATTTGAGTGCCATAACATATTTACTGATGTTTTTTCTAATATGTTAAATGATTAGCTCCTCACACACTAGGTAGAGGACTAGAAATCCATAATGAGAAAATGACTGTGTTGAATATTGATAATTACTGTACTGACAGTAGATTATTTCAATTGATTGTGAATTCTGTTTTTATGTTTGGTAAAGGTATTTTTCTTAACAAGTTATAGTTTCAGACATATGACAGTGGTGAATTCATATATTCCTGATTGTTTCTGAGTAATTATTAAGCTTGAGTGAACTAAAATTTAGAGTTGACATTAAAAACATTGTTTAAATTGTTTAACATGATTAAGGGTTTATAATGTTAAAAAGGGCAGATTGTTATGGAATTTTATGATCACTCAAGAAGTTTAGTTACATGTAAGTCATAGATGTTGTTTAGGCCAAAATGCACAGAGAAAGGAATGTGATCTTCAGGTTGCTAGAAGGGCCAAGGCTAGAAACAGATGTCCTGAACACCTTATCTGTTTTGAACTGTATGGGTCTTGTATGCCTCATCTGCTTCCTGTGTTTATCTTCCATGTGTCTGGCCTCCCTTTTCTTGAGAGCACTGACCTTCGAGTTTTATGACAGCTTTATGTGTTTCCCAGATTATACTGTATAGTTGGTGGAATCATCTAACAGCTTCATCCTGTTCTCCATATCAGTATGGTTTAAGTTTGTGTGAAAGTATGTGCGTTACTTATTCTCAATAAATACTGTGTGAACTTCAGTCTCATCAGGTCAGTCTGATCCAGCACAGGTTATTGTCCTGTTGTCTGATGAAGACTTTCCTCAACCCTATTTTTATGCTTGCTATAGGGATTGATCTGATCAATGCAAAAGCTTAAACCTGTATTTGAGAAATGGTTTCTTAATTGCAATTAAACCTGTTAAAAGTGTCAACTGTATCATACTCTCGTGCGTCTTACTTTAAGTTCGAATTCAGCGATTAAAGTCTAAAATTTCCACGACATAGCACAAACAGTTCTGTCTGCTGCGTAGAACAACGGGAGGGAAATGTCACAACCCAGGGCAACTATCGGTCAGCGTCTGCAAGATAGGTGTAGTGAGTGCATACAAGGACATCGACACAGGAAGGTACCGTTTAACAGAAAAGGCTTTATTACGCCACGGTAAACAAACAACTATACACATGGGAAAAAGGGGCTGAGCGGATCCAAAGCAAAGAAAGTAAAGGTATAACTGCTAACCTACCCTACAACACAAATTACGTCTACCTGGCATGCTTTCCAGATGCCCTAGCCAACATATAGTGGGGTGGACCGCCCAGATCTACCCTGGTGTGTTTATACAAGGAAGTTACCCTACGGGTGATGTAGGCCCCAGGGCAGCTTGCCTAACACTCCCACGTGTTCCCCTCTTCCCTGGGAAGGAAAAGAACACAGAAACAAACAGGACAACAGGTTACTCAACAAACAAACAATTTCAATATTT
>CM055735.1:9416252-9489074 GCA_029465975.1 Dallia pectoralis | reverse complement strand
TTTTGACAGCTTTTTTGTCCATCTAGTGCAAAAACTGTGGGAGGAGATAGGGTGGTCAAAATTTGATATAATAATAATAATGTATATGTGAGATTACAATATGTGTCCTTGACCATTGTCAAGCACAAAAAATAATTATATATATGTGAGATTACACTATGTGTCCTTGACCATTGTCAAGCACACATAATAAGCAATCAAGGTTTAGTTTACTACAAGCACCACTCAACAACGTGACATTAACAATGATTCACAAAGTGGTGAACTTAAATATAGAACATTAACTCCAGATAAACTAGAAGGCTGTAATTCCCTGGAAGACCTGTAGGGCCACTGTAGTATGTGCTAGAGTTCCAGGACTTGACAAATATCTTGTAAGACGAGAGGCTAATGACGTGTTCATAAGAATTAATTCAATATTTTGCTGAAATGTTATATGAAACATAATGTGACTACAAGGATAAAAAAAGAGATGGCCCTTTTTATCGAAATAATCTGTCCACCTACACTTATTTTCATCTTCCTTTTCATGTTAAAACACTTAGAAAACCTTATCATCTATAGTTTACATAATCATTAATGGTTCAGCTGCAATAAACATTTGAAAAGATAACAACACAACTTCCCCTTCCTCTGAATTTCCTAATTTTCCCGTCTCAAATAGATACACATTTCTCCATGGTAACTCAGATATAGACTAGCCTATATTCTCTTTCCCAGAATAGTTTGTTTTTAGGTAATTTAAGTATTTTGACGATCTAACCGTAGGTGTATTCCCGAAAGATCGCTTTACAAATTCAGGGTTCAATCACATTTGGCTTATCTTAACAAGATGAGGCATCTGGAGTTTTGGTTTTAGAACAACAGTTGAAAAGCAGCATCAATATTACTAATCACCCATTTGTGGGAAGGCAAATAAGATAATAAATAATGCTCATCATGATATTATTCATGTGTTAATTATAATGAATTAGATAGACTAAATATTTCTTAACTTCTAAATTATCTCACTTCTGAATTAATTTACAGTTCAGTCATTCACTCTCATTTCCAGAGCAACAAACATTTATTTTAATAATGTGGCCACAACATTAAGTACTCTGAATGATCTAAAGGATTTATTCGATGTAAAAATAAATGTTTTATGAACCCTTGTTATGCTGTAATCTAGGCAGCAGGTTTAGTTTATAGGAGTTGTGGCTAGGATTTCAGGAAATTAGAGACATTTATATTATAATGATTGAACCCCTATTGAGAGTAGGGATGGCTCGATTCTTTTCCAAAGAGTGGGCAAATATTGCCAAGTCAAGATGTGGCATGCTAATAGACCCATAATGACTGGATGCTGTAATAAAATCAAAATGTGCACACTTATCCTACCAGGTTATTGTATTTTTTTCCTCAAAGATTTCAGGTATTTTTCCAATTGGATTGTTTACGTTAATGGTCACATTAATGGTGGAATATGTTCTGACATGATTTATCTTTGTCTCATTTACTCGCATTACAAAAACCTGGCATTTCAACAGGGGTGTGTAGACTTTTTATATCCACTGAATGTAGGTCATAGCTTGATAGGTTAAGCCAGGGGTTCCTAAACTTTACCATGACAAGGCCCCCAAATACCTCCCTTTATACCCACCAAGGCC
Source organism: Dallia pectoralis (assembly GCA_029465975.1). Lineage (NCBI taxonomy): Eukaryota > Metazoa > Chordata > Actinopteri > Esociformes > Umbridae > Dallia > Dallia pectoralis. The sequence continues at coordinate 9,487,425 of CM055735.1, read as the reverse complement.
CCCCTTTTGCAGGATGTGTTATTGAACTCATAGATAGACAATAATACATTGTTTGATACCGGCCAATCAGAAAGATTTGCATTAAAAGTGTAATTTTTACATATGCGACAAATTATTATAAAGCTATTTCGTAACAATACTCATAATAATATAAAGATATTTACTGTTTAAACTTGCTGAGGCCCCCCTGGCACCCCCTGGCGAACCCCCTAGTTTGAAAACCATTGGGTTAAGCAGCTGGTGGCTTTAACTTCTATATACTTAAATGAGGATTTGCTCAATGCTATCCTACAGTCAATAAACCACGGAAATTAGCACGGCACCCGTGATGTATTGGAACATATATTACAAAGATAATAGGCATTCACAATCTTAACTTACTAAACACGACAACGTTCATTTGTTATTTTGTTTACTTACAATCATATTTTGGTATTTTTGAAAAGGGTCTGAATGGCTTGCATAGTTTGGCAAAGAAAACTTTCGTTAGTACACAACTTAGTCCATGGCAAACTTTGTGGTTAAAAATGTAAATATGCAACCGGCGCATCCCTAATTCTAAATACGAAGAGGCAACTTACACAACAAATGCTACCTTTTTTCCTAAACAGAAGTCATACTTATGGTTAAATGAAATGGGATTGAGAATGTTTTTCTCCCAGAAATTCGAGGCCACCCTTGCTTAACATGTTGTCTACATCATCAGTAAATGATTAACAGATGTTTAAACACAGATTAAAAAAGTTCAAGTGCAGCACAAACAAAGTCTCTCTTTCTGTCTCATGCTGAATAAACGTGAGTAGGCTTGTAAACATATTCAACAGAGTTCTTTCTAAAAGCTGAACAAATAGGGGAAAGCCTATAGAAAACCAACACGATAGAAAAATCGTGTCTACTTCACGAAATCTCATGATATCGTGTTGAGAAAACAGTCCACAAAGTTCTTTCCCTAAAATACTGGACAACAGTTGCATGGCCTAGATAAACCAATGTTCTCTCCTAAATAATGGCATGTAGCATGACAGTAGCATGGCCTAGATAAACCAATGTTCTCTCCTAAATAACGGCATGTAGCATGACAGTAGCATGGCACTATCAAGGTTTCTTTTTCTCTCTTACCTTGCAAAATAGCAATTCAAATGATTTTTTTGGGGTGAATGGGCACGATCACATATCTCTAAAAGTTTATTTAGAGAGGATCAGGAGATTAGAGAGGATCTACGAATAATAATTACATTAGTGGAGCGTTACTCGTAGCTGTTTTTGCAAATAATTGGAACCAAATATACAAACAGTAAGACATGTTTAGAGGTTAGTGGATGAATAATTGGAGTATATGTGGCTGCGGCCCAGCAAATCGTGCCTCTCCAATATAGGCTACATAGTGTGTGTTCGCCTTATATTTGTAAAAAAGTGAGATTCCACCAACCCGCTAAGTGAGAAGTTAGCAGACTATCTTAAACACCTGTCAAACTGCTGGAAGTATGGGAGTTTAAACCGATGTAAACACTCCTTGAGATGCACAAATGTGTGACTGTGATTTATATCTTTCTTACTAGAGGGTAAAATGGGCAGAAGTCAACAGGAGATGACCCCTGCACATCCAAATTGACCTGCAGGGTGGTACGAGGGAGTGTTTACATCTGTTTATTGTACACTGATAATAGATGGATATAGACACCCATTGAAATTGCATTTTGCTATGTTAACATATGAAATAAGATATGGATTTCTGCGGTGATGCTTGGACTTGGCAACAAAGATGTTATGTTAAAGTAACTGACTTACCACAAAACCAGGCTGGGATGTCATGACGGCAACAAGAATGACTTGTTTGACCACAAAATACCCTGAACAAAACCCAACCTTGTAGAACCCTAGAGCATTTGTAAGATCTGAGTACTGTCACGAAGTCCCTGACCGCAAGAGAAAGATCACCAGAGGTAAAGAAAATAAAAGATTTACACTGCTCACATCCCCTGATCAAATATAGATTTCCCTGAGTCTTTGTGTGTTATTGTCTGTGTTACAAGTTTTATATGTGTGTATCTCCAGACCAACGAAGTTCTGTAATTGAGCGTGTATTTCAACATTATTATAATTGTGACATCTGGGTTTGCCTTTAAGACAGTTAGACGCAGTAGTCTTTTGCCTTTGTCTGCTGTACTTTTGTGTTTCAACGTTTCAGGAGATTAATGGGACATTACATGCCCAACCTGGCTCCTCTCCATATATTTCGGGACAACATGTCATGAGTCATAATAAAACGGTAATGTCTACCCAAAACTAACAATGCCTTCACTAAAGATCTTTATGAGTTTAGTTGACAGTAGATCAAATACTTATTTCACTGTTCACAGAAACAATCTGATTTCAAACTCTCCCCCATAGCCAAAACCTAAGAGCTGTCCAAGGAGGCCAAGACCATCGTCAAGATGCTTGTTTAGAAGGTGACAACGGTTTGTGCGATTATTCGCATATGGAAGAAACACAAAATAACTATCAATCTCCCTCAGTCTGGGGCCCCATGCAAGATCTCACCTCGTGGAGTTTCAAAGACCATGAGAACCGTGAGGAACTACACGGGGGGATCTTGTCAATGATCTCAAGGCAGCTGGGACCAAGAAAACAATTGATAACACACAATGCCGTGAAAGACTGGTCCAAGAAAGCCCGTGTACAGGCCCGTCTGAAGTTTGCCAATGAACATTTGAATGATTTAGAGGAGAACTGGGAGAAAGTGTTATGGTCAGATGACACCAAAATCAAGCTATTTGGCATCAACTCAACTCACCGTGTTTGGAGGAGGAAGAATGCTGCCTATGACCCCAATAACACCATTCCCACCATCAAATATGGAAACATTATGCTTTGGGGGTGTTTTCTGCTAAGGAGACAGGACAACTTCACCGCATCAAAGGGACGATGGATGGGGTCATGTACTGTCAAATCTTGGATGAGAACCTACTTCCCTCAGCCACGGCATTACAAATGGGTTGTGGATGAGTATTCCAGCATGACAATGACCCAAAACTCAAGACAAGAAACAATGAACCACACAGACCAGAGTTTGTCACATCACCTTTGAAAAATGAAGGAGATTATGTTACCAGGAAGTCTCTCTACAGCGTTCATGTACAGGCAGGGCTAGCCATCATTCCAATGAAAAATAGGTCTCAATACAGCTACTGTGGATAATTACTGTTCTGCAACTACGAAGACTTTATGTGATTCAGGCCACATCATCAGCAATGTAGAAGCAAAGTGGCCTGGTCCTGTGCATGACTATGCATATTGTTGACATTGGGAGCTAGGTTTGCCCGCGGTGAGTTTATATATGCAATACCTACGGTAATCAATATTTTATTTTCTTCTATTGCAACTGAAATATTAAACAGTACCCTCGTATTACCATAGAGAGTTCAAGTGTACACCTGCCAGCCTTATTTGCTGACCTTTGACTCCAGACTCTGAGGCTGTCCAGCAGCAACATTATAACTTGGATCTCTGCGGGACACGAACCAGGGTGGAGATGATCATTGGGATGCTCAAGAACCCGGTTCCAGTGTCTTCGTCGGCTCGGGGTCACCCAAGAAAGGGCGTGTGACATTGATATGGCAAGGTGCGATTCTCCACAACATTGGATTATTAAAGAACTACGACCCACTCAACCAGTGAACGATCCTGATAATTATACTGATGACGATATTTATTCTGATTATGATACTGATAACGATCATGATAATTATCCTGATAACGATAATGATTCTGATCCTGATTATGATCCTGATAATGTCCCTGATAACGATCATGATAATTATCCTGATAACGATAATGATTCTGATCCTGATTATGATCCTGATAATGTCCCTGATAACGATCATGACAATTATCCTGATAACAACCGTGATAACGACCCTGATAACGATAATGATTCTGATCCTGATTCTGATCTTGATCCTGATTCTGATCCTGATTCTGATCTTGATTCTGATCCTGATTATGATCCTGATGACCTTCCTGACCACCTCGCTGAGGTCGAGATGTAAGCCAAGTCAGAGACACAATATGCTAACACCATTTTTGATTGACTCATCACCTCCCCAGTATCAAATAAAGACAATATGCCTTTCTTGCTATGAAGTCTCCTTTTTCCTACAAGTACAAATACTCTACGTATCACGGTGGGTTTATCAGTCGCTTTATCAAGTGCATTTTATTTCATGTTTAGTTCCATGTTTTTTCCCTTCTGTGTTTGTCACTAATAAATCCATTGAATGTTAATGTCCGGCTTTTGGTTCCTGCCACAACACTATACACAAGAGATTGTGTAACGGAGGGGAAGTACCATATTTGATGGTGCTCTGGCGTGTGTATGGAGAGAGAGGCAGTCGCAGTAGTTTCAAGGAAAGTCGGAGTAGTTTCACGGAAACTCAATTCATTTCCTGAGCACACTGCGCAAACAAAGAGACAATGAGCAGATTTCAACCAGAAAAGTAATGTGCAGGAAATCAGGGAAAACCTGAAACCTGGAAAAGTACTTTGAGAGTCAACACTTCACTTATAACGAACAAACACAAGGACTATGAGGGCAGAGACAGTAGACACTTGATGATGATGGGATATGGAACAGGTGTGTGTAATGACAAAACTAAGACAGTCCCGGTTAATTATTGAAGGGTGGCAGCTTAGAGATCGATGACGTTGGCCGCTGTTTCCTAGCTGGCCAGAAGAGGGAGCTGGTACAGAGGAAGATGTACAGTAACGGAAGAAAGTATTTGATCCCCTGCTGTTTCTGTACATGCCCACCAACAAATGAATGATAAGTCGATAATTTTAATGTCAGGTTTATTCGAACAGTGAGATAGAGAATAGGAAACAAAATATCCAGAATAACCAGAATGGCCAAAACCTAAGAGCTGTCCAAGGAGGCCAAGACAATCGTCAAGATGCTTGTTTAGAAAGTTTGTGCGATTATTCGCAAATGGAAGAAACCCAAAATAACTATCAATCTCCCTCAGTCTGGGGCCCCATGCAAGATCTCACCTCGTGGAGTTTTAAAGACCATGAGAACCGTGAGGAACTACACGGGGGGATCTTGTCAATGATCTCAAGGCAGCTGGGACCAAGAAAACAATTGGTAACACACTACGCCGGGAAAGACTTGTCCAAGAAAGCCCATGTACAGGCCCGTCTGAAGTTTGCCAATGAACATCTGAATGATTTAGAGGAGAACTGGGCAACAGCATGACAACGACCCAAAACACACGGCCAAGTCAACAAAGTAGTGGCTTAAGAAGAAGCACATTAAGGTCCTGGAGTTGCTTAGTCAGTCTCCAGACCGTAATCCCATAGAAAATCTGTGGAGGGAGCTGCAGGTTTGATTTTGCTAAACATCAGCCTTGAAATCTTAATGACTTGGAGAAGATCTGTAAAGAGGAGTAGGACAAAATAATCCCTCCTGAGATGTGTGCCAACCTGAGGGCCAACTACAAGAAGCTATTTCCTTCTGTGATTGCCAACAAGGGTTATGCCAACAACTACTAAGTCATGTTTTGCAAAAGGTTCAAATGCCTATATGCTAATCAATATATTACTTTTTTAAAATGCGTTATTCTAGATTTTGTTGTTGTTATTCTGTCTCTCATTGTTCAAATAAACCTACCGATAAAATTCTAGACTAATCATGTCTTTGTCAGTGGGCAAACATACAAAATCATCAGAGGATCAAAACATTTCTCTCACGAATGGGATGACGGACACAAGTGCAGGGCGAAGGAAGGACAATTTATTGAATAAAAATGCAACCATAACTGAAAAAAACACTGAACAAGAAAAGACATGAACTTTTTTAACGTTGGTAAAACCCACACAAAGACCGGATGTGTCACGGCGTGGAAAAGCAGGAACCAAAAGGCGGAGGTGGTGTTTGAAAAACCAAAGTTTTAATTAACAAAAGATACTGGTAACATCAGGCTCTAAACGTAATGTACGAAATGAGGTAACAGAACTAAACAGTTCTCTTAATGTCAAAATGCAGCACACACGCGTAACACCAAACAATACTGGACAAGGACACAGAGTAATGAGGAGGCTTATATACACACACATGGCAATCAGGACATGAGGCACAGGTGTGCACAATAGGCCAAGACAGTCCAGGGATGCGTTCGTGTGCAGTGGGATTTTGGACAATGGCAGCTAGAAGACCGGCGACGAAGAGAGATGACACTGGGACACCTCTGCCAGGGGTGTGGTCCCAGATGGAATTGTGACAGGGCCCCCCCCTTGAGGCGCTGCTCCCGCAGTGCTGCGTCGCCGGCCCAGAGGACGACCCCGAGGGCGAGGAGCCGGACGGTCAGGCTGCCGGCGGTGAAAGTCCAAGACAAGGGACGGGTCCAACACATTCTCCGCCGGCTCCCAGCTGTGCTCCTCAGGGCCATACCCCTCCCACTCCACGAGGTACTGGAGCCGCCCACCCCGACGTCTCGAATCTAGAATAGAACGTACAGAGAACGCCGGGGCCCCTCCAACGTTGAATGAGGGTGGAGGGACGTCTGCGGCCCCAGCATCATGAAGGGGCCCAGCTACCACTGGCCTGAGAAGTGAGACATGAAATGTGGAGTTAATGCGACTATACGTTGCAGGTAAATGCAATTTATAGGTAACCTCATTCACCCTCCCCACAACTTTGAATGGCCCCACAAACCGCTGCCCAAGCTTCCGACAGGGCATTCGAAGGGGCAGGTCCCGAGTAGACAACCAGACCCTGTCACCGGGCACGAACACCGGTGCCTCACTGCGGCGGCGATCGGCCTGATCCTTATGCCGACGTCCGACGCGCTGCAGACGCCGGTGGGCCACATTCCAGACGTCCTCAGCACGCCGGAACCACTCCTCCACCGCAGGGACATCACTCCGACTGCCATGCCACGGCGCCATGGCCGGCTGAAAACCAAGGACACACTGGAAGGGAGACAGGTTAGTGGAGGAGTGGCGAAGCGAATTCTGTGCGTACTCCGCCCATGGCAGAAACTTAGCCCACTCCCCCGGGCTCTTAGCACAGTATGTACGTAAAAACCTGCCCACCTCCTGGTTTACCCGTTCGACCTGCCCATTCGATTGCGGGTGATACCCGGAGGTCAGACTGACCACGACCCCCAAACGAGACATGAAGGCTTTCCAAACCCTTGAGGTAAACTGAGGGCCGCGGTCGGAAACAATGTCCTCCGGCACCCCATAATGCCGGAAGACATGGGTGAACAAGGCCTCTGCGGTCTGTAGAGCTGTGGGAACACCTTGCAAGGGAAGGAGGCGGCAAGCTTTAGAAAACCGGTCCACCACAACTAATATAGTGGTGCATCTATCCGACTCTGGTAGGTCTGTAAGAAAGTCTATGGACAGATGAGACCAGGGCCGCCGTGGCACCGGTAGGGGTTGAAGCTTGCCGTAGGGAAGGTGTCTAGGAGTCTTGCTCTGGGCACACACAGAGCAGGAGGAGACATATAACCTGACGTCCTTAGCCAGGGTAGGCCACCAGTACTTCTCCGCCAGACATGTGATAGTCTTGCCGATCCCTGGATGACCTGATGCTGGAGAGGCATGCGCCCAGGCCAACAGTCGGTCCCGTACCAGAACAGGAACGTAGATCCTGCCTTCGGGACAGTGCGCTGGTGCTGGTTCTGTCCTGGTGGCACGTTGTATCTCCTCGTCGACCTCCCACAGCACTGGAGCTAGGATTCGGGTGTCAGGAATTATGGGTCCGTCTTCCTGGATAACCTCGTCTGATTCAAACTGCCTGGACAGGGCGTCAGCTCTGACGTTCTTTGTTCCAGGGCGGTAGGACAGTGTATAGTCAAATCTGGCAAAGAACAGAGCCCATCTAGCCTGACGGGGGTTTAGCCTCCTAGCTGCCCGTATGTATTCCAGATTCCTGTGGTCTGTCAAGACTTGGAAAGGATGCTTGGCGCCCTCAAGCCAGTGCCTCCACACCTCTAGAGCCCTCTTGACGGCCAGGAGTTCTCTGTCGCCCACGTCATAGTTGCGTTCGGCGGGTGTCAGCTTCTTGGAGAAGAAAGCGCACGCGCGCAACCTAGGTGGAGTCCCGATCCTCTGGGACAACATGGCCCCCACTCCCACTTCAGATGCGTCTACCTCCACGATGAAAGGCTGGGATGGATCCGGGTGCACCAGCACTGGAGCTTTACAGAACAGGACCTTTAGTTGCTGAAAAGCACGCTCTGCCTCAGGAGTCCACTTCAGCTTAGAGGGGTTTCCTCGAAGTAGAGCTGTTAAGGGGCTGGCCACCGTACTGAAGGACCGGATGAACCTTCTGCAGAAATTTGCGAAGCCCAAGAACCGTTGAAGTGCTTTGACTGAGGCCGGTGGAGGCCAATCGCGCACCGCCTCAACTCGAGATCCCTCCATCTCAACTCCAGAAGATGTAATATGGAAGCCTAAGAAAGAGATGGATGACTGGAAAAACAGACACTTCTCAGCTTTCACATATAACTCATGCTCCAACAGCCTACCCAACACTTTGCGTACCAGAGCCACATGCTGAGCCCTGGTTGCTGAATATACCAGAATATCATCAATGTAAACGACCACCCCCCGACCCAACATGTCCCTGAACACGTCATTAACAAAAGCCTGAAAGACTGAAGGAGCATTCATTAGACCAAAAGGCATGACCAAATATTCATAATGCCCCGTGGTTGTGGAGAAGGCTGTTTTCCACTCATCCCCCTCCTTAATACGCACCAAATTATAAGCACTCCTGAGGTCTAACTTTGTGAAGAAGCGCGCCCCGTGCAGTTGTTCTATGACTACAGAGATCAACGGAAGGGGATAACTATACCTTACCGTTGCCTGGTTGAGAGCTCTGTAGTCAATACAGGGGCGCAGACCTCCATCCCTCTTCTTCACAAAGAAGAAACTCGAGGAGGCAGGAGAGGTGGAGTGACGTATAAAGCCCTGCTGTAGAGCCTCTGCTACATAGGTCTCCATCGCCTCAGTCTCAGCGTAGGATAGGGGGTAGATATGACTCTTAGGAAGAGCCTCATCAGGCTTCAGTACGATGGCGCAGTCTCTGCTGCGATGGGGTGGCAGCTTCGTAGCCTTGACCTTTGAAAACACCTGAGACAGGTCTTGGTACTCCTCCGGGATGGAAACATGAGCGACTTTAGCTGGGCTCTCAATGGTGGTAGCGCAGATTGCTGCTGGCAGACACCCTCCCTGGCACTCCTGCGACCAACTCAGAACCTTTCCAGTAGACCAAGAAATAACAGGATTATGACGTCCTAACCATGGCAGCCCTAAAATTACAGGGTAGGTAGGAGACTCAATGGCAAAAAAGGAGACAAACTCTTGGTGATGGCTATTAACCACGAGCTGTACAGGTACGGTGACAACCTCTATACTACCTGACCCCAAGGGTCGACTGTCTATAGCAGCAATGTGCAGTGGCTGTGGCAGCCTAACTAGGGGCATGCCTAATTGCTGGGCTGTGGACAAATCAATAAAATTCCCAGCCGCTCCTGAATCAACCAGAGCGCACAGTCTGCGTGTCCCCGGGAAGGCAGGAAACTTCACCGACACAAGTACGTGAGGGGTTATGGTGGGTGCTACGGAAAGGTTGTGGCCCACCTGAGTTGACGCAGGTCCGCCTGGCTTACCGCCTCCTCCCTGGTGTTCGATGCGCTGTGTGCATTTTGCAGCATAGTGACCCTGTCCTCCGCAATAGAGGCACTCAGCACGTCTCGGTCGCCAGCCTGATCGTCTCTCCGGGATGATGGTGGAACCCATCTCCATTGGTTCAGGTGCAGACAGCTGCGTCATGGTGATGGTTGAACCCTGCCCAAGCTGCCGACCCCGGAGTAAGTTGTCCAACCGGATTGACATGTTCATGACCTGGGTGAGGTCAAGGCTTTCATCCCGGCATGCCAACTCTTTGAATCTCCTCCCGAAGGCCTGCTCGAAATGCGCTCAGGAGGGAATCGTCGTTCCATCGGGACGCAGCGGCGAGTGTCCTGAACTCCAGCACGTATTCTGATGCAGCACGCTGTCCTTGACGCACCTGTAATAGTCGTTCCCCGACGTCTCGTCCTTGGGGAGGGTGGTCAAAAACAGAGCGGAACAGAGAGACAAAGTCTGGGTAGCTATTGATGACTGGCTCTCCCTTTTGCCAAACAGAACTGGCCCACTCCCTCGCCTTCCCCGTAAGGCATGACACAAGAGTAGCATTCTTGGCCCTCCCAGACAGTGTGCCTGGCCTCAGAGACAGATATAGATCTAGTTGGAGTAGGAAACCTTGACACTCCCTCGCTGTGCCGCTATACTTCTCCGGAAGTGACAAGGAACAGGAATCTCCCTCCTCAGTGTCAGGTGGTAAAGGATACGCCTCTGCTCCTGCTGGCACAGTTGGAGAAGGTACCTGCTGCTGAACAGCCAACCTCACCTCTTCGAGGCCCCGAGCCACCTGATCCATGGCCGTCTCTAGTTTGGACAAACACTCCTGGTGTTGATTAATCTGCGAGGTCAGGTTGGCAACAGTAGCCACAATCCCTGGAGGATCCGCTGGTTCCATGTTGGGTCCAGTATTCTGTCACGGCGTGGAAAAGCAGGAACCAAAAGGCGGAGGTGGTGTTTGAAAAACCAAAGTTTTAATTAACAAAAGATACTGGTAACATCAGGCTCTAAACGTAATGTACGAAATGAGGTAACAGAACTAAACAGTTCTCTTAATGTCAAAATGCAGCACACACGCGTAACACCAAACAATACTGGACAAGGACACAGAGTAATGAGGAGGCTTATATACACACACATGGCAATCAGGACATGAGGCACAGGTGTGCACAATAGGCCAAGACAGTCCAGGGATGCGTTCGTGTGCAGTGGGATTTTGGACAATGGCAGCTAGAAGACCGGCGACGAAGAGAGATGACACTGGGACACCTCTGCCAGGGGTGTGGTCCCAGATGGAATTGTGACAGGATGACACACAGTGGGAGAAGAGGAAGTTAAATAGGATGGTGATTAGGAAGACAGGTGAGGGCAATGAAACATTGAAATAAGTGTCCGTGTTCTAAATGAGGGAGAGAGGGTGTTGCATTTGACGGGCACGGCCATCCTGCAGTGGCAAAACGTGACAATTGAGTGACTGTGCAGCTCTTGTGACAATAAACCCTATATTGGCTAAAATCTGTCTAAAATCTGACCAGGGCTTGAAGCTCATGGTGATATAAATGATAAATTATAAGATGATACCTGTGGGTGTGTGATGACGGAAGAGTGAACCCTGACTTTTATGTTTATTTCCTCCAGTGTTGAAACGGGAAGGAAAGTAAGTCCTAATAAGGCAGGACTTTTTTTTGCATGCTTGAGTCACCTTCATTGGCTCAGAAACTATATTAAGCTGCAGGAAATAAGAACATCCATTCAGGCAAAGACTCAGCGTTGCACAAGACCACTGAAACTGAAGAAGAATTACAACTGCAGTCGGCTTATTGTAGTACCTTCTGAGACACGTGCGTTTGGAGCCGAAACAACACAGCTAAACTATAGACACCAACTACAGGATAAAGAGAAGTCGAAGTTTTTGCTCACACAGCCAATTGTCAAGACCATCATGAAACCTAGAGGGGTACTAATCGGATTCTTCCTCATCACAGGAATCCTCTACATGACAGAAGGTCAACTGGCCTTGGGTAAAATAGTTAACTATTAACCCTGGACATATGGTATTGCTTACAAGATAGCATGGTGGAATCTTGTACTTTAAATGTAATTTTTGACGTGCTTGTGACTGGGAACAGTGCTTTTACATTTAAATTTCGTGGATCAGCTACACTACAGACAGACACCAGCCGTTCGACTGTATAACTGTAACTCAATATCTAACAAACTTTCTTGAATATAGGTCCACATTGTAATGTATTGCCTTTCTGTTTACTTATTTCTTAGAATCTATAAGGTTCTCGAAAACATTAGTACTATACTAGAATGATTTTCTTGCTTAAGTGTGTTAGACATTTTAAAACGCATGTGTACTTTTTCCTCGCAGGTTATTTGACTTTCTTTTTCTTGTCCACAGGGGTACCTTCATTACGGTGCAAATGCCCTAAATTTGTAGAAAGCCTGAACCCAGATTTAATTGTTGCTTGCACCCGGTATTCTCCTCGTCCACACTGCCCGAAGGCAGAAATTATGTGAGTTGCACATTTTCGTATACTATTTTAAGCAATTAGGCATGAGGTGGTGTGATACATGGTCAATGGCTTAGGGATATACTCAGAGACGGCGCAATGCCAGGTGGATACAGAGCCGTTAGTTGTGGTATATTGAGTATTTTGAGTTAACATTGAGGTAACATTGAGTAAGATTTTTATAATTTCTCCCCTCTACCCTAGTGTGACTTTGAAGGGCCGGAAAAAAGAAAAGGCCTGTCTTGACCCAAATGGGAATTTTGTGAAAGGACTATATAATGGAAAACACAAGTAAGTTTATGTTTAAGTATACTATAAAGAATACCAATGTAAAGTATCTGCTATATAAGGACTATATATACTATATAAGGACTATATCAAGGAAAACACAGGTAAATGTATGTTTTAGTTTACCATAAAGAATACCAATGTAAAGTATCTACTATATAAGGACTATATCAAGGAAAACACATGTAAATGTATGTTTTAATTTACCATAAAGAATACCAATGTAAAGTATCTACTATATAAGGACTATATCAAGGAAAACACATGTATGTTTATGTTTAAGTATACCATAAAGAATGCCAATGTAAAGTATCTACTCTGCAATGTAACTCTGAGTTTGTAAAAACAAAACATATTTCTCCCCCACAGAAACAAAATGTGTTAGAGTCAGAGCTCAATGATTACATCCCCACTGACCATTCATACTCCTGCACCCAAAACTCTACCTACCAACCTGCATCTACGTTTCCTGGCTCTGAACCCATTCTTGATATGGAGATGTATATTTAACTCAGATTTTCTCACATTAATAAGACACATTAACAGTAAGAAAATACTGCATGAATGTCTGCGGATTACATTATGCAGAATGAATAAAATGACAGCTATTTTCACACAGACTATGTTTCTGTCACAAATGTGTAATTTGCTCAGTTTTTCATGAAAAATGTTATTTATTATACTTGACTGTGAAAACCTACTTGCGCTAATAGCCTGTTATCTGTGCTTATTTACAATATGGCTATTTAGCACTTGAGATAAATAAAATGTTTCATTTAAATAAAAAATCCAATATATAAATGTCAAACAAATGTACGTGTTTTCACTTGCCCGTGTCATGATTGCTTGCCAGATGACTAGATTAGATGTGAATGCAGGTAATAAAAATAAACAGGCAACTGTTTTATTCAAGGTACAATTATATTTATAATGTGGAGACATATTACCACAATCTGTCCAGTAGATGGCGTGGTCTAGACCAGCACTTTTCTACTGTACTGTTGAATACAATTCTACATGATGTATTCCCTATGGTGCCAAATGTTGTTCACTTGCATAATGGCTCGTGTGAGCAATACACATCCCCACAAGTGTATGTAAACCGCTCCCGTGTAGAGAGCTGGTGCAGGTTTGGCCTGACAAATGAAGACCATTAAGGTCAATACACACCAGGAGCAAAACTAATTAGCCAAATGAAAAAATAATAGTCCCCTTTTGTCTATTGTACCTTGTAAATCAAAAGTAAATTTTCGTTTTGTGGTTTTGCAACATTTATTTTATTTGCCTCGAGGTCAGTTTCTACAGCTAAACCTTTTGCTTGACCAATCACGGTTGTGCCTTGACCTAAGTATTTACACAGGCTACCCATTATCACAAGGAAGCAGGGTAAAATGCACTAGCACAGATCCTACATCAAACATAATCGATGGAAAAGTCATATTGGTCACATGTTTACAGAATTTGTCAAATAAATACATTCATACAATTCAGACAGTTTCATTCTTCTACCACAACCGATACTACAGTCAATATGTATAGCAACATGATTGTTGGTCTGCTAAAAGTTTGTACAAATCACTTCTTCTGAGTTCACACGGGGACACAGAAAGGCTGCATTAAAATGTGCACTACCAAAGAAAATTCTAGGCTAGAATCAATCAGGGGAATTTGTTATTAACTATAGACAATTCCGAAAGCTACATGAAAGTAATGGAATTAGAAACGAGGCTTGGTGATCAATTTTCAAACATAACTGTTAGCAGAATAGGAGAATGTGTCTGTGACAGTTAAGAAACCATGGCTTAGAACACTGCTCATCCAATCAGCACCCGGTTGAAACCATGGCTTAGAACACTGCTCATCCAATCAGCACCCGGTTGAAACCATGGCTTAGAACACTGCTCATCCAATCAGCACCCAGTTTTATAACAATATAGAACAGTCATATCCACAGGGAATACTACAGCACATTCAACTGTGTTCACTGGGTGGTGTTGCTGGATTTAAAATGGTTTAAAAGTGGTTATCAATTGGGGGGGTAATGTTGTTTAGTCACATGATCAAGCAGCTGGACATCTTCCACTTATATTTGCTAAACCACCTGATGGTAACCAGAAAGATCAGTTGATACTACAGCAGGACCGTTACCGGAGACATTCAACAGAGTGCAGCAACTTTTCTAAGTGGAATAATATAAAAGGATCTCACAATGACCAGTGCCAACGTAACAGTAGTTCTGTTCACCCTCCTGATCGTCTGCTCAGCATCTCAAGGTAAACCATTAAATATTCACCATCTAAGTATGTGTGTTGAAAGATTAATTCATTACTACTACGTTACAAAGTTGATCACAGTTCATTCCTTAACTGATTGTGTGACCTGGGTACCTACATTTGATCTATTGGGCATTAAATAAGAGTGCTCTTTACTGGCAGTGTTATATGTACTTTTGTTTAGTCATAATATTGTTTGAAAACATGGGGTTACATAGAAATGTTCTTGTTTTTTTTTATAAAAACATATATTGAATAAGTTTGAACAGAAATATAGTGAAATTAATAAAAATGTAGTAATTTATAAGATTTAAACTTTGCTTTTGTCAAATAACTCCCCATTTGCAGCAATTATAGTCTAGCCGACTTTGGCATTGTAGTTTTTATATATATAATTTTTTTATAATATGGAGAGTTTTCCCTCCATGCTTCCTGAAGCCCCTCCCACATGTAGGATTGACTTGACGGACACTTACCCTACCATACGGTCAAGCTTCTCCCACAACAATAGGGTTGAAATCTGGTGACTGGGCTGACCCCTCTATTATAGACAGAATATCACCTGAATGTTTAATCCTTAAATGCATTGTTTGGAGCTGTGTTTTGGCCCGTTGTCTTGATGTAGGAGGAAATTGGCTCTAATGAATCTTTTGCAAGACTCTTTTTACCCTGTACAAATCTCCTACTTTACCAACACCAAAGCCCCCCATAGACCAGCACATTGCTTAAACCATGCTTGACAGATGGCATCAATCACCTTTCTTTTAATTTTTGTCTGCTTTTTAGAAATGTTCATGAGTCAAACACCTCAAACGTAGATCTGGCTATCTGTAACACTGTTTCCTAATCGTCCTTTGTTCAGTGTCTGTGTTCTTTGGCCTATCTTAATGTTCTGTTTTCATTGGCCTGTCTGAGATTGTGTAACTTAATAAAGCTGCCAGTAGAGGACCTGTGAGGCGTCTGTTTCTCAAACTGGACATTAATGTATTTGTCCTCCTGCTCACTTGTGCAGCGGGCCTGTATTCGTGAGTATTGTACAACATGCAACAACAAAAATTGTCATTTCGCCAAGAAATCTAAGCAAACCCATTCTCCTTCCCACTCTGACTCTCCATAGCTCCAAAGCAACCACAGGTTCTGCGTTGCCTTTGCCCCAAAGTGTCTTCTGGTGGTCGTATCCCTTACAGGGATGTGAGGAGTGTGTGGCACCTCACACCTCGCCCGCACTGCGCAAAGACTGAAGTAATGTGAGTCCCTCAACTGATAGATTAACACGAATGAACACGACGAAACAATATTATTCAAATCTACTGGTAGAACAGATGTCACTGAAAAGAAAAGGAATATATCATTTCGTCATAATGTCAGCATTCAAAACAACAATAGTTTTTACAGATGTAACTACACACTATGTTGTATTATGTTAGCTACAGTACAGTTCAAGTCTTAGACCACTGAGACAACGCATGTATTTGCTTTCAAACACTTTACACCACTTTAACCAAAAACAGATAAGAATAAATAAATTTAGCACCCAGATAAACAGTTTTAAAATGAGTTATTGTCACATATTGGGTGAGCTGTGTTGTACACAGGGTGTTAAGGGAGAGCACTTCTGTGTATTGTGTAAATTAGGAGCACAGCTGTTTAGTTAAGCACCAGACATAGGTTAGTTAATCAGTGGGCTATTTAAGGTCCCTGGTTAGGTTCACTGGGGCTGGTTATTAATATAATGTTACATAGGTTAGTTAATCAGTGGGCTATTAAAGGTCCCTGGTTAGGTTCACTGGTGCTGGTTATTAATATAATGTTACACAGGTTAGTTAATCAGTGGGCTATTTAAGGTCCCTGGTTAGGTTCACTGGTGCTGGTTATTAATATAATGTTACATAGGTTAGTAATCAGTGGGCTATTTAAGGTCCCTGGTTAGGTTCACTGGTGCTGGTTATTAATATAATGTTACATAGGTTAGTAATCAGTGGGCTATTTAAGGTCCCTGGTTAGGTTCACTGGTGCTGGTTATTAATATAATGTTACATAGGTTAGTTAATCAGTGGGCTATTAAAGGTCCCTGGTTAGGTTCACTGGTGCTGGTTATTAATATAATGTTACATAGGTTAGTTAATCAGTGGGCTATTTAAGGTCCCTGGTTAGGTTCACTGGTGCTGGTTATTAATATAATGTTACATAGGTTAGTTAATCAGTGGGCTATTTAAGGTCCCTGGTTAGGTTCACTGGTGCTGGTTATTAATATAATGTAACATAGGTTAGTTAATCAGTGGGCTATTTAAGGTCCCTGGTTAGGTTCACTGGTGCTGGTTATTAATATAATGTTACACAGGTTAGTTAATCAGTGGGCTATTTAAGGTCCCTGGTTAGGTTCACTGGTGCTGGTTATTAATATAATGTTACATAGGTTAGTAATCAGTGGGCTATTTAAGGTCCCTGGTTAGGTTCACTGGTGCTGGTTATTAATATAATGTTACATAGGTTAGTAATCAGTGGGCTATTTAAGGTCCCTGGTTAGGTTCACTGGTGCTGGTTATTAATATAATGTTACATAGGTTAGTAATCAGTGGGTTATTTAAGGTCCCTGGTTAGGTTCACTGGTGCTGGTTATTAATATAATGTTAAACAGGTTAGTTAATCAGTGGGCTATTTAAGGTCCCTGGTTAGGTTCACTGGTGCTGGTTATTAATATAATGTTACATAGGTTAGTAATCAGTGGGCTATTTAAGGTCCCTGGTTAGGTTCACTGGTGCTGGTTATTAATATAATGTTAAACAGGTTAGTAATCAGTGGGCTATTTAAGGTCCCTGGTTAGGTTCACTGGTTATTGATTTAATGTTATGTGTCCATGTAGGTGAGTGGTTGTACTGTAGTAGTTTGTGCACTGTATTATCGTTATTATTAGGGTTTTTTTATTTACGTCACAGTGTTTAGTAGGTTTCGGTTCGTGTGACTGTCAGTTTATTTGTATAATATAACTCAGCGAACGTTATACCTGGCTCTGCATCTCGCGCCTTCCCACTACACCCAGAGGATACCGTTACAGAATAACCAGCCATGTCTTCCACCACCTCCCAACCACCTCCGAGGACTAGTCAGATAATCCCTCCGGGGTCCTTTCTGTTCTCGAGGTGGTTGGGAGATGGTGGAAGACATGGCTGGTTATTCTGTAACGGTATCGTGTAGTGTGAAGGAGCGAGAAGGTGCTTAACTAAACTCAAAACAGCTGTGCTCCTAATTACAACCATACACAGAAGTGCTCTCCCTAACCACCCTGTGACAACACAACTCACCCAATATGTGACAGTTATCATGCACTTTTCACAATGCCAGTAGTCACAAAGTGCTTTTACTAACACTCGGCATGAAACTCAACAGAGCATGCATTAACAGGTTGATACACAGCACCTGGGAAAAACTACCTGATGTGTGGAATTTAGGAAGAAACCTAGAGAGGTACAAAGTTCTGAGGAATGACCAGTTCTCTGTGCCGGGTGAACGTTTAATAGTTTAATAATTATTAAATGCATATGTGTTATGTCCAGAGTGTTTTTAAACCAACACGATATCATGAGATTTCGTGAAATAGACACGATTTTTGTGCCCAAGATTTGTGACATCCACACGTAAAAGGTCGTTTTTTCTTGTCCTGGACACGATTTCCTTGAGCTGTTGAATTGTCGTGATTGGTTGACTCAACTTGCATTTCAACCAGGAAGTGGGCGTAGCTTGAATTGTAAACGCGACAGATTTAACTTTTTGGAATATAACTCTTTTTATTACTATAAATATTAAACGTAAGCCTGACTCTTACTCTTGCCCTAACCTTAACCTTAACCAATACCTAACATTTCGATTTACTTATTTTTTTAACGTGTTGTTGACCAAAAACGTTTGTTGTGCTTTTTTGTGAGTGCGTGACGATTTTCCGTGGAGTCCTAAATATTACATGTCCTGTACACAAAAAAACGAATCGTGTCCAGGACACGAAAAACAAACTTTTACGTGTGCATGTCACAAATTTCCGATACAAAAATTGTGTCTATTTCACGAAAACCTGTGATATCCTGTTGTTTTAAACACAGTCCAGGTGAAACGCATGATCAGCCTGACAGGGACTATTGGGCCCCTCAGACAACAGATGTTTTAAAAAAAACAGCTAAAAACATACCTTTAAAAAAAATATATATATTATTTTATGAGGCTCTTAAACCAATATTTTTATTTGTGTTTTGTCCTTCTCTTTATGTTAGCACTTTGAGATTTTCTTTTAAATATAAAGTGCATTACAAATAAAATGTATTATTATTATTAATATGGTCAGCCTTGGCCTGCATCACTACCAGGAGGGCCTTAGAAACGGTCAGCTCCGTGCCTTAGAAACGGTCAGCTCCGTGCCTTAGAAACGGTCAGCTCCATGCCTTAGAAACGGTCAGCTACATGCCTTAGAAACGGTCAGCTCCATGCCTTAGAAACGGTCAGCTACATGCCTTAGAAACGGTCAGCTACATGCCTTAGAAACGGTCAGCTCCGTGCCTTAGAAACGGTCAGCTCCATGCCTTAGAAACGGTCAGCTACATGCCTTAGAAACGGTCAGCTCCATGCCTTAGAAACGGTCAGCTACATGCCTTAGAAACGGTCAGCTCCATGCCTTAGAAACATCAGCTTTGTGCCTTAGAAACGGTCAGCTCCATGCCTTAGAAACCGTCAGCTCCATGCCTTAGAAACGGTCAGCTCCATGCTTTAAAAACCGTCAGCTCCATGCCTTAGAAACGGTCAGCTCCATGCTTTAGAAACCGTCAGCTCCATGCCTTAGAAACGGTCAGCTCCATGCTTTAAAAACCGTCAGCTCCATGCCTTAGAAACGGTCAGCTCCATGCTTTAAAAACCGTCAGCTCCATGCCTTAGAAACGGTCAGCTCCATGCTTTAGAAACCGTCAGCTCCATGCCTTAGAAACCGTCAGCTACGTGCCTTAGAAACGTCAGCTTTGTGCCTTAAAAACGGTCTGCCTAGATACGGGCCTTAGAAACGGTCAGCTACGTGCCTTAGAAACGGTCAGCTACGTGCCTTAGAAACGGTCAGCTACGTTCCTTAGAAATGTCAGCTCCGTGCTTTAGTTTCTGATTGTACATATAAAATCAGGTTCGGCCTAGCGTTTTAATCAACTAAGAAGAAAAATGTAGCTCATTGCTAAGGACTTTAATTGTCTCTTCTCTTCTCGGTCATATAGAAGGAGGTGGCTTAAATCTCCTCCCACTCAATAGGCCACACCTTTCCTTGCTTCGCGGTGGGGGGGGGGGGCGTTATCGCATGCTTCTCCTCGGCTGCCTTTTAGGTCTTACGTCTGCCCCAGTCCTGGACTTTCCACACCAAAAAGCTGCCCTCCCCACACAAATAGTTAATAATTATATTACATCATTAGCTTTACTCATTCGTCACTAAAACTATTAATGGCCGCTGAAAGTCATGTAAATCCTTCAGGAATGTAGTGAGCAAGCCAGGGCAAATAAATGATATAGCACACAATTTTCAGGGAACTATTTTGTCTTGATAATTGTCTTCAATTAAGTGGCCAGAAAGTGCATCTTTATAGCTAATTATGCAAACACATAAGAGATTATATAATCTCATAAAGTGATTCATCAATTTGATCAGAATGAACATATTTTAGCGGCACTCGTTTAAAGGTTGGTTTTAACAGCATGTTTCTGTCTTAAATGTTTATAAACGGTGACCATGTCTATGAGCTGTCATTTACATATTTTCAGTATTCGACTGAAAAATGGACGTCAACTCTGTCTGGACCCAAACCACGACGCTGTGAAAATGTTGGTGGAGCGATCCATCAAAAGGTAATTACATTGTTTTTGCAAGATAATGTTACACATTTTTCCAAAATTGTATAATTGCAATTATGGGACGTTACTAAATGAGGGTATTTCATAATATTATGAAAATGTCATTATATCATAAAATGCTGATTGGCCAGTTTATAGACGAATACCATTGGTAACTTTAAACGCTGATTGGCCAGTTTATAGATGTATGCTATTGATAACTTTCAACGCTGATTGGTCAATTTATAGATGAATGCCATAGGTTACTTTGAACGCTGATTGGCCAGTTTATAGATGTATGCCGTTGGTAACTTTGAACGCTGATTGGCCAGTTTATAGACGTATGCCATTGGTAACTTTGAACGCTGATTGGCCAGTTTATAGACGTATGCCGTTGGTAACTTTGAACGCTGATTGGCCAGTTTATAGACGTATGCCATAGGTTACTTTGAACGCTGATTGGCCAGTTTATAGATGTATGCCGTTGGTAACTTTGAACGATGATTGGCCAGTTTATAGACGTATGCCATTGGTAACTTTGAACGCTGATTGGCCAGTTTATAGACGTATGCAGTTGGTAACTTTGAACGCTGATTGCCACTTTTATACGCTTACAGTTAGGATTTAAGAGACAACTATTCTCTTCCACAATTATGTTTATTATAGAATCTTAAAGAACATTACATGTCTTGTGAGACGGAGAAATCTACATCCAGTCTCTAAGACCAGGCATGAACCACTGACCGGATCAAACAGTTGGTCAGTATTATAAAGATTTAAACAGGAAAACAGTTGGTCAGTAAAACAATCAAGTCATCCCCTCTGGTCCATTAACTCCAACTACTTGTCACATTCCTTTCTCTGTGCCTATTGACCTAGACAACCGATGAAAGACAAAAGTAATTACAACTAAAACACAACCCCCTACATTCACCAACATCACCAAACCATTCTTTATTGAGTGATCATAAAACTTCCATAACAATGGGTGAATGCTTTCATAAAAACGTCCACATACAGTGGGGCAAAAAAGTATTTATTCAGCCACCAATTTACTGAAAGGCTTTCAACTGGATTAGGGACTTTCTTTTTGGAAGGTCAATGCAAGTATATGTTGGAAGTCCATTATCAGAGAGATTGTTAGAGGAAGAATGGTACTCCCCAGGGAAGAGTAATTAGCCCTTTATTGTTCTCGGTAATAAGAACAATAAAGTAATGATAAACAATGTATTTTCAAACGTAACATTGTATATTGACCCTTATATGCAGATGATGGTGCAAAACACAAGAGGGAGAAATATTGTACCTATGAGTGCAAGAAGCAGTACTGCAGTATATGTTCTCTGTTGGAAAATCCAGGCTATACTGGGAATAAAATGTTGGGAATAAAATGTGTCTGAAGATTTATGGCGAAACATTAGAGAATGTATAACTGACTCTGCAGTTGCAGTTGTAAAAGGGGGTTTGTAAAGAAAATTTGATGAAATGGAAGTCTTCCTAGGAAAGGCAGATAGGGAATAATTAGAGTAAAGATTTTGAAGGGTTCGGTAAACAGAACTGTGGGTGTCATTTGTGTGTTTTGTTTCTTAAGGGAAATGAGATACATAAATATGATTGGGGACTTCACCATCTCTGGTCTATACTCCAGTCCAGTTGGTTGCAGCAAAGCACTGATAACATTCGTTGCCAACCACCAAAAGCCAACAAGAAGAAATATATCTGGGTTGCTAATTGTCCTTGTTTTATCTTTGTCCTCGAGCTGTCATGGTATTTTATTTGTCAAATATATCTAATTCTGATTAATGACATTTTTGTCACATGGCAAGCAATATCTACACAGAAGTCATTTAAATTTAAAAAGCAAGAATAGTATCAAAAATATATACATACCAATATAACTAGTAGCAATTATAGCAAGTGTAGAAATGGGGAACATCGAATATGATTAGAAATCATATTAACATATGTTTAGCGTAAATGGGACATTAACATATATTAATGTACATTGAATGTGACTAGGGAATGAAAGTGCCCCATTGATCAAAATGATTAGAGACTAATGTTGCTGATTGAAAAGTCTGGTACAACGCGCCCTGATGCTCTGGTAACTATCAGATCGCAGCAGTGTAATAGACTGTAGCCTGGTAGCTTATGCCTGTAGTCTCTTTTTGCCTCTCTGATAGCCCTCCGTATGTAATATCTGGACCTCCTCAAAGTTTCCAGGTCCCCAGAACTATGGGCAGAGGATCGTACTCTGAGTTAGTACGGACACTACCATTGAAACCAACTCGTATGTTTTTTGGGGTATTTTGAGTGCACTCTGTTACGCAGTCTTGAATCAGTAACCTTTTGTCCTCCACCACTTGTTCCTAGTGTCGCTGTGCTTTAATCGAGACAGAATAAGCCATCTCACGGACGGAAGCAGCGAAACAAACAGAACTAGGGGACTCTGTCTTTGGACAGGGGTTTGTCCTTCAACAACATCATGTCCAGCTGACCTTAACCCCTCAATGGATGAAGTACTCAAAGCCCTTTGTCGTTTGACCACATCCATCTGATGTCAACAGGCCAGACAATCGATTGTGCTCCCTGTCTCTCTTGTGCTGACAAATTCGACTTTTGATTTTTGCTCTGGTGCCACCTGCGCTCTACTCATCAGACCAGCAGTGACGTTTCCAGAGAGGCAAATATGCAATAGCAATTTCTTTCTTGACCGGGCGAGCACTGGGATAAGCGAGGAACATCCAAAGACATCTTCATATCCTGCCTTTGTCACAGGAACAGACGGAGGCAAGCGCCTCCTACATCAGGAGGTCCTGGGTGGAATTCTGGACATCCAGCAGTGGGCGGAATTCCGGAGATCCAGCAGTGGGTGGAATTCCGGAGATCCAGCAGTGGGTGGAATTCCGGAGATCCAGCAGTGGGTGGAATTCTGGACATCCAGCAGTGGGTGGAATTCCGGACATTCAGCAGTGGGTGGAATTCTGGAGATCCAGCAGTGGGTGGAATTCCGGACATCCAGCAGTGGGTGGAATTCCGGAGATCCAGCAGTGGGTGGAATTCCAGAGATCCAGCAGTGGGTGGAATTCCGGAGATCCAGCAGTGGGTGGAATTCCAGAGAACCAGCAGTGGGAGGAATTCCAGAGATCCAGCAGTGGGTGGAATTCCAGAGAACCAGCAGTGGGTGGAATGAACCCACCATCATCAATTTGTTCCGGTTCAGGATGACATTGAGTCCTGATGACCATCTGTCGTTGGACCGTAGATATCACTTCATCCTCCTAATCAACTTAACCGTAACAAGTGCATATTGCCCTATCACAGTATACTACTCATTTAGCATTTACAGCCGTGTTAGATTCAGGACAGCAGGGAATTTCATAGCCCGGACCCATGCCTCCTTCCTCAGCCTCACCGTGTCTACCCTTTGTGTGCCTGTTCCGGCCGGCACACTAGACAACATCCCAATCATCCTAAACTCATCACACACGCTACTGCACCTCTGGCGCTTACCATGAACGCTCACCGTGACCAATCTATTACGTCTGGGCTGCGCAGCAGCAACAACTTGACCCCAACTGTTTTTTGGGGATCTTCATATTCAACTGTTGTAACCCAGAGCCTTCTTGAGCTATATTATAGGAGAAACAATATCTGTCATCAACCATACATTTAGAACTGAAAAGATACAAATGATTCCCTCTTTTGAACATACTTGCTGTACTTTTTGTAAAGAAATATGGCTGTGGGCTCCTTGTATCAATTAGGACACAGAACAGTGTCAAACACTGTCAGGCCGGACTCCGTGAGGGGGCTTGATGGGGCTTAGCTACCTCAGTTGTACCCCCTCCGCCCTAGTATATGTTTAGAGTGCTGTATAAAAAAATTGTCAACAAAAAGATAACCCCGCTGTATCATATTTAAAACCTCCTTAGTCAGACGGTCCTGGCCCTGGATACAGTTAGTCTTTATCACTAATACTGTCTGTCATAAGATCTGCTGTATAATTTAGCTATCAAGCTTCATTATTTTCCTTGAAAAGTATTCAGAATAATGCTTTCTTTGTCAAAAAAACACTGACCAATGGCAAGCATGAATGGGAGTAGGCCGGCCCTCCAGTAACGTCCTTTAATTGCACTCTGCTTTATAACCCTTTTCCATCATTGTGCTGTTATTGCAAGAAAATAAAGATTGCTCAAGTGCATCGGAGAGCATTCAAGCCGGATTATGTTTGATTAATAACATCAGAGAGACGTTGTGTAAGCGCAAAGAAAAAGCAATGTGTTGCAGGTTATATTTTGAAGGGATAGTTCAAAATGTGTTTTTCGTTTAACTTTCCTTACACTGTTTCCAAATGTTTTGCAGTTGTAGCATACATTCAATTCTTGGTGCCAGGTGTTTTTGTATCATGTCTCCAACTCATCCAAAAATCTTGATTGCATTTTGAATTGATTGAAAATATATGTCGCTCAGTTGCTAGAGCTTCACATGCAACGGCAGAGGTATATTCACTGGAACCAAACAGAACCAAGCGGGAACTACCTCGTCTGTCTAACAGAAGCGCTTTTGTAAAAAAAAACGTTCTGTTTTAATTAAACAATTATATTTGACATTGTTTTCGACTTCATAGAACATTCCAGAACAGAGCGTAAATAAGTAACAGCATGGCCCTGTCATAACATTTACTATTCTCTTTCCCAGAGTTTACGAAAACAAACATTCGAAAGACCCTGGAAGCACTACTCAACCCATGTAACTGTTGGCAACGAAACGATGAGACATCATTTGGACGAACCCGGAACTGGCTGCCTGGTCACCCGGCCACAGTACCCAGTGTCCGATGCTGACCATCCCATTATAATACTCTGAGTTCGGACTGTGTACTCTGACAGGATGGACGAGCGGTCCTGCCTGTTCTTTATTGTCTAATGTAACACGTTTATAAACATATATTGCAATATATGCAAACACTCTCTGTCAATGCATGACTTTATAACTGTTGCTTAGAAGTAAAGGAAAGAGTGTGTCCTATTTTATTTACAGCATCCATGATATCCATTGACTGCAGTTATACAACATTTATAAAAATGTTTCTTTGTAAGGGTTTTCATATATCAAACAGTGATACAATATATGATGTTGGTGTATTATGTAGGGCCCTATAAAATATGCTTGCAAAAAAAGCTGAAAATCACACAATCCAAACATTAATGATATTAAAACAGAATTCAACGATGCTCGAAAAGTATTTGACTTAGTAGGTTATCAAATAAATCAAATGCAATTTTGCACAAAGAATAAAACATTAATGTCATATTCAAATATTCAAAAACAGTCTTCTGGTAGATAATGTCTTTCCCAAGAACCTTTGAGATGAAATGTTATTAATGACGGTTAGGCTGACTAGTAATAATATTATCATGTTTTTTTCTATCAATCCAAAGGCAGGCATGAAAACGGGTCAGGGGTGAAAAACGTGAGAAGTATATTACCCCTATAGAGGGGTGCAGGGGCATGCTCCCCTGGACGAAAATTTCAAATATTCCACATGTGAAAGACCTTTGTAGACAATATAAAGTAAATTGAGGTTTCCAAGTGATTTCCCGAAAAAAATAGATATTTACAATTTTTTATTAAACATCTCTTACACCATTTCCTTAAAAAAAAAACAAAGCAGTGCAAAATGTGGGTGTCCTCTATAAAACAATCTGAAAGTGGTTTGAAGTTTCATGGCCAAATGGTTAAACAGCTATTGAATTCATAACTCTAAGACTACTTTATTTACGGTCCCTAACGATAAGCAGACGGAGGTTTCTGTCCGCCGATCACCCGGGTGTAGTGTGGCTGCTTGCGGGAAAACCGGACCTGATCTCGGCCTCCGAATATCCGTTGAATATCCAATATCGAATATCCAACCAACTTTACCTCGGTCTGAGATGAAGCAAATATATTTGTTCGGGAATTTCTCGCACTATACGGGAATGGTTTAAATTATGCGCAATCCCGCACCGAAATTCAAGCCCTGCAGATCTTTAGCTGGCTAACATTGCGTTCTCTCCTGCTGTGTATAATGACTCAATTCATCAACCTGTAAATAACGTTAACTAAGCCTATCGCAACAGAGCTTCTGAGTTACTATTGAAACCATCAGTCACGAAATTCAGTCGAATTAAATCGCGGAGGCCAGGCGGGCTTTTCAGGTTCTGAATTTGATGTGCGGCCTCTTGTCAGCACGAGCGAAGCGAACTGCTTGTAAACCAATCAGGTAACGGTATTCCCCTACCCTCCCAGAGAAGGAAACTGGTGACGCAAGACCCTTTGCGCTAATATTTTCATGCACTCGCGCACCTGTTCGTAGTTCACTAAATCTCCGGTACCCAACCCCCCCCCCCAACACAAAGATTTTCTTTGTAAATGGTTTACTGATGTGGTTTAAACTCTGTTGGACATAGAACACCCAGTTTTTTGTTGTTATCTTTGTCTATAAAAAAAGTTCATTTGATATTAAAAAACAAAAATGTAAAAATGTAACAGACTTCATAGGGCCAATTCAAAATGTTTATATAGTGTTTATTGAATAATTAAAGAAAAGTTTGACATGAAGAGTCCCTTTTACCTGGACTTAATGACAGTGTTTGTTTTAATGCTTTTATTTTTATAACATTTTAAGCAAAATAAAATAAATAAAAATAAATTTCATCATTTCTGTTTACGGATATAATGTTCTATTTTTAGTCAAACCTCTGGTTTCCCTGGTACGAATATTGAAAACCAAGTGTGGATCCAATTGGCCCTTGGAAAATGTAATCCAGCCATTGTAGATCATTGGCCTGTGATGTGTGCAATGTGTTTAATGGCATCAATGGAAGCTGGCTTGACTACCTAAACTCCTTGCTCTGTCTGATAGACACACATCACACTGTTGGTTCTCTGTAATATATATATATATATATTTTTTTTTTTTATATATGCATACTGTTTGTTTTCTGTAATTTATCTGGACCTGAATCGGTTTGGTGATTGTTAGATTTAAAAGCATTGCAATTGCTGGGTCCATGAAACGGATTGTTTGGGCCACATACATAAAGTCATTGTTAACAAAAGTACCTTTATTAAATAACTGTATTGGAAGCAAGTAAAAGCTTGTGCACATATGGGTACTTGTTTTGAGTTTGAGCTGTTTCATTTGCATCAGAACAACCCGTCTGATACACTTTTACACTGAAACCCAACACCATCCCTACCTCCTCCGCTACCTTTACCTGGACACAGCTACCTTATCTATTTCATTTGGCATATGCATACTGTTTGTACTCCCATTTTTCACTTGCACAAATGCTTTCCACTGTTACTGCCCTCCGCATATCTGCATTGTGTTACGTTGTTGAACTGCACAATTGCACATCTACTTATCCATGTCAACCCCACATCCAAACACTGTCCCAGTAGACTCACACGTTTTGGTATTTTGCACATTGACAAACTTCCCTGCATACCATTTTTGCACTTCTCTGTCCAATGAGAATTCCGTTGAATCCAATTTAATCATAACTAATAACAATACATTTTTTAATTGCCAGATAACAATATGTGGAAGTCACTGTAACTAATAGAAAACATCATGTAGCAGATTGATACCATGCAATTCATTGCTATCAAGTCCCAGTATTCCCATAACTCTTATCACATCTTTGTGTCCTTCCAAACCCCTCTGTTTCCCCATATCCTTTAAATGCTGCCAAGTGTTTGCAAAGAAAAATTCTCCAGTATTAACCTTGAAAAAAAATCTCAGAACCAGGTGGTTTATTTAAGCACAGGCTTTTTGGCCACAGGCTGTGTTTGGACTTCTCATATTTCTGGGAAAGTGGCAGTGTAGTGTACCAAATGACTGATCAGTATGTCCTCTTATTTTCTTATTTTTGTTGAATGACAAAGTTGAATGAATATTTACCAATCATATGTATTATTTAGGTGTGTCTGAGCCCTTCAATATACATTTACATATCATACGCTGCTAAGTGTCTTCAGCCTTAAGATGCCATCCGGTCTATCTTTATGGAATATGATTTGTGTCAAAATAACTCAAGCAAAACTTCTTGAATATTCAACAAATAGAAAAGAATTTGAGAGAGAATTCAACAAATGTATTCGCAAAAGTAAAATGTATAACTTCTAAATTTCTGCCTGCAATTCTGGCACCAATGTCTCGTGTGGGCGAGCGTTTTCAGGGGTGCGTCCCCATTGGCTACGGAGTGTTTTGCTGACAGCTCAGGGACCCAGAAGGACCTTCAGTGCAGCTACTGCAAATTTCAGTTTTGGACCTTGGATTGCTACCAGATAAATATAGTGTATATAGTACACTATATGTAATAATGTTTTGATCATATAGGTGGCCTGAGCTGTAGCCTACAAGACGTTTGGTGTGTAAATCTACTTAATAGTAAAACTATGCCCTGCTATGAGAGTTAGTTATTGCCTAACTAAACTTCTGTACTGATGCTATAACGATTGCTAGCTGAGTAAGTTTAGTTTGACACACACACACACACACAATGGGTGCATGCAAACAGACGTGTGTAAGTGGATGGGATGATAGCTTTTGTTAAAAAGCACGCTAATTTGCCATCTTGTAGTAGAAAAACGTAACATTGATACATTGAACTGATATGATACAGCCAATACATCACAATGTAGCGAACGCTACAAGTGGAGGGAAGAATAGCAAAAATGCTAAATAAATGTAGGACTTACTCTCTGGTGTAGTTTGTGTTGCTGGTTGGTCCAAGCGAATTGCAGCGTTAATTAACAGAAGTTTACTGATTTGAATATCAGTCAGGTATGGTTGCAAATACATAACATGTGTATATTACAGCAAAAAATACAATTTTCAATTTGTGTATATAATATCTACTCTCTTCAGAGATTGTTACATAAGATCTAATGTTAGCACTGCTAAACTGTTTCATCTTCACCCTTCAGCAAGCTTCTACCCCTGGTGCTGATGCTGCCACAGCAGCTGTACAGAACATACTGTCCATTCTGAACCAGTCATTAGAAAAGGACAGCACAGATAACAGTCAGGGTCAGAGTTCATGGCAGTGCCCAGGGCAGCGCCCAAACATGGACCAAGAAATGGTTAGGACGAACTTTGAATCATGATAACCACAAACGCGGGGCATGCTTTTATGGAATATAGATAAAACAATAGTATACAATAGTGGAGATTGTTAAATGGGTTTGTGTTCACTGCACTGGGAATTGTTGCAATTTACAAGATCCTTGTAATGCATTGAATTGTATTGAGATTCACTTTGTGATTGAATACCTAACGCGAATAAATACATCAGAAAACAAACAAAGTGAAAACATTTTGTATTGTTAATTCCAGTGTAAAGAATACACTATTTGTACAATCTCCAGTGCCTGGATGTAGTGGTCCTGATAACACAAGTGATCATTGACACCTCCACTCCATTTACTGGCATCAGTGATCATGGACACCACCACTCCATTTACTGGGTTAGCATCACTGATCATGGACACCACCACTCCATTTACTGGGTTAGCATCACTGATCATGGACACCACCACTCCATTTACTGGGTTAGCATCAGTGATCATGGACACCACCACTCCATTTACTGGGTTAGCATCAGTGATCATGGACACCACCACTCCATTTACTGGGTTAACATCAGTGATCATGGACACCACCACTCCATTTACTGGATTAGCATCAGTGATCATGGACACCACCACTCCATTTACTGGGTTAGCATCAGTGATCATGGACACCACCACTCCATTTACTGGATTAGCATCAGTGATCATGGACACCACCACTCCATTTACTGGGTTAGCATCAGTGATCATGGACACCACCACTCCATTTACTGAGTTAGCATCAGTGATCATGGACACCACCACTCCATTTACTGAGTTAGCATCAGTGATCATGGACACCACCACTCCATTTACTGGATTAGCATCAGTGATCATGGACACCTCCACTCCATTTACTGGGTTAGCATCAGTGATCATGGACACCACCACTCCATTTACTGGATTAGCATCAGTGATCATGGACACCACCACTCCATTTACTGAGTTAGCATCAGTGATCATGGACACCACCACTCCATTTACTGAGTTAGCATCAGTGATCATGGACACCACCACTCCATTTACTGGGTTAGCATCAATGATCATGGACACCACCACTCTATTTACTGGGTTAGCATCAGTGATCATGGACACCACCACTCCATTTACTGGGTTAGCATCAGTGATCATGGACACCACCACTCCATTTACTGGATTAGCATCAGTGATCATGGACACCACCACTCCATTTACTGGGTTAACATCAATGATCATGGACACCACCACTTTATTTACTCGGTTAGCATCAGTACAGTGATCCTAGAAGAGGTATTGGCTGGAAGAGAGTAAAGTTAAGTTAGATCAAGATCAGCCTGTAACGTGTGGTGTTTGTTGGGTACTGCACCGTCTGGTTTCGGGTGTTCCACTTCCTGGTTTCTAGTTCACAGCTGGGTGTAATGTTGTCATTAGTTCGGGCTATAAAGGTTTTCTAGGAAGTCACCTCGGTGCTTATCATTGTTTGAATGTCACTGTATTATAGAGGTGAGTGCTGGTGTATATCGGACTGTTATTAAGGAACGTATTTGTGTTAAGACGCGATATGCGCACTTTTACTTTCAGTTTAACAGTATAGGATTTTCGCCGTTATCGGTTTGTTTTGTGTTCAACTTCACAATAAACCTTATTTTGAACGGTTCCTACGACTCTGCAATGGCTTTCACCGCACTACGCCGGAGTATTCGTGACAGAATGATAAGCCACCCAAGAAGCCCGCAGAGCCGGACGGTGAGTGGATTCCTCGGAGGGGCAAGCTATAGCGCTCCGAGGTATGAAGCTCACCGTCAACCCACGGAGCAGCAGGAGCAGCGCTACACCTGGCAGGGTGATTGGGGGTCCGACTCCCTCTCCTCGGATGATGAGGAGGCGGTCTACGAGCGAGTGGAGGAGGACTCCCTGGAAGACGCCCTGCTATGGGATCCCGTCCTCAGTCGACTAGTCCCCGCAACATCGGACGTCGGCTGGGGCGGGCAGAAGACACCGCCCACTGTTCCGGGGCTGCAGCCAGGGCCAGCAAGAGCCCTGGAGCTACAGCCACTACCCCCGCCGTGGGAAGACCCTTTTCTGCCGCCGACGTCAGGGACAGAAAAACCCCCGGAGGGGTTGGATGACCAGCCCTCTGCCATTATTAGGACGTGGTGGAGGACATGGCTGGACTTACAGGAGCCAGCGCCTGAGATGGTCGCCACCACGCCTGCGCCTGAGATGGTCGCCACCACGCCAGCGCCCAAGATGGCTGCTGTCGTCCCGCCAGCGCTCAAGATGGCTGTTGCCGTCACGCCAGCGCCCAAGATGGCTGTGGCCGTCACGCCAGCGCCCAAAATGGCTGCTGTCGTCCCGCAAGCGCGGAAGATGGCTGCCGCCGTCACGCCAGCGTCCACGATGGCCCCCGCCGTCACGCCAGCGCCCAAGATGGCTGTTGCCGTCACGCCAGCGCCCAAGATGGCTGTTGCCGTCACGCCAGCGCTCAAGATGGCTGCCGTCGCCACGCCAGCGCCCAAGATGGCTGCCGCCGTCACGCCAGCGCCCACGATGGCCCCCGCCGTCACGCCAGCGCCCAAGATGGCTGTTGCCGTCACGCCAGCGCCCAAGATGGCTGTCGTCGCCACGCCAGCGCCCAAGATGGCTGCCGCCGTCACGCCAGCGTCCACGATGG
Organism: Dallia pectoralis; assembly: GCA_029465975.1. NCBI lineage: Eukaryota > Metazoa > Chordata > Actinopteri > Esociformes > Umbridae > Dallia > Dallia pectoralis. Next base: position 9,454,993 of record CM055735.1, on the reverse strand, counting down.
CTGCCGCATCGCCGCCCACAATGGCTGCCGCATCGCCGCCCACAATGGCTGCCGCATCGCCGCCCACACTGGCTGCCGCACGCCGCCCACACTGGCTGCCGCATCGCCGCCCACACTGGCTGCCGCATCGCCGCCCACAATGGCTGCCGCATCGCCGCCCACAATGGCTGCCGCATGACGCCGCCCACAATGGCTGCCGCATCGCCGCCCACAGTGGCTGCCGCATCGCCGCCCACAATGGCTGCCGCATCGCCGCCCACAATGGCTGCCGCATCGCCGCCCACAATGGCTGCCGCATCGCCGCCCACAATGGCTGCCGCATCGCCGCCCACAATGGCTGCCGCATCGCCGCCCACAATGGCTGCCGCATCGCCGCCCACAATGGCTGCCGCATCGCCGCCCACAATGGCTGCCGCATCGCCGCCCACAATGGCTGCCGCATCGCCGCCCACGAAGGCCGCGCCACGACGACGCTCACGATGGCCGCCGCCACGACTACGCTCACGATGGCCGCCGCCACGACGCGCCACGGTGGCCGCCGCCACGACGACGCTCACGATGGCCGCCGCCACGACGACGCTCACGATGGCCGCCGCCACGCCGGCGCTCACGATGGCCGCCGCCCGCGACGCTCACGATGGCCGCCGCCACGACTACGCTCACGATGGCCGCCGCCACGACGACGCTCACGATGGCCTCCGCCACGACGACGCTCACGATGGCCGCCGCCACGACTACGCTCACGATGGCCGCCGCCACGACAAGGCTCACGATGGCCGCCGCCACGACTAGGCTCACGATGGCCGCCGCCACGACTACTCACGATGGCCGCCGCCACGTCGCCAACGATGGCCTCCGCCACGTCGCCCACGATGGCCTCCGCCCCGTCGCCCACGATGGCCCCCGCCACTTCACCCACGATGGCCTCCGCCACGTCGCCAACGATGGCCTCCGCCACGTCGCCAACGATGGCCTCCGCCACGTCACCCACGATGGCCGCCGCCACGACGCACCCTCAGCCGCTCAAACTGGCGGCCTCTCAGCCGCTCGAGATGGCTGTCGGCTACCGTGGCCTATTCAGGTCTGGACCGGTGGTCCTGGACTGACCCTTTGGGGTTGACTGTGGGTCTTCTGTTGCTCCCTTGTGTTCTTTGATGTTAGTTTGGCTATCTGGGAGCTAGCCGTTAAATGGGGGGTACTGTAACGTGTGGTGTTTGTTGGGTACTGCACCGTCTGGTTTCGGGTGTTCCACTTCCTGGTTTCTAGTTCACAGCTGGGTGTAATGTTGTCATTAGTTCGGGCTATAAAGGTTTTCTAGGAAGTCACCTCGGTGCTTATCATTGTTTGAATGTCACTGTATTATAGAGGTGAGTGCTGGTGTATATCGGACTGTTATTAAGGAACGTATTTGTGTTAAGACGCGATATGCGCACTTTTACTTTCAGTTTAACAGTATAGGATTTTCGCCGTTATCGGTTTGTTTTGTGTTCAACTTCACAATAAACCTTATTTGAACGGTTACTACGACTCTGCAATGGCTTTCACCGCACTACGCCGAAGAATTCGTGACAGTAGTGGGTAACGTTCCCTTCTGAGTGCTTTATTTAGGTCTTGTGAATCCATACATATCAGGATCTTGTTTGGCTTAACTATGGTGACCACACTGCTGACCCCGTCTGTAGGTTCTGTTTGCTCTGCAATCACTTCCATTCTTTCCATTCTGTGCACTTTACATTGTAAAGTTGCTGGAAAAACAACATAATCACTTTGAATACATTACAGTGACCAGCATGATATATCATGAAGTCTCATCACTGTTACCAGAATTACATATCATGAAGTCTCATCACTGTGACCGTATATAATTTCAAATGTGCACTGTCATACACGCTGTACACTCACTACTTTACATTTACAGCAAAGTGTCATTTATTCAGTGTTGTCAAATGAAATGATATAATCAAAAATGTGAGGGTTGTACTTTAACAAAAGCTATCATCACATGCACTTACATGCGTCTGTTTGTGTGCGCCCATTGTGTGTGTGTGTGTGTGTGTGTGTGTGTGTCAAACTAACCTTACTTAGCTTGCAATCATTATAGTGTCAGTAAAGAAGTTTGCTAACTTACATAGCAGGGCATAGTTTTACTATTAAGTTAACACACCAAACATATTATAGGCTACAGCTCAGGCAACATGCATGATCAATACTATATTTATCTGGTAGCAATCCAGGGTCCAAAACTGAAATTCGCGCTTGCTGCACTGAATGTCCGGCCGGGTCACTGAGCTGTCAGTCATACACTCACTAGCCAATGAAGACACAACCCTGAAAAAGCCCGCCAACATGAGACATTTGTGCCAGAATGCAAGCAATTGGAAGTGCAAAGGAGAGAGCTGGCATCGTAACCGCAAAGCTGACGTTGAGAGCAAATAGCTGATCAGTGAAAAAGCAGCACAGTGAACAGTAAACAAAAGGACATGATAACAAAAGAGTAAAAGACCAATATTTTGTTTAGAAGTTATACATTTTACTTTTGAGATCAGTTTTATTCTCTCTCAAATTCTTATTTTTGTTTAATATTTTTTTGGTTTCAGTTATTTTGACACAAATCTGATTCCATATATATTTCCCCACCATCCTATCTGAAAAATAATAAAGCATGTGAATGCATAAAAATATCTTTAGAAAAGATGGCACCTGGTCTTTCCCTGAACCTCAGTTACCTTACCATCACATGAGACAGACCAGCTCATGACAATAGCTTCTGTTAAATACAATGTGAACACACACGCTGACACAAGATGGGGAATTTCTAAAATGTAAACCACGTGATTATTGCTCACACTGTATGAATGTTGAGGAAGTTTATTACACAGCAGCTCATCCATCACCTCTGGACAGACATCTGTTTTGGGCGTTGAATTTGCTTCATCAAATCACTTAACCAAAATCCTTTTTACATTGAAACTCGGTTTCCTGCTGGCTCTGGTGGTCTCGCACTCTATAGTGTTAATAAACGGTAAGCAGCAATTCTGAATATATATCACAGGCTCTGTTGGTCTCGTACTCTATATTGTTTATAACCTGTAAGCAGCAGTTACGAAAATATCGCAGACACTTTTAAATGGTCTGCTAAGATGGGTTAGAGTTGGTGTCATGCAAGATCGTATATTAATACATGTATTTGTTTTAGAAATATTCCCCGCAACAATCTTATTTGGATGGATGTGTAACATGATGTTGTTTATATGTGCATGTTGTAGAAGAATCCCTATCGTACCTCAGTTAGCTATGACACTGACAGTTTGAAAGCCGGTGAGGTTTTGATGACAGGAGCACATAAATAAACAGTACAACACATCCGTTGGTAGTGCACACTGAAACAGCATGTCCGGCTGTGTACAAATTAATATCAAATGTAAACACTTTACACAGTGTCACATATCTGGCGGTAGTGGAGTGCAGTAAGCCAAATGCAGAGCCAGTTTGACAGCTTGTAGAATTTATTAATTTGGAAAAGTCCTCACTCTTAACACACAGACGTCCTCTTCCACTAGGTCTACATATTGATAGTCTCACTTCAGCTCATTCTATCCATTGTAACTGTAGAACATAACCACGTTGTCATGGTGGGTGAAGTGCGGATAAAACACACTTTCAGAGCGGAATCAACCGTTGCGGTGTTTGTTAGATTAAAACAAACACTAAACAACGAACGGTAAACGTAAACTGCTGAAATCGCACAATAGCGCCTGTAGTGGAAAACACTAAAGGGAAAAGTACAGAGACTGTAGTTTCTTTTAACAATCAATTGCTTTATTCAAGATTCATGAACCTGGAGCGGTTAACCACACATTACATGTCAAGTCAACAAGCTCAACCATTATTAGGTTGACCTCTGCTATATATACGTCCAGTATAAACCCTCCCTCTCCCGTACCGGTTGTAATGAATTTAAAGCCCATGTTATTCTATCCTCCACGTACATGTTATTAACTCTGGAGTCCCTCTTATCTGGAACCCATAAAGTCTACATGTCTCAATCAAAACACATCCTGCACCTGGGAGAGGACATGAGACTTCCCATGGGAACTGAACAGTTATTTACAGCAGAACCATTCAGATTAAACAATAATACATAATTATAAAGATTGGAATATAACATAATATAAAAAATTCCACCACACGCCTCTTCCCAAACATTCCCCACAGCTACAAAGAATAAACAGACCACTCACCTAAACTGACATGTGACACGGGAGTGGGGAAAAAAGTTCCCGCTCGTGTCACACGTGTTGTTTTCTATTTACCGTTTACTTTCTGCTCTCCATTTTTCTAGTACATCAATTCATCAAATAAACCCATGTTAACATATCACATGCCTAAATCTATTTTAGTATTGGTGAAATTCAAATATTTCATTTTCGTAACAGGAAGGCCCCCGACCGGGAGGGTTTACAACTGACATTGCCTATGTGTGCAGTTGGAGTCCAGGGTAATTCCACCAGACATCCTGAAGAATGTTGAGGTTCGTCCCAGCGGGCCATACTGCTCCACCACGGAGGTCATGTAAGTTTAACCTGTCTTTACGCAAAATATATCTGACAGATCCAATTAAGGCCTGGATTGTAGCGGCGGGCAACATTATTGATCGTTCTTTATGATATCTGACTGTGGATATTAATTCGTTTTTTGTAAAAAAAAAAATCCCCAGTCTTTCGTACATAAAAAAAGAAAGAACTTGTGTTTTCAATGTGAACCATCGCGTGAGGATACATGTATGTTTGGGTTCTACACAGACGTGTGAAATTCAATTCCCCTATTAATTAGTCTAACTGACTTCTGATCAATCATAATATTTGTTATTATTCTTTAATGTTTCGTGCACCTTGATCCATATTTTTCTCTGCGATGTGAAATCAACAGTTACAGGTCAGAACACTGTACACACTGTATGTTCCTCTACCACATTTAATCATATATATTCGTCCCATATACATATACATATATACATATACATATATATATATGATTAAATGTGGTGGAGTAACATTTGAAATTAAAGATAGAGAACGTCAGTTTTGTGCTATAAGCTGTGGGACCAACCAGCCCTAAGGACATGTAGCAGACCCCTCTTTAGGCCCCCTTGGTTAGTCCAAGCAGCTGATGCTATCTGACAGTTTCTGCGTCCAATTTGCCAAATCCTCAACTCCCGGTTCTACCATTCTGCCTGTATTTGACCTGGACTATTTAAATGCATTTAATAATTTGTAAACTAAGCTATTATAAGTTCACCCAGCACAGCCAAAAGAGGACTGGTCACCCCTCAGAGCCTGGTTCTTCACTAGGTTTCTTCCTAAATTCGACCCATCAGGGAGTTCCTAGTCGCGTCTATCAACTTGTTGATGTGTGCTCTGTCGGGTTCAGGCTGGGTGTGGGTAAATGCACTTTGTGACAACTTAGTTGTATGAAATACATTTTATTGATTGATAAGCTCCTGCCTTCATGTACATGTTTTACTTCAGGAAGGGTTCAAAAGGGAGGACACACTGACACTCTAATTTCCCGTTTTCTTTTATTCTAACAAACAGTTCAGCCCACTTCAGTCCACTCAAGGAAGGCATTGCTCACTGGATGAACTTTAACTTATAAGAAGACTTTCGAACAAAGTAAGATTACAGACTTCTACAAGAAGATGTTCCCACACAGTTTAAGGGTAGATGAGCAGGGAGGTTATTTATTGGCTAGAGGCCCAGTTGAAAATGGAGACAAGACAGATGTTCTCCGGTTTAAAGAGTAACGGTAAGGGATGTTGGTGTTGTTTTATAATTGCATGTCTTTTGAAATTTGAGCATCCTTGCGGTGAGCAAATTGAGATGCTTCAAGCAAGAGTTCTCGCTGTCCGGACACGAGAACAAACATTGGATTGTACTTTGTACCCTAACGTGTAAAGTCTAGATAAACCAAAGCTTTATTTTCTTCAGAATACGCTCTAAATTTAGTTCAAGCGTTTAATGTGTTGCTGAATGTTTTACTACAAGAAGTGTGCTTGTGTTGAATGATTGTGTTATTTCTCAGCTCGAGTAACTTTGTGAGCAAAAACTAAACCTGCCCGAGTGGTCATGGTCGATTGGCGTCCCTGGGTTGATACTCGGCATAGTGGGTGGGTGTTTTCCAGCCTATTGGGCCCTGTTTCGGGGTTTACCCTGTTCAGGGCCCCAGCTTCACTGGACCCCCCTGTCTCATTCTAAGATCTATGCTGCTATGTTATGGTGCCGGGGACGTAGGGAACCAGGGTGTCTAACCTTTCCTGTGTCCTGTCTCTACTAACATCTGTCTGGACTTGTCCTGGGTTTACCCGTTCATGGCCATTGTCTCACTAACCCCCCTGTCTCCTTTTAAAGTATTATGTTCGGTATACTAGTGTGCCGGGAACTAGTGTCCAACCTTTCCCTGTGTTTGTGTCCACTTCTGTCAGGGGGACCGCTCCAGCTTGGAGCATATGCTGGATCCTCCCTGGGGCCCCAGACTGTGCGGCTGACGGAACAGCTGATGCAAACGGAGCTTCTTCCTCCAAGCCTATCAAATCCAACATCCCACCCGGACATCCCGGACTATTTTGTTTCTCAGGTTTTCACGCCTCGCTTGTTGTATTGTCATAAACTGACCCAGCCCAGCCAGAAGAGGACTGGTGATCCCTCAGAGCCTGGTTCCTCTCTAGGTTTCTTCCTAAATCTGACTTTCAGGGAGTTTTTCCTAGCCGCCGTGTATCAACTTGTTCAACTTGTTGATGTTTGCTCTGTCGGATTCAGGCTGGTGATTGTAAAAGCACTTGTGACAACTTTTGTTGTAAAAAGGGCTTTATAAATAAATTTGATTGATTGATTGATTTTTAAAAAAGTTTAGTACATTTCATTGTATCGTACTTTACATTTTTGGTGGATTTTTTTATTACTGCTAAAACAAATTATCCATATTAGTTTTACTCCGTGACTTCATTATACATCAGCCTGAACGTTCACCAGACATCCACAGTAACATTTAACTCATTAGAGAGTTACAAAGAAGAAGATTTAGTGGAAGTGGCTTTCAGGGATAGATACTTCTGTGAAAATAATTGCCAAATTCTGATGAATTGGCAACTGCCACCAGGGAATGCCCAGAGCACCACACTCCCCCCACTGCCTTGACATCTTCATGCATCGACGAGCCTTGGATACCAAACACATCGTTGCCAGTTTGTCGTTTGTCCCTCCTCGGATCAATGTCAGTAGGACCGGGAGCACCCCAAATGCAGACCCCAGATGTAGTTCCAGACATGCTCTGACCCAGTCGCCTGGTCATTACATCTGGGGTCTGCATCTGGGGTACTCACCAATGCTGACCGGGAGCACCCCTGACCCCAGATGTAGTTCCAGACATGCTCTGACCCAGTCGCCTGGCCATTACATCTGGGGTCTGCATCTGGGGTACTCACCAATGCTGACCGGGAGCACCCCTGACCCCAGATGTAGTTCCAGACATGCTCTGACCCAGTCGCCTGGCCATTACATCTGGGGTCTGCATCTGGGGTACTCACCAATGCTGACCGGGAGCACCCCTGACCCCAGATGTAGTTCCAGACATGCTCTGACCCAGTCGCCTGGCCATTACAATTTGGCCCTTGGCAAAGTTGCTCAGGTCTTAACTCATCCAACACCATGATTATGCCAAGTGATTGTTGGCTTACCATTAATTCTACTCAGACTTTGACATGTTCTCTTGTTTGAAGATGATCAATGTTATTGAATTGATCTGTAAGTCAACATGTTTTGGTTCATCTCTGTAACATTGAGACATGCTGCCACGTTCTTCAGCCATGGGATTTAGTATCTGCATATGGTATTTATTTCTCAGATGGTTTTCACTCTTCCGAAGAAATGCGCACGATTATTCGTCTGAACAAGCCCATTATTTTGTTTTAAGAAAAAAGAGTCTCAATGTTATCCAACTTCCAAAGAACATATCTAATTCAGATTCTCTGGAAATTGAATGGTTTTCAACTTCAACAGACCGAGTGCCAGAAAGCGCTTTTCTTCATTGTGTTAAGTGATCTCAGACTTCTTTATATGCAACTTTCACATGTGGTTGGGGACCAGATGTTTTTCATTTCTTATGCCACATACAGTAAACTAGTCTATCGGCTAGACCTGTGAACCCCTTCCACGGGGTGTCTGGTTTCCGCAGCCTTTTCTGTTTCTTTAAGACCTAGACAACCAGCCCCAAAAAATGGAAAGGCCTCACACATAAGAAAACATGTTTTAATTATTTAGAGAGTAGGGGCAAAATCCTGAACACTGCCAAGTTTCAAATCCCATGGGACCAATGAGAACATTACTGCATATAATAACATTTGTACATGCAACATCTATCTACATCTATGCCATTACAATATTGTGTGGATGTATACATGAGACACTGTAAACGGCTGACTCCAAAGAAAGGGCAATAGATGGATGATAGACACCAGGCAATAAAGGATATGCAACAAAGTTTTTTGGTGTAAAGTAACAAAGTATTTTACTAAACTTACGTTACTTTACTAAAGTACTTTTTGGGGTATCTGTACTTTACTTGAGCATACATTATTCTGCCGACTTTTACCTTTATTTTACTACATTTAGGAAAGAAAATGTATACTTTTACGCCACTACATTTCACAAACCTCTGTTACTTTTAACAAATAGCAGTCAATTATTTATGAAATCAATTGCATTTTAATACAAAATAGACTTTACTTTTGACATATTTTGCGGTCTCGTTTTACCTGCACAGCACCAATGAAATAGCAGCGTGCAGCTAATTGTCCAGTCGCGAGTCTCACAAGTCTCCTCTCTAATGTTTAAAGCACGCTCACAGTGATTCTAACTTAAGGACAGGGACTACCTTTGGGTTCTGTTTATTTATTATTTGTTTAGAGTATGGAATCAAATCACTGCCAAATGTCTTGTGGGTAAAACAAATGTCTTGTGGGTATTCGCACACCTGTAAATGACAATCCACACGACGGTTTTACATTTCGTAGCTGTATATAAAGATTTGTGAATGCGCAATTAAAGACTAGTAACAAATAACTTTTTGCATCTGTACAATTTTTTTTTTGCAAGTGTTCAAAACATATTTACACATACACAAATCACTACCTCACCTACGAAATGTAAAACCGACGAATCACTAACTGACACAAATCACTGTCTACGGATACGAATCTGTTTCTACGGGTTTGCGAATCTACAGCATGTAAAATTACTGCCAAATACCAGCTGACTACAACTGACCAATAGGAATTCAGGGAGGGTTAGACGACTACTAAATTGGTTTACTATTGGAAATTCCAGTAGCTGTATTAACATCCTCCTGGTTTGCGTGTATTTAATTCAGGTAAGAGTACCTAAAATCATCAATATCAACAGACATGACATGGAACAATATACTGATGATAATATTCACAAACTACAATAAAACACATGTTGTACAAAAGGCTTAGATAAGTTGCTATAATATTGATGAGCCCATGTTCAACTAGGCTTAAGAGAGTTGTGTAGTTCTGTTTACATATTTTCTCCATGATTTAGGGGGATGAGAGATGAACCGAGACAGGCAAGACATGGCGCTTCAAGATATGAAGTTTATTAAGTTAATTGTTCTATGTTTAACGTAAGGTTGTTGAGGATATTTGTTAATATGAATATAGCAAAGCCATGTTATAGCCTAAGTTATGTTATAACGTGCACATGCGTAATTGAGGTGCTGTTGTGAGCATGCGCATAATAAACAAGTCAGTGAGTTCCCAGACTGAAAAGACGATGGTTGTCTGTCATTTTTCTCCCGAATATATTAGCACTGGAACAAGCTAGCAAGCTACTTTGGTGACTGTAATAACGATAGACTGCTGCGGAAATGTCTAACGCTACAGGTTATGGGCCCAGTCATGGAAGCCAAAGGTGGTTCAGACTTTTATTCAACGGTGATGAGAAAAACTACGAACTCTGGGAAACGAGGTTCCTCGCGCACATGGAGTTGCGCTGCCTCAGAAAAGTTATTACGGAGGACCCGCAGATAGCTGAGGCAAACGAAGCAGCACTCGCGGAAGATGAGGAAAAGAACCGAGAGGCATATGCAGAACTAGTGCAACGTCTAGACAACAAGAGCTTGTCTTTGATAATGAGGGACGCGAAAGGTGATGGAAGAAAAGCACTGGAGATTGTTCGCGCGCATTATGAGGGGAAGGATAAACCCCGCGTCGTGAGTTTGTATTGTGAACTTTCCTCGCTCTATAAAGCTAGCAATGAAACTGTCACGGACTATGTCATTCGAGCAGAGAATATATTCACGTCATTGAGAAGGGCAGACGAGTATATTAGTGATGGGCTTCAGATAGCTATGGTAGTAAAGGGGCTACCTGATACATACAAGCCATTCGTCGTGCACATTACCCAGACAAATGACGTTGTAACGTTCTGCGAGTTTAAAACAAAACTGCGAAGTTACGAGAGTACTGAAAAATATGGGAAGAGTGACGTGAATGTAGAAGAAGACAACGTGATGAAGACTAGCGGAGCAACGAGGTCCCGAGGAAGAGGAAGAGGAAAGAAAATAGACATGGCAGTTGTAGAGTGTTATAAGTGTGGTAGAAAAGGACACATGTCCAGAACATGTCCAGATGAATCCCAAGCAAGAAGAGAGGAACGAAAATGGGACACACCACAAAGAGGGAGGCGCCATCAAGGACCAGGTCGAGACCATATGAAGAAAGCTGATGGAGAGACAGAGGCAGAGCCTACATCTTTCTGTTTCTTCAAGATGAGTGACTGTCCTATACAAGAGGAGGACAAGAGGGGTCTCATGGTCGACTGCGGTGCCACAACACACATGATCAACGACTCCACAAAGTTCAAAACAGTTGACAAGAACTTTAGACCTGAGGACCACACGATCGAGCTTGCCGACGGAACCAAGGTGAACGGAATGGCAAAGATGAGGGGAGACGCAGAAGTCTACTTGCTAGACAGCAAGGGAAGACAGGTAAAAGCGAGGCTGAAGCAAGCACTATACATCCCATCATTTCCACAAAACATCTTTTCAGTCAAAGCAGCGACAGCCAACGGAGCGGAGGTCCACTTCAAGGACGGTGATAACTGGCTGGTCCACGAGGACGGTAACAAGTTCAAAATGAATGTGTCTAGTAGGTTGTATTACCTTACCACTGTAAAAGATGAGAAAGCTGATGAAGCTTATGGTTGTCATGACTTTCAAACGTGGCATAGGATACTTGGTCATTGTAATTTTGATGATGTTGCAAAATTAGAAAAGGTGGTCAAAGGGATGTCGATAAAAGGGAAACATGACAAGTGTAATCAAAACTGTGAAATATGCACACAGGGCAAGTTCACACAGAGCAGGAATAGACAGGCAGATGCTAAGGCTACAGGTGTACTAGAGCTAGTACATACAGACTTATGCGGTCCTATAGAACCTGCAGATGGATACAGGTATGCGATAGCATTTACGGATGATTACAGTGGGATGATATTTCCATACTTTATCAAAGCCAAGAGTTGCACGACAAAAGCTACAGAAAAATTCATAGCTGACGTAGCCCCATTTGGCAAAATAAAGTGCATAAGGTCTGACAATGGCACAGAGTTTACAGGGCAGGAGTTCCAATCTCTACTAAGGAGTAACGGGATAAGGCACGAGACAAGTGCACCCTACTCACCGCATCAGAACGGAACTGCAGAGAGAGGTTGGAGAACCCTATTTGAGATGTCACGATGCATGCTATTGGAGAGTAACCTCCCAAAGCAATTGTGGACATATGCTGTACAGACGGCAGCCCAAACCCGCAACAGGTGTTACAGTAAGAGGCTAGAGCAGACACCTTACTGTGTTTTCACAGGAAAAACACCTGATATATCTAACATGAAGATATTTGGCTCTGAATGCTACGTGTACAATCAGCATAAGAAAAAGCTGGATTCTAGGTGCAAAAAGGGGATTTTTGTAGGCTACGATAAATATAGCCCAGCATACAATGTGTATTATCCTGAGACAGGAAAAGTACTAAAACATAGGCTGGTGAAAAGCATCACCAAAGGCAGTGCAGATAGCCAGACTCAAACAGATTGTGACATGGGGGGCGACATTGAGTGGTATGGAGATACGTCCCCACGTATAGTCAACCAGGATCAGGGACAGCCTATGGACAGTAAGGAGTCCAGTGTTGTGGAGACAACTGAGGCAGGTCCGACCCAAAAAGATAGTACACAGGAAGAACAGGGAGAAAGGAGATATCCCACGAGACAAAAAAGGGCCCCAGAATACCTGAAGGAGTATCAGTGTAAAGCTGAGTGTAATAAAGACAACAGTGAGAATGTAGATTATTTCTACAGAATGGTTTACAATGTACCTGAAACGTTTAGAGAGGCTATGGACTCTGACAAGTCACAAATGTGGACTGACGCGATGAAAGAGGAGATGAACTCTTTGACAGAGAATGAGACTTTCACTCTGACACCACTGCCAAAAGGTAAACAAGCAGTGGGAGGCCGCTGGGTATATGCAGTGAAAGAGAGCCCAGACGGATCTGAAACATGTAAGGCCAGATATGTTGCAAAAGGTTACAGTCAAGTTGAAGGGATCGACTATAAAGAGACTTTCTCACCAACAGCCAACATGACCTCTGTCCGATTATTGATGCAGGTGGCATTACAGGAGGATCTGACCCTGCACCAAATGGATGTGAAGACTGCTTACCTTCATGCAAAGATGGACTGTGAGGTATACATGGAGCAACCAAAAGGTTTTGAGGTCAAGTCCAAAACTGGAGAAGACTTAGTGTGTAAACTCAATAAGTCGTTGTATGGGTTAAATCAGTCCGGGCGTAACTGGAACATGTTACTGCATGATCATCTTACAGAGAATGGCTTTGTTCAAAACGATGCTGATCATTGTGTATACAACAGAGAATGTGAGAAAGAGAAGGTGATTCTGTTAGTATGGGTTGATAATCATTGTGTATACAACAGAGAATGTGAGAAAGAGAAGGTGATTCTGTTAGTATGGGTTGATGACATAATCATAGCGGCGAGTAACAACACTTTACTGAGGGATGGAGAAGCCAAGATGGCGGCAATGTAGGTGGGCGTGTTTTCGCTCTGTCCGGTAAATTCCGAGGTTCGGTGATTGAACAACTAATGTAACTTATATAATGTTGATATAGGGCAATACATAAAAAAACGTCTTGTATATGAGTAAATAACACGAACTTGGATGGGGAAGAGAAAAGACAAAAAAGTTTCTACAACACTTACGACGATGGCGGCTAGCAGCAACACACATGGAATGTCATGCGAGGAGGGCGCTAGCAACGATGGCGGACCTAATGGTCTGGATTTAATGGACAGTGTCAACTTTATCGATGCTACCCTGGGTTCCGGATCTGGCTGCCTCGCGACTCAACTCCCAGATACTCTGGTGAAACCGCCCGCGAAGAGAGTAAAGTCCGATAGCAGAGAAAACGGGGAAATTCTAGAAGCAATCCGGGAGCTAGCCCGAAAACATGACGAGTCTTTTCAAAAAATCTCTAGCATTGAAAAAACAACGGTGTTGACATCCAAACAAATGGAGAAACTCACATCCACAGTGCAACAACTTACGATGGAGGTAATGCAGTAGAAGCAAACTACTGAAGGAATGAAAGATGATATTCATGCACTACAGGCTGAAAACAAGATCCTGAAGGCGAATATCGCGGACTGTCAACGTTATAGCCGGAATTGGTCGCTGAAACTGCACGGTGTGAAGGAAGAAGATGAAGAGGACGTCAGGTGCAGGGTCATTAAAATTTTAGAGAAGGTGGCGCCTAGAATCCGTGACAAGCTCAAGGAAGGGGTTGACATAGTCCATCGCATTGGGCCACCACGACAAGACGGCTCGAAGAGATCTATAATTATCCTGTTTGCACTGCGACTTCTCTGTGATGCTGTATGGAGGGAGGCGAAAGGTTCGAAGTTTCTCTTCGACAACAACCTGAGGATCACAGAGGCACTGTCCCCGGAGGATAAAGCAGCAAGAGAGAAACTTTGGCCACTGGTGAAGAAAGCAAGGGATGAGGGGAAAAAGGCCTCCTTCCGCGGCCCATTTGTCTTCATTAATGGGAAAAAAATTGACTCTGCAGAGGTGACAGGTACCTAGAGTCATAACTTAGAAAGATAGTTATCTCATCCAAGCACACTAGAGAAGTGTTTTCTATAAAGTGTGTTTCTTTTGCTGCTATTGCTGCCTGTGTGGTAGAAATCAGGATTGCTATGTTTGCCCAAGCAGTATATTCTGTGCCTCAACTTGGTTTATGTTGGGGTGCGGCTGTTAGGAATGTGGGGAGGGATCTAGCAGACAAAGGACTGGCTGAACAGGGCATCGATTGGTCCTAGGCAGGGTCTTGGGGTTCCTGATTGGTTTGACCTTTCCTAATAAAGGCTGAGAATGCCAGGGGACGGCCCTTCTGCCTTTTGACCTGCTAGCTGGTACAACTGTGAGAGGAGCAGAAGTTTACTGGTGGCTGTAAACTTCTTATCTGTTTTAAATAAATACCCTTAAAAGTTGGCTCGTTCGACTCTGTGGTCATTAAACCTGTTTTTCCTGCGATACCTGCACTTGACATGTTGTTGAGAATATTTTTGGGGACCCCTACAGGGGAAATACCTATAATCCCCAGTTGACACATGTTATTCCCAGTGTGTTGCCCTTTGTGAAGTTTAATTTTGTATTCTGTATGTGTGGAAGTTAGGCTGTTGAGGCCTTCCAAGTCAGTTCTTGATTAGTGAGTTCCAACGGTTGTTCATCACCACCTCTTTTCCTGGTGGATTCTTTTAGCACATTCCAAGGTTGCTGGTGATTACTTGGTTGACAAGTAAACCTGTTCAGGTAAAGTTTTTTATTTTTTATTTCTTTATTGTACGTTGTTTATGGATTGTATGTTTAGTTCTCTTAATGTCATATCTTTGAATGTCAGGGGTGTAAGGGATATTACTAAGAGGAAGGCAATCTTCTTGTATTGTAAGAGATCAGAGGCTGATTTAATTTTACTTCAGGAGACACATTCTTGTGATTCTGACACAAAATTCTGGAAAACACAATGGGGAAATTTGGCTTTCTTTAGCCATGGTACTAATCATTCAGCTGGGGTGTTAATATTTCTACATAAATTTAAAGGGGATGTTATGGAATCAGTGCCTTCTGTGGATGGTAGATGGATTGTGCTAGTAATTAAGCAAGATAATGCTGTCTTTATCGTCTGTAATATTTATGGATTTAATTCCTATGCTTCTAACGGGATCCTATTTAGTGTATTGACATCCAAACTGATGGAGCTAAAAAATAAGTACCAAGGGGCATATATCATTTTTTGTGGAGACTTTAATGTATGCCCGGACGACATGAAAGATTCCCTCCTAGGCTACTCCAAGCTTCACAGGGGAATAACCTTGTCTCTTCGCTATGTTCTGACCTTTCTTTAACTGATGCATGGCGTTTCTTTAACCCTAGTGTGACAGATTTCACTTGGTGTAATAGAAGTCTAACTTTGAAATCGAGGATTGATCTATTTTTAATTTCCTCCGCCATTCTCCAATTTGTGACGTAAGTTAATCACTTGTATGCCCCATTATCGGACCATAAGCAGATTATCTTAAAACTAGGTGCCACCCAGAAGTCCTGTGGAATGCGAGGATATTGGAAATTCAACAACTCTCTCCTAAAGGATGATCTGTTTAATAACTCTATTAAGAATCTAGCAGAACAAATACTTTGTGATTGCTCGAACTTTGAACATAAGAAAAAATGGGAATTCTTTAAGTATAAAGTTAGATATGTTGCTATCAGAAGAAGTAAGGAACTTAAGAAGATAAAGCGGTTGCAAGAGAGTGAGTTGATGAATAAACTCAACCTTTTACTAACTAAAGATATTATTACTATTGAAGACGGAACTAAAATTAAAGGACCTCCGACTAGAGCTAGATAAAATGTTTTTAGAAATGGCAAAAGGAGCGTTTATCAGGTCTAGAGCTAGATGGCTAGAAGAGGGGGAGAGAAACACAAGTTACTTTTTTGCCCTGGAGAAGAGAAACTTTAAGAGGAAGTCTTTGACTGCCCTTACTATCAATGGAGAGTCCTCAAAAGACCCTAAGCTTATCTCTGAGTTTGTCACTGATTTTTATAGTAAACTATATGAATCTAAATTTAACCATGATGACTGTGCAAATTTCCTGGATAACATTCGCAATAATATCCCTTTAATCTCGGAAGAATTTTAATCTATGTGTGACACTGATCTGTCAGATACTGAAATTAAGGACGCATTGTTTTCAATGAAGAAAGGAAAATCCCCAGGAGTTGACGGTTTATCGGTGGAGTTTTATGTACACTTTTGGGAACTTATTAGACGTCCCTTGACCTGTATGTACAAAGAATGCATTGACCAAAAGGAGATGGCAGATACCATGAAGCAGGGCATTATATCTCTTATCCCTAAACCTGATAAGGACCCTCTATTAATAGACAATTGGCGCCCCATTACTCTTTTAACGATAGACTATAAAATCTTGGCCTTAGTATACGCTAACAGACTGAAGAAAGGGCTAGACCCTATTATAGCTGAGACTCAGTCAGGATTTATGAAAAACCGGCACATTAGTTGTAATATAAGGCTTATCTTGGACTTGCTAGATTATGCAGATGCAGTTAAATCAGAGGCTCTTATTTTGTTTTTGGATTTCTATAAAGCGTTTGATACGATAGAGCATCACTTCTTGTCACATTCCCTTAAAGAGTTTGGTTTTGGAAGTAGCTTTGTCAGCATTGTCAAAATGTTTTATAGAGATATTAGCAGTTCGGTTATGATCAATCTCAATACCTCTGCAAGATTCCACATTAATAGAGGGGTCAGGCAAGGCTGCCCGTTTTCTCCATTTTTATTTCTCTTGGTCACTGAGTTATTGTCAACTCATATAATGAGGGACCAACACTTTGAAGGAATTTCCATTTTTGGTAGGGAGCTAAAGATTTCTCAGCTGGCAGACGATACTACACTATTTTTGAAAGATAAGAAACAACTGCCTAACTGTATCAATCTGATAAATCAATTTTCAAGAGCTTCAGGCCTAACTTTAAATGTGTCTAAATGTGAATTGTTAGCTCTCCATGGTTGTAATGAATCTGTTATTGAAAATATTCCGATAAGGGACTCCGTTAAATATTTGGGTATACATATCACAAAAAATCTAATTGCCAGACAACATCTTAACTTCTCACACAGACTAACTAAAACTAAGACTATTTTTAATATGTGGCTTCAAAGAGACTTGTCCATGTTGGGTAGAGTTCTCCTCTCCAAGGCAGAGGGACTATCCCGCTTTGTGTACCCCTCTTTATCTTTATTTGTGAAAGATCTTACGGCCTCCAAAATTAATGCTGCGTTCCTGGCTTTTATTTGGAAGAATAAGTCACATAGGCTTAAGAAATCAGTACTATCCAATAGTAAATCAGAAGGAGGTCTCGAAGTCCTGGACTTTGCAGATACTGTCAATACTTTCAGGGTTAATTGGTTAAAAAGGTCTCTTAAATATCCCAATTCAGTTTGGTATTTCATTCCTAATTATATCTTTAACAAAATTGGAGGTCTCTCTTTTCTTTTGACTTGTAATTATATGCCAAACAGAATACCTATTAAATTGTCAAAATTCCATCAGCAAGCTCTTTTAGCATGGAAACTGCCCTATGTCCACAATTTCTCTCCTCACAAAACGTTTCTTTGGAACAACTGCGACATACTGGTCAGAAACAAATCATTGTTCTTTGATAAATGGTTCCAAAGAGGTATAAATAATATTCTTGATCTTTTTGATAGTTTTGGTAATATGCTGTCTTATGAACAGTTCATGTCGGTCCATGGTTTTCCAATCCCATTCAGAGAATTCAATTCTTTAACTCGCGCAATCCCATGCGGTCTAATCCAGCTGTTAAAAAAACACTTATCTTACAATGTTGGAGCTAAATTAAAACCCTTGCTGAAGCTTGATGGAATTGAACTTATGGACATGAGATGTAACAATAAACATATAGGCCAAATTCTTCAAAAGAAAAATAAATCTGTTCCTAGAGGCAGGTTTTTCTGGAGGGTGCAAATTGAGGACATACACTGGAAAGAAGCTTGGCTCTTGCCATATAAATATTGTATCTCAAACAAGGTTAGAGAAGTACATTTTAAAATGTTGCATAAAATTTACCCGGCTAATCATCTTATTGCAAAATATACAAACATTGATTCTTCTTGCACGTTTTGTAAACATGACACAGAAACAATTTCTCACCTTTTTTTCAATTGTGAAATAACCTTGAAATTCTGGACAGATCTAGGGTCTCACCTCTCTGAATCTGGTGGAGCAAATGTATCTTTTAATCTTAAAGACATTGTATGTTATTATATTAATCCTGTGGATAGCTCACTTAATTATCTAGTTAATTTCTTTATCCTTTACGCAAAATTTTACATTCACAAACAAAAGTTTTCCAGCTCACTACCTAGATTTGCTCCCTTCCTCTTAGAACTGAAGTCCTTATTCAGGTCACTCAGATTAATAAATGATAAAAAATGTAACAAACTAATAAAAGAGTATGAGAATGTTTTCCCTGAAACCTCAACCTGACTACATTAATGTTTTTCTTTATTCCTGTCAATTTATAATTTCCTGTTTATTTATTTTTTGATTTTATGTTAAATGTCATTTACATTTGTATGCTGTTTACATGATGATGTATATTGTGCCTTAATTTTCAATAAAAAAAATGTTTAAATAAATAAAATTTACTGAGGGATGTAAAAGAGATGTTAAAGAGAAGGTTTAAGATGAAAGATATGGTTCTACTTAGGCATTTCTTGGGCATCGATTTTAGGCAGAGTGGGGGAGAGATCAAAATGACTCAAAAGAGACACATTGAAAGGGTGTTGGAAAGATTTAAAATGTCCGAATGCAAACCGAGATCCACCCCATGTGAGCAAAAGTTAAATTTTGACAGTGAGGGTGAAGGCATTGACTCAACAGGTTATAGAAAGCTGGTAGGTAGCCTGATATACATAATGACATGTACTAGACCTGACCTGAGCTGGGTAGGTGGTAAACTATCACAACACCTAGCAGAGCCAAAGCAACAGCATTGGTCTGTAGCAACACACTTACTGAGGTACTTAAAAGGTACTATAGACCAAGAACTACACTTCCAGAAAAGTGAGGAAAGCCTACAGCTTGAGGGCTATAGTGATGCTGATTGGGCAGCCGATCAAAATGACAGGAGGAGCACAACAGGATACTGTTTCAGCTTAACTGAGAATGGTCCAGTTATATCATGGAAGAGTAGGAAACAGCCAACGGTAGCACTATCCACCTGTGAAGCTGAGTACATGGCACTAGCAGCCACTACTCAAGAGAGTATATATTTGGTACAACTACTTAAAGGGATGGAGTGTTGTAACCAGCATGTACCAGTCAAGATATACGAGGACAACCAAGGGGCGATTGCTTTATCTAAGAACCCAGTATGCAGACAGAGAAGCAAACACATTGATATCAAGTATCACTTTGTACGATCTGCACACACAGAAGGGAAAATAGCTATAGAATACTGCTCCACTGAAAACATGGTGGCAGATGTCCTTACCAAGCCTGTGACAAAGGCCAAGTTCGAGAGGTTCAAGAAATATTTGTTTGGAGAGCAATGTAAACTGGCAAAGTATAAATGTTTTTGAAGTTTTTACGACACTGCCAGTATGCCATATGTTTTATTTTGGAGTAATGTATTTTCTTTTGATTTATACTGTAGGGGGCTGAAAACATGTCTTTGAGAGAGTGGGAGTGTTGAGCATATTTGTTAATATGAATATAGCAAAGCCATGTTATAGCCTAAGTTATGTTATAACGTGCACATGCGTAATTGAGGTGCTGTTGTGAGCATGCGCATAATAAACAAGTCAGTGAGTTCCCAGACTGGAAAGACGATGGTTGTATGTCATTTTTCTCCCGAATATATTAGCACTGGAACAAGCTAGCAAGCTACTTTGGTGACTGTAATAACGATAGACTGCTGCGGAAATGTCTAACGCTACAAAGGTTTGTGTGTGTCCTTCTGGAAATGTGAATACCCACATGCTTCTACATAACTATATTCAGTAACGGATTATAACAGTAAATGTTGTTTTTTCATTCATATGCTAATTCGTAATGAATATTTTTCTAACTTAATATTTTCTATAATAAAATTAATTTAATTGGACTTCACCATAAATTGATTTTACAAAACTAATTTTAAAAGTTTATATCAGACGTAAAAAGACACGACCGGCTCACCTGCAGCACCGGAAGAACAAGCCCGGGCAAATCCTTCACTCTCGTCTGTTCCAGAATTTTATTTGAACGGAGTTTCCACGGAGCCGGATAATACTTCACATGTCTCATGTAAGTAACTCTTTTTTTTATTGTTAAAAGTTAGATTTTACCCTAATTAACGTGTTTGTGTTGCGCAATCTGCAAAAGCATCGCTCTGTTTCCTACAAACTTTTGCGCCCGCCAAATTCCAATGTGCTCTATCTCAAACAGTTTGTTAACTTGAGCCACACACTGTAACGTTATACATCTACGTGTGTGTGTGCGTTGTATAAGTAATGTTTTCTTTGTGTAATAGTATGTTTCAGAGGTGTTTGTAACTTCTTCAAAAACATTGTCGTGGTTTAGACATAATTTGGCAATGGACTCACGGACACATAGACGCACAGATACACACAAAGCCACAGCTAGCTGAGTGAATATCGTCGGTTGGAAATTAATGTGCCAGAACAGCATGTTACTTTGTCGAGTAAGTTACACAATCTAACCGAAACCACATTGATGAGGGAGCGAACATTTTCGTCTATGAGTGTGGGCACTGTTAGCTTGTGACACACGCTTGTGCTCCAGGTGCAGGCCCATTTCTCCTCATCAATGTGCTTCACACGTGTTTGTTCTAATATGAAGCTTTATATTTGTCGGTTGCACTGTGCTAAATTCACACATCTCACACCCACACACTTTGCAGTCATTCCAGTTGTTCAACTAATATTTCGGTAAGAGAGGTTATCTTGAGAGGTTATCAGTTATCTTAAGAGAAAGAGAGGTTATCAGTTATCATGCTTATCTGGGTGTTTTTTTTGTTTTGTTAATTAGACAGTTTTTTCCCTAAAAAGTCTAGTGTTATTACTATTAATATACTGTATTATAATGAATAAAAAACTAATACAGACCTACAGTAATGATGGCATTACAGGGTTGGAGTGAATTTACCAACAAAAATAATTTATTCATTATTTTTCTATTAATTAGGACCCAAGTGCCACTGCAGTGAAGAGAGATGTCACTCTGAGATGCCTCTTTGAGTATATGGGAGAGAGTGGACAGGAGCTCATCTCTGATTACTGTGTAAGTATTGTCTCAAAGCAGGTTTGGTTCAGTCTGGTGAACAGGTTTACATTGTGCTGACTGTTAATTTGAACTGACTGAACCAGCATTTGGCAGGTAGTGGTGGAATATTTGTTTTTCATCAACAAATGAGATTGTTTATCTTAAATGCTTTATCTTTTATCTCAAAGGGGGCTGCAGAGACCATTGTTCATGAGGACCTGAAAATGAAGAATATGAGCATCTATGTCTGCTGTGAGCCAGATGCAGTAGGAATCATCATTGAGGGAATACCAGTCCTTACCAATCTTGGAAATCTGGCCAAAGTGTGCTGCTTCCTGCTTGGTTTGACCTATGCACTTAATCTTGAGTGTCCATCCAAGCTTTCCAAAACATTTGAGGTGTTTCAAAGACTTTTTGTGGGACTTGACACACTGCGCCCGAAATCAAGCCCCAAGTTCATGACCCTGATAAAACAAGCTCCTTGCCCAGACACTCAGACATGACTGTCAGCTGTTATCTTTGTTTGTTCAACATCGTTATACATCGGTCATAACGTTGAATTTTTCAGGATGGTTGAAATTGTTTGTCCTTGTCATGTTTTATATGCTGCAGGTCAAACTTTCTGGTCTGAAAAAAGTTTATATTTTATACACGCAAAATAGACCTGCTGTGTAGCTGCACTTTAAAAACAGGTCAGTAGGTGAGATTAGTGAGATGTTTGACTAAAGATGTTTTAAAAAATGTACATGCTGTGCTATTGAATAATGCTAAGTTGAGGTCAGATGCTCATGCTTGTGACCTGTGATGTTAGTGTTAAACAATTATATGTACAATATTACGTACACACTGTACTGTAAAGGTGTTTAACTAACCCGCAATTTATAAGCTGAGGTCATGCTTTGTTTAATGCATGAAAACATATTCTATACTGTCCAACTCATTGCTACTGTTTGAAAATGGCATGTGAATTGTTAAGCCTGTTAACTTGATATTAAAATGTTTTAATATTATGTGTGTACACAGTAAAAAACTATACTGTAAAGGTGTTCTAACTTGCACTTTATAAGCTGAGGTCATGCTTTACAGTTATTGATTGTTAACATTGTCCAGCTAATTTTGAATATGGCTTGTGAATTGTTACAAAAGTGCCTGTTGACTTTAATATGTTGTAACATTATGTACACAGTGAAAAACTACTGTGAAGGTGTTCCACTAACCTGCACTTTATTTGCTGAGGGCATGCTTTTACACGATATTGATACTGTCCATCTCATTGCTACTGTTTTGGATATGGCAATGATTTAATAAATGTTGGAAATTGACATAAGAGCAACTAATTATTTGAAGCTGTTTACACTTCCAAAACAAAGAGAGTGCAAATTGGTCTAAATTAATAAATCAGAGGACATTATAGCATTTATTAATTTAAATGTTACCTATTTTAATTAAGTCTAATGTGTATAATATGCTGATATTTTTTACATTGATTGTACTCAATTTATTGGCTTTTTCCGAAATTGGTACTTAATAATATGCATTTCAATGTATGCGAAAAAATTAAGTTGTCCTTACTCAAAATATCAGTTAGTTCACTAAACTTCAAAAAAGTAGTTGGAAAATGTTGTCTTAATTTTATTGAGTTCGATCCAAGTAACGGTTTTAACAGTGTACCTTTAATAACCATTAGGAAAACACAACATACCTTTTGCTAACCATTAGAAACCATTAGGAAAACACAACATACCTTTACTAACCATTAGAAACCATTAGAAAACCAATAGGAACCAATAGAAATGTGTAATGGTTTCTATGGTTTTTTTCAGCAGGGTTGGTAAATGAATCTGCCAAAGTTTGTTACGTGTGTTTTTTATTTCACCCTGTCAGCTGCAGGCGCGTTGTGTTCGGCATATATATTATATTAGAAATATATATATATCACGGCATATATATTATATATATTCAGTTTAATCCTCATTCAGTGCGGTGGGTAGTTCGAAGATGATCAGACTCATAATCGAAACCAAAAACCTCCTCCATGCTAGTGATGACGACCCACGTCTAGGAATTTAATCTACCGTGGATTGTTTGCTGGTGTTTAAATATCTTCTGTCACAGTTTCTTTGCTCATTTTAACTTCTGTCAGCACCGCACGCTCTGAATGCACGTGTCACATGTGCACCCTATGCGCGCAGTCAATTCGCGAACATTGATGCAGCGTTTTGATTGGTTTCTGAAAATGAGTGCCATATTCGATAATATGATTGTGCATATCGTTTAAACAACAATGACGATATTATCGCAAACGCCCTAGTTCCACCCCCACCAGTGTCTCCCATTAACCTATCACCTGTGTTGCATTGAGCTCCACCCCCACCAGTGTCTCCCATTGACCCATCACCTGTGTTGCATTGAGTTCCACCCCCACCAGTGTCTCCCATTAACTCATCACCTGTGTTGCATTGAGTTCCACCCCCACCAGAACATAAACAGAAATTGTAGTCATCGTGCTTATAAATTAATTTGAATGAAAGTTCATATTAATTTATCTCTTCTAGATTTAAAATGAGGAAAAGGGAGATTGTCTGGTTTTCTGGGTTGTAATGGCATGTGCCTTTGCAACTTAAATTATTCTTAGGGATTAACAGATGTAAAAGTTATATTTTCAAAGATTGTTTCCTGATGAGCTGTGTGTGGTTATAATGACAGATGATGTTTGTTTGTTTTCTAGTGCTGGCCTGGTGACTGGAGAGAGGGTCTGCCTAAACCCAAACTCAGGTTGGGTGAAGAAACTTGCTCGGTTTGTAGTCCAAAAGCAGTCCCAGAGAGGATGAAGCTATCTTCAGATTAACCACATGTTATACATTCGCATCTGTAGTTCTACTCAGCTCAGGTAACATCCGTCTGGAAACTGGCTTATTTTACCAGTAGATTTATACTAACCGGTACATTTATATTTACCGGTACATTTATATTTGCCGGTACATTTATATTTGCCGGTACATTTATATTTACAAGTACATTTATATTTACAAGTACATTTATATTCCTAAACTACTCATAAAACCAACAGCTTGTCTGGTCATTAACACACATTGACTGTGATGGGCCTCAACTTTCTAGATCAATGGATTTATAAACTCTGTATGATAAATGAACTAATGGATTTTGGCCCATACCAATCATATGCTGAGCTGAGGTATATATTTCATTCGTCATAATCAGTAGAAACAATTAATTCGATTGCACTTTTTGTAATTGTTCTGGCAGTAATATACAACATAAACAGCAGAGTACAGAAAATCAACACAGATATTTGCATTTAAGGGGTTGTAAGCTTCTTGTGCATTCATAATTGTGCCTTTGGAAATAAAATATATTTTTATAAAACTATAAACACCTGGAGATCCGCAATTGCTTCTATAAACCAGTTACAACACAATAAAAGCAGTAAAAAGCATTCCACTATGTTTGTTTCATGATGTTTTTGATTATGATGTTTTATCAAACCATGATGTGCTGTTTTAATTTATTTTGTTCACTCGGCTGCCGTTTGTGATGTTTTTGATGATTACATTTTAAATAAGATTGAAATATGATGTTCATAATGACGATAACGTGTTAAGACTAATGATGTAACAATTATAGTGAAAATGCCCTGTAGCACTTTGTTTCTTTGTAAAGCTTTTAATTGTTGGGCGAAATGTTTTTGTTCAATGTTGTAAAGCCAAAGACAAACGTTTACTCCAGAAACCAGGAATAAATCCAGCCTGATCTGCTGCTCCCAGCCCTGTTCCTCATTAATGCAGTTCCCCTTATAATAATAGAAACTCCCTGACACAGAGAGTTCAACTTAAAAAAAAGACATGTTTTGGCCACAAACTTTGAATGACCTGATTGCCATGACGATGACACTGTTATACCGCCATGAGGGTGACACTGTTATACCGCCATGAGGGTGACACTGTTATACCGCCATGAGGCTGACACTGTTATACCGCCGCGAGGGTGACACTGTTATACTGCCATGAGGGTGACACTGTTATACCGCCGTTAGGGTGACACTGTTATACCGCCGCAAGGGTGACACTGTTATACCGCCGCGAGGGTGACACTGTTATACCGCCATGAGGGTGACACTGTTATACCGCCATGAGGGTGACACTGTTATACCGCCATGAGGGTGACACTGTTATACCGCCGTTAGGGTGACACTGTTATACCGCCGCGAGGGTGACACTGTTATACCGCCATGAGGGTGACACTGTTATACCGCCGCGAGGGTGACACTGTTATACCGTCATGAGGGTGACACTGTTATACCGCCGCGAGGGTGACACTGTTATACCGCCGCGAGGGTGACACTATTATACCGCCATGAGGGTGACACTGTTATACCGCCGCGAGGGTGACACTGTTATACCGCCATGAGGGTGACACTGTTATACCGCCGCGAGGGTGACACTGTTATACCGCCGCGAGGGTGACACTGTTATACCGCCGCGAGGGTGACACTGTTATACCGCCGCGAGGGTGACACTGTTATACCGCCGCGAGGGTGACACTGTTATACCGCCGCGAGGGTGACACTGTTATACCGCCGCGAGGGTGACACTGTTATACCGCCATGAGGGTGACACTGTTATACCGCCATGAGGGTGACACTGTTATACCGCCATGAGGGTGACACTGTTATACCGCCGCGAGGGTGACACTGTTATACCGCCATGAGGGTGACACTGTTATACCGCCATGAGGGTGACACTGTTATACCGCCATGAGGGTGACACTGTTATACCGCCATGAGGGTGACACTGTTATACCGCCATCAGGGTGACACTGTTATACCGCCACGAGGGTGACACTGTTATACCGCCGCGAGGGTGACACTGTTATACCGCCGCGAGGGTGACACTGTTATACCGCCGCGAGGGTGACACTGTTATACCGCCGCGAGGGTGACACTGTTATACCGCCGCGAGGGTGACACTGTTATACCGCCGCGAGGGTGACACTGTTATACCGCCGCGAGGGTGACACTGTTATACCGCCATGAGGGTGACACTGTTATACCGCCATGAGGGTGACACTGTTATACCGCCATGAGGGTGACACTGTTATACCGCCATGAGGGTGACACTGTTATACCGCCATGAGGGTGACACTGTTATACCGCCGTTAGGGTGACACTGTTATACCGCCACGAGGGTGACACTGTTATACCGCCATGAGGGTGACACTGTTATACCGCCGCGAGGGTGACACTTATACCGCCATGAGGGTGACACTGTAATACCGCCGCGAGGGTGACACTGTTATACCGCCGCGAGGGTGACACTGTTATACCGCCGCGAGGGTGACACTGTTATACCGCCGCGAGGGTGACACTGTTATACCGCCGCGAGGGTGACACTGTTATACCGTCATGAGGGTGACACTGTTATACCGCCATGATGGTGACACTGTTATACCGCCATGAGGGTGACACTGTTATACCGCCATGAGGGTGACACTGTTATACCGCCATGAGGGTGACACTGTTATACCGCCGTTAGGGTGACACTGTTATACCGCCGCGAGGGTGACACTGTTATACCGCCATGAGGGTGACACTGTTATACCGCCGCGAGGGTGACACTGTTATACCGTCATGAGGGTGACACTGTTATACCGCCGCGAGGGTGACACTGTTATACCGCCGCGAGGGTGACACTATTATACCGCCATGAGGGTGACACTGTTATACCGCCGCGAGGGTGACACTGTTATACCGCCATGAGGGTGACACTGTTATACCGCCGCGAGGGTGACACTGTTATACCGCCGCGAGGGTGACACTGTTATACCGCCGCGAGGGTGACACTGTTATACCGCCGCGAGGGTGACACTGTTATACCGCCGCGAGGGTGACACTGTTATACCGCCGCGAGGGTGACACTGTTATACCGCCGCGAGGGTGACACTGTTATACCGCCATGAGGGTGACACTGTTATACCGCCATGAGGGTGACACTGTTATACCGCCATGAGGGTGACACTGTTATACCGCCGCGAGGGTGACACTGTTATACCGCCATGAGGGTGACACTGTTATACCGCCATGAGGGTGACACTGTTATACCGCCATCAGGGTGACACTGTTATACCGCCACGAGGGTGACACTGTTATACCGCCGCGAGGGTGACACTGTTATACCGCCGCGAGGGTGACACTGTTATACCGCGCGAGGGTGACACTGTTATACCGCCGCGAGGGTGACACTGTTATACCGCCGCGAGGGTGACACTGTTATACCGCCGCGAGGGTGACACTGTTATACCGCCGCGAGGGTGACACTGTTATACCGCCATGAGGGTGACACTGTTATACCGCCATGAGGGTGACACTGTTATACCGCCATGAGGGTGACACTGTTATACCGCCATGAGGGTGACACTGTTATACCGCCATGAGGGTGACACTGTTATACCGCCGTGAGGGTGACACTGTTATACCGCCACGAGGGTGACACTGTTATACCGCCATGAGGGTGACACTGTTATACCGCCGCGAGGGTGACACTTATACCGCCATGAGGGTGACACTGTAATACCGCCGCGAGGGTGACACTGTTATACCGCCGCGAGGGTGACACTGTTATACCGCCGCGAGGGTGACACTGTTATACCGCCGCGAGGGTGACACTGTTATACCGCCGCGAGGGTGACACTGTTATACCGTCATGAGGGTGACACTGTTATACCGCCATGATGGTGACACTGTTATACCGCCATGAGGGTGACACTGTTATACCGCCATGAGGGTGACACTGTTATACCGCCATGAGGGTGACACTGTTATACCGCCATGAGGGTGACACTGTTATACCGCCGTTATGGTGATACTGTTATACCGCCGCGAGGGTGACACTGTTATACCGCCATGAGGGTGACACTGTTATACCGCCATGAGGGTGACACTGTTATACCGCCGCGAGGGTGACACTGTTATACCGCCGCGAGGGTGACACTGTTATACCGCCGCGAGGGTGACACTGTTATACCGCCGCGAGGGTGACACTGTTATACCGCCGCGAGGGTGACACTGTTATACCGCCGCGAGGGTGACACTGTTATACCGCCGCGAGGGTGACACTGTTATACCGCCGCGAGGGTGACACTGTTATACCGCCGCGAGGGTGACACTGTTATACCGCCGCGAGGGTGACACTGTTATACCGCCGCGAGGGTGACACTGTTATACCGCCGCGAGGGTGACACTGTTTTACCGCCATGAGGCTGACACTGTTATACCGCCATGAGGGTGACACTGTTATACCGCCGCGAGGGTGACACTGTTATACCGCCATGAGGGTGACACTGTTATACCGCCATGAGGGTGACACTGTTATATCGCCATCAGGGTGACACTGTTATAACGCCATGAGGGTGACACTGTTATACCGCCGCAAGGGTGACACTGTTATACCGCCATCAGGGTGACACTGTTATACCGCCATCAGGGTGACACTGTTATACCGCCATGAGGGTGACACTGTTATACCGCCATGAGGGTGACACTGTTATACCGCCATGAGGGTGACACTGTTATACCGCCATCAGGGTGACACTGTTATACCGCCATGAGGGTGACACTGTTATACCGCCATGAGGGTGACACTGTTATACCGCCATGAGGGTGACACTGTTATAGCGCCCTGAGGGTGACACTGTTATACCGCCATGAGGGTGACACTGTTATACCGCCATGAGGGTTACACTGTTATACCGCCATGAGGGTGACACTGTTATACCGCCATGAGGGTGACACTGTTATACCGCCATGAGGGTGACACTGTTATACCGCCATGAGGGTGACACTGTTATACCGCCATGAGGGTGACACTGTTATACCGCCATCAGGGTGACACTGTTATACCGCCATGAGGGTGACACTGTTATACCGCCATGAGGGTGACACTGTTATACCGCCATGAGGGTGACACTGTTATACCGCCATGAGGGTGACACTGTTATACCGCCATGAGGGTGACACTGTTATACCGCCATGAGGGTGACACTGTTATACCGCCATGAGGGTGACACTGTTATACCGCCATGAGGGTGACACTGTTATACCGCCATGAGGGTGACACTGTTATACTGGGTGATTATTAGGGTGACACTGTTATACCGCCATGAGGGTGACACTGTTATACCGCCATGAGGGTGACACTGTTATACCGCCATGAGAGTGACACTATTATACTGGGTGATTATTAGGGTGACACTGTTATACCGCCATTAGGGTGACACTGTTATACTGGGTGATTATTAGGGTGACACTGTTATACCGCCATGAGGGTGACACTGTTATACCGCCATGAGGGTGACACTGTTTTACCGCCATGAGGGTGACACTGTTATATCGCCATCAGGGTGACACTGTTATAACGCCATGAGGGTGACACTGTTATACCGCCGCAAGGGTGACACTGTTATACCGCCATCAGGGTGACACTGTTATACCGCCATCAGGGTGACACTGTTATACCGCCATGAGGGTGACACTGTTATACCGCCATGAGGGTGACACTGTTATACCGCCATGAGGGTGACACTGTTATACCGCCATCAGGGTGACACTGTTATACCGCCATGAGGGTGACACTGTTATACCGCCATGAGGGTGACACTGTTATACCGCCATGAGGGTGACACTGTTATACCGCCATGAGGGTGACACTGTTATACCGCCATGAGGGTGACACTGTTATACCGCCATGAGGGTGACACTGTTATACCGCCATGAGGGTGACACTGTTATACCGCCATGAGGGTGACACTGTTATACTGGGTGATTATTAGGGTGACACTGTTATACCGCCATGAGGGTGACACTGTTATACCGCCATGAGGGTGACACTGTTATACCGCCATGAGAGTGACACTATTATACTGGGTGATTATTAGGGTGACACTGTTATACCGCCATTAGGGTGACACTGTTATACTGGGTGATTATTAGAGTGACACTATTATACTGCCATGAGAGTGACACTGTTATACTGGGTGATTATTAGGGTGACACTGCAATACTGCCATGAGAGTGACACTGTTATACCGCCACAAGGGTGATCAGTTGTAGCTCCTATCGTTCGCAAACAATAAGTAATTTGCATTAAATATATTGTTATAAATGCTAACCAATAATGGATACATTGTAAATGTGTCTTATTCTTCTTATTCTTCTTTGTTTTGACGGCAGGGTTAAACCCATTTCTATGTGCACATAGGAGACAGTAGTAAGTTTAGCCTTATGTTTCAATACCCAAATGATAGACAAACCTGAACCGTAGTCAACCATTGAAACTTTACCATTACACCCATGGGTGACGAAGTTGATTCAAATTAATTTAGGACAACATAGTTAAACTCTATATGCAACTTGATATTGCTCTTTTGCACGATATGAAACTTTAAGCTGGACATTGATCTTTTACTTTTTTTGCAATCGTCTCACACCTCCAAACATTGCTCCTTTGCACTATTCAGATACATATATCAGTATCTATTTTTAGCGATTACATTTGCCAACTAGGCATGGTCTCTTGTTGTCAGACAGTTTGTGTAATGTGTTATGTTGAGTTTGCACTGTTTGTGTACGTCTGTGTTTTCTAAATGCTGCAGCTTGCGGTCAGAACAAATTCCTCGTTTGTGTAAACAGACGTGGCGAATTAACCTGATACTGATTCTGGGGGGAACTAAACATCCCCAATCATTGCAGAAAGTAGAAGGAGTGGTGATCCAAATAGTTACTCAAAAACAAAAATTAAAGTGCGTTTTTGTTTCTTGTCATGCCGTTGCTCAACCAGACTGACTTGAACTGTGTCCTAAAGTGATCTGGACATTCATCTTGATTGAACCCACCAAAGCCACCACACGTCATTAGGAAAAGCAAGCCAATTTAATGATGATGATATTCTTCCGCAGACGTAAAGAACGTATACATAATTACTTATCCCTATTCCCCCTCAGCCCCTTAGTATAATTTATATTGTTCTATTCATATGTACACACCTTCCTGCCAAAGTAAATTCCTTGTCTGTACACACATTCATGGCGATTAAACACTTTTGTGATTCTGATTAACAGACTTAGCAAGTATCTTAAATTCGGATGAGAGTGGTATAGTGATTCTAAAAATCAACATTGTGAGATGAGCAAACTCTGTGGACACTTGTTTTATAACACTTATACTGGACATAGGTACACATTGTCCCTGATCACATATTGACCTCCCAGGAGACTATAAGTCTCCCCCGGAAAAGGACATAACGGTTAAAACGGATAAAATAACTAAACCAAGCAGAGTATTTACATAAGCAGTGTCTATTTGGCATGGTTGGCCGTGGTTATTTTCTTTTTCATCCGACTGAGTGTTTGTCAGTAAATACATGTATCCTCGTCACAGAATAATCATGAAAATAATCATGAAATTTATCATTTAACGATATCTTTTCTAGTCACAAGTCACTGTTTCCCTTTTCTTTTCTACTGGATATAGGTTAACTACATTACCATTACAGACTTTTGCCATAACCTGTTGTGATTTTATTGAATTCTGTGCCAATGCACAGAATTCTAAGGTTGTCAATTAAAAATGAAATGACTGTTAGATTATACTTAAGACAAATGGTGTTTCCTGAGATTTCTCTGAAGATTGTTTTCCTCAAATATAAACTAGCTGCTGGTGCCTCGCTAAAAGGTTATATAAATCATAAATTATATAAATTATTCATTATATGAATCATTCATATTCATTGATTTCATAAAAGACATTGTATTAACTGCTATCACCATATTAAAGGCCACTGAATGAGTGGCAGGGGTCTGACAGCACAAACAGGGAACCTAAACAAACCCTTGGTCGCAGTAGTCCAGACATGAGATGACAACTGGGTTATTACATCCACTACATTCCGTGTGCATTTACGTTGTACTCTATGAATGTTGTAGAACATGAACCTGAAGGAGCCAACAACTTATTTGTCACAATAACAGATTTGAGAAATAAGATCATCAGTTTACTCGCTCAGTCTCATATGAGTCTTCCATCTTCCATACAAATCCACCCACCACAGCCTACACTTGTCTGGTTATGTGTTTCCTTTGCGAGGGCATCAGTATACTGTGTATCTTGCCCAATGACTATGGCGATTGCTATTAGTACTACTACTAGTGAACAAGTCGTGTTGTTGTTTACAAGCAGGTTTCTACACAGCCTCCCGGTAACATTTTCCTAATGAATAGTGTATTGCACATGTTTACAGAGATTCAAAAACGATGTCACAACTTCTAGCGAAACCAGTCCACCAATCCAACAAATCAACTGGACAGGAGTGAGTTTACCTCTCCAGAGTTTTATTCTGGCTGTCCTCCTTTTTGTTCCACTTAATTGAGACAAACTTCCAAAGAAAAATTTGTGAGAACATTCATTGTGATAAAGATAGTCTTTATCTGTATTTTATACAAATGAGGATACTTTGTTTTTAATAAAGTTTGTGTGAGATTGAGATGGCTCTGTGTATGCATTTGTTCACTTTCCATAGGTAATGACAGTTGATACCAAAAATGGCAACGAACTGTTATACAAACTATAAGGGACAAACACGGAGGGGACCAAGAACCCAATGTTAACAGAATATGTTTTATTTATTTATCCTATTTATCTCTATATGTTCCTATTTATCTCTATATGTTCCTATTTAACTCTATATGTTCCTATTTATCTCTATATGTTCCTATTTAGCTCTATATGTTCCTATTTAACTCTATATGTTCTTATTTAACTCTATATATTCTTATTTATTTCTATATGTTCCAATTTAACTCTATATATTCCTATTTATTTCTATATGTTCCTATTTAACTCTATATGTTCCTATTTACAGTTTTTAGCAATCCCTTTGAGTATTTTCTCAGAACCTTAATGTCATTTTCCACAACTCTAGACACAAAACTCACAACCGAAGATCAAAATGCACTTTTCTCAAAACTCTAACACGTTTTTTCAATTGCTTGGATACAATACACCTAAACTGAAGATCATTTGTTCATTTAACTTTTATCACCGGTTCAATATGATACAATCAGGGCCGGATTAACCATTAGGGCAACTGGGCACTTGCCCAGGGGCACATGACTTCGAAGGGGCACTGGGCTCTGTGAAACAGGGCTTGAATTTCAGTGCGGGATTGCGCATAATTTAAACGATTCCCGCAAGGTTAGTTTTTATAGTGCGAGAAATTCCCGCACAAATATATTTGCTTCATCTCAGACCGAGGTGAAGTTGGTTGGATATTCGATATTGGATATTCAACGGATAGTCGGAGGCCGAGATCAGGTCCGGTTTTCCCGCAAGCAGCCTCACTACACCGCGGTGATCGGAGCACAGTAACCTCCGTCTGCTTATAGTTAGGGACCGTCTCTAAAGTACAAGTCTAACTAACGTTATTAGTTCAAATCACTATCATATTGTTTTATAGAGGACACCCACATTTTGCACAGCTTTGTTTTTTTTAAGGAAATGGTATAAGAGATATTTAATTAACATTTAAAAATTGTAAAAATCTATCTTTTTTTGTAAAATCACTTGAAAACCTCAATTTAATTTCATATTGCCTACAAAGGTCTTTCACATGTTGCACAGAATTTGGTTTTTCAAAATAAAACATTTTAAGTTTTTAAAATACATTTTGTTCACAGAGTAAACACAACAACGTATCTGACTTGCAACACACACAGCCACAGCTGTGCTCACTCAAGGTGATTTTATTCATTAAACATCCAATCACAAATGTACACACCCCCATTATTCATCACGTGCCATTTCATTCATTTCATACATAAATATAAATCAATAAACAAAAACATAATGCACATTGAGAGCACACGGTTAACACCCCCACTTGCTCTCACATTGTTAACATAGAACGCATCATTTTCCAAAAATAAATGCATCAAACTTCATCATCTTACACTTGGTTGCAGGCTTTGTCAACACATCTGCTACCATCTCATTAGTGGGACAATACACTAATGTAATGTCACCATTATTTACAGAAGACCTAATAAAATAGTACTTGATGTCTATATGTTTGCATCTTTGCCTGCTCACAGGATTTTTTGCTAAGGCGATTGTACCTTGGTTATCTTCATATACTTTAGATTGCGAGTATTGACATGTATCAAGACTTTCCAACAGTTGTTTAAGATAGAGACACTCCTGTATGGTTGTGGCTAGGGCTATATACTCTGCCTCACAGGTGGACAGTGCGACAGTTGGCTGTTTCTTTGTTTTCCATGAAATCAAAGCACCACCTTCAGTTAAACTTCATCATTACTAGCTGCCCAGTCTGCATCACTGTATGCCCTTATTCCCAGTGTCTCATCATTACATTTTCTGTAACACAGTTCTTTGTCAATTGTACCTTTAAGATACCTCAGTACCTGTTTAACTGAGGACCATTGCTCAACAGTTGGTTCTGTGAAATATTGTGACAGTTTGCTTACAACCAAACTTATATCAGCTCTAGTACAGATGGTCAAATAGATGAGGCTTCCCACTGCCTCTCTATACTTTTTCACATCAATCATCTTTTCGGCATCATTATTATAGTCAAGTTTTTGTTCACAAGGAGTCGATCTAGGTTTGCAATCCTGCATGTTAAACCTTTGCAATATTTTTGTCACATATTTTGCTTGTGACATTCTCACACAGTTGTCACTCTGGTAAAAATCAACACCTAAAAAATGCCTTAATTTGCCCAAGTCTTTCATTTGGAATCTTTCAGTAAGCATGTCCTTCACATGTCTAAGAACATTTTCATCACTTGCCACAATCAACAAATCATCAACCCATATTACAATGCTCACTTTTTCATCAGCTGTTTCCCATGTATACACACAATAGTCAGCTTGATTCTGCACAAAGTGGTTTTTGGTCAAGTACTCATGTAGTACCTTGTTCCAGTTTCTGCCCGATTGTTTTAAACCATACAATGACCTTTCCAATCTACAAACCAATTTTTCGTTTGTGCCAGACTTTACTTCATAACCCTCTGGTTGTTCTATGTAAATTTCGTGATCTATTGGGGCATTCAGATAGGCAGTTTTTACATCCATGTGGTGCAAAATCAAGTTTTCTTGTACTGCTTTTTGTATTATCACTCGGATACTTGTCAAGTTAGCTGTAGGGGAAAAAGTCTCTTCATAATCAACACCTCTCTTCTGACTGTATCCTTTGGCTACATAACGTGCTTTGCACTTTTCAGATCCATCTATGTTATTCTTAATCGCATAAACCCATCTGCCCCCCACTGCTTTCTTACCCTCAGGCAAACTACTTAGGGTAAATGTGTGATTTTCTCTAAGTGATTGAATCTCCTCATCCATTGCAGTGACCCACTCATTTGATCTGGCCGAGGTTACAGCTTCTGTAAAAGTTACAGGTATATTACATGTCACTCTATAACAGTAATCTATGTTGATCTGCACCTGATCAGTTTCCTCATCAGATGTCTGTTGAGAAACATAGTCACGTAAATAGCTTGGCTTCATCCTCACTCTAGAAGGGTATCTTGGAGGCTCAGGCATAGCTTCAACTGATTGGGTCTGAGGACTACTACTCTGCTCCTCCTCTTTGACTGAAACCGGGTCTTTTGCTAGACTTGGATTTACATCCTGCCTAGTTCTATTGACTTTCTGTTTCAGAACATCATCATCATCATCATCAATAGTAGTCTGAGTCTGTTGCTCAACACGGGTCTTAGAAAGAAATTTAACTAACCTGAGCTTTTGTACTTTCCTACTGTCAGGGAAATAGACAATGTATGCTGGACTGCTTTTATCATAACCAATAAAAACACCCTTTTCACTTCTTGGATCCAGCTTTCTTTTATCTTGTCTATAAGCAAAACACCCTGAACCAAACTTTTGCATCCTAGCAAGATTGGGCCGTCTCCCTGTTAGCATCTGAACTGGTGTAAGTTTGGTGCGTTTGTTAAAGCACCTGTTCCTGATTATGGCTGCGGTCTGCACTGCATAAGGCCATAAATGTTTAGGTAACTCACTCTCTATCAGCATGCATCGTGCCATGTCAAAAAGTGTACGCCAATTTCGTTCTGCTGTACCATTTTGGTGGGGAGAATATGGTGCAGAAGTCTCGTGTCTAATACCATTCTTAACCAACAGAGTTTTGTATTCCTTTGCAGTAAACTCGGTGCCATTATCAGATCGAAGACGCTTAATTTTACCATATGGGGCCGTATCGGCCAGAAACCTCTCCGTTGCTTGTAGTGTGTCACTTTTACTTTTAAGACTATATACAAACACGGCACTAGTATAATCGTCAGTAAATGACAAAACATATTTATATCCCTCTCTGGACTCTGGGTAAATTGGACCGGCCAAATCTGTGTGCACTAGCTCTAGAGGCTTTTTAGCTCTTACATCAGGCTTTCTGTTTCTGGTTTGTGTAAACTTGCCTCGGGTGCACACTTCACAAGTTATAGGTTTGTTTGATGAACCTTCAATTTTCATACCATCAACATACCTTCTAAACTTTGCACATCATCAAAATTACAGTGTCCCAGTATCTCATGCCATGTTTTTAAATCATAACATCCGTTCACTTGGTCATCACATCCATCAGATACTGTACGCAAATAATATAATCTATCATGTAAACGAATGGGAAATTTTGTACCGTCTTTGTGCACCAGAATATCTTCACCTTTCCTGAACGTCACGCTTGCTCCACTGGAAGCCGCTGCTTGCACCGAAAATATGTCCTGTGGGTATGAGGGAATGTACAGCGCCCGTCTCAGCATTGTTTTTAGGCGGCGTCCTCGAATGTCCACCAAGCATACCTCAGCATCACCTCTGCGCTCTGCTACTCCCTTACACCTTGTGCCGTCAGCTAGCTCCATGTAATGAGTCCCTGCCTGGAACTCATCATCGAACCGTTTGAACTTGGAGATGTCGGTGACGATATGAGAGGTTGCCCCGCAGTCGACCATCAGG
The DNA here is from genome assembly GCA_029465975.1 of Dallia pectoralis. NCBI lineage: Eukaryota > Metazoa > Chordata > Actinopteri > Esociformes > Umbridae > Dallia > Dallia pectoralis. The sequence continues at coordinate 9,417,404 of CM055735.1, read as the reverse complement.
CCCCTCACGTCGACACCCTGGTTGTTTGGCTGGAATCCTGCCTCTCCATCGGTCACCCCGAAAACATACTCGTCGGTCGTTTCCTCGGTAGCCCTCCATGTTGCGTCTTGGCGCCTTCTCCTCCTGCAGGTTACGTCGCGATGAGTATTACTCTTGCAGTGGCTGCACCACAGTTTACGCCGGCAAGCGCGGGCAATGTGTCCCTTCAGACCGCATCTGTAGCACACCACATCCGCTGCAGCCCGTTCAGTTGAGCCAGCACTGGTGGGTCTCGCAGGCCACTGTTTTGTCTGCACAGCCATTACATTATCCTCTACAGCTGGAGCACGCATCTTTTCGATGTCCTCGTAGCTCCGAAGCTTTGTTTTAAATTCAGCAAACGTTATCCTGTCATCCGATTGCGTTATATGGATGGCAAACTGTTTAAAAGTCTCAGGAAGCCCCTTTAGAACCATAGCCACCAGCAGTCCGTCACCCAAAGTCTCTCCTGCATTTCGTAAAGCCGTGATAGCAGTTTCAGCACGAATAACATATTCAGTCACACTCTCGCTGCTTGATTTTTGAAGCGAGGTTAGCTCAGTATACAGGCTTATTACTCGTGGCTTTCCTTTACCTGCGTAGTAGTCTCTCAAAATCTTTAGCGCTGCGCTGCGCGCCCATCGTCGGCTGCTTCTCGCATTACAAGGGACAAACTTTTATCGTCCAACTGGATTAATTCCGCATATGCCTCGGCATTTATAGCCGCTTCTTCCGGTGTGTCCACACCCGCTGATTCCGTAGTAATTATCTCTTTCGGGCCTTGCAACCGGAGGTGGCCCAAAAACTTAACCTCCCAAAGTTCATAATTTTTTTCATCCCCATCGAACAGTAGCCGCGACCAGCGACCGCTATGTTCCGTTTTTCTGGCGTTAGGCCTACTCATGGCTCTACTAAAACAAGCGCTTAAGTTCCTGACGTTCTGGGCCCATAACCTATTCACAGAGTAAACACAACAACGTATCTGACTTGCAACACACACAGCCACAGCTGTGCTCACTCAAGGTGATTTTATTCATTAAACATCCAATCACAAATGTACACACCCCCATTATTCATCACGTGCCATTTCATTCATTTCATACATAAATATAAATCAATAAACAAAAACATAAT